>JACTOM010000912.1:3961261-3994818 GCA_015832385.1 Elymnias hypermnestra | reverse complement strand
AGAGAGATCAGGCGCAGGACCGACGGCTTAACGTGCTCTCCGAGGCACGGGGGTGGATCACACCGCCAACTTCCCAACTTCGGGCAAATATTGAGAAAATCTTAATAGAAAACTCAATATTGATATTTGAATTAGCCCTACCCGGATTTCGAACCCAGGACCTCATGTCTGTAGTCGAACATGCTAACCACTAGACCAATGAGGAGTTAAAAAAAATGACAATTAAATTCATTAAATTGCTAACATTTACCTTTTTACCTCCCTCTGAGTCTCGGAAATCTAAAGTGTTAGATTTGTGTAAATATAAACAAGACTTTAAATGTTTGCCAAAGAAGTTTCACCTCTGACATGTGTACTTTGTATTAACGAGCTTCCAACTCTTTTTGTGTGTCTTCTTGTGGATTCGAGAATGGTTTATATTGGCAATACGATCCGATAACTAACGACCTTATCCATATTTTCTCGGGATCAAGAACTTCGCGAGTAACACGACCGGGAACAGCAACTATTCATATATGTCAGAGTGCTATAGTCTGTGTAACGTGGGGCAGAGTCAATAAGTGACGATCTGACGCGCGTCTCTCGACAGTTCTTGGATGTCGGTCCGCCTGAGCGGTCGACTATTGAAACTGTCGCGTTCCTAGCTATTATTAATGAGTTTGTGTAAATTGATATCGGAAATATTAAATGATTGAACACTATAATCCGAGTTAATTAATAAAGTTACCAACATTGCCTACCAACGCCCACAGTATGGATGTGATCCACACTTTGCCCATGATTTATGCTTCTTCTCTTATTCTCCGACATATATATTTCTGATAAATATGTTTCGTCAACTGCCTCATTGTCCTAGTGGTTAGCATGTTACACTACAGTGAGGTCCTCGGTTCGAGTCCCGCGTCGGGCCAATTCAAAAATCAATATTGAGCTTTCAATTAAGAATTTCTCAATATTTGCCCGAAGTTGGGAAGTTGGCGGTGTGATCCATCGGAGAGCACGTTAAGCCGTCGATCCTCTCGTGTCGGTCGTGTCGGATTTTCGTCACATCGGATTATGAGAGTGAAGGAATAGGGAGTGCACTTGTGTACTATGCCTACCAATCCGCAGCGGAGTCCATGGTCTAAAAATACTCGCTCTTCGGAGTGAGGAGGCCTGTGCTCAGCAGTGGGACGTTAATGCGCTGCTACTTACTTGACTTACTATGTTTCGTCAGTTAAGCCATTCTTACTCCCACAGATTAAAGTAATATCTAGGCAAAAATCAATTAGACAGACCCTAGTTATTGCCTATCCATTCGACAAAGCCTACTTCCGCTTCACGCTTAATGAAATTTTACTGTATCCGTTTTAATTGATTCGATTTGATTTTCACGTACATTACATTGCTGTTTTATTGCCCATAGCCGTGCGATTGTTTAAAACAAAATATTTTAAAGACTAGCTATAATTTGCTATGCCTTTCTTTTGATATTTTCATCTGATATTACTTATAAGCTTTTAATATCGTGTTTCCTTTGAAATATTTCAATAGAAATCAACGTATTTGATGGCTTACTGTTCGCGACTTTTCCCCCTTTAATTTGTAAATCGACTTTTCCCTTTATTTATAAATAATACGTTAAATGATATTGTTAAGCATCGTTCGTTTTGTATAGTATATTTTGTTTCAACTTAGAGTCTCTATAGATATTTATAAGTTTGTATATAGAATGTTTGTAGCTATAGCGTATATACATATTTGTCATTTCTAAAAATAAAGTTGTTTGTGTAATTAATGTAATCCCTGTGATTGGTGAGAAATAAAACGCCAATCATAGGAGCCATATTTTATCCAATAAATTAACAACCACCGTCGTTTGCTTGTCACAATAGTGCACGTTTGTCAGTCGTAAAATCGTACATTAGATAGCCAATTTCGGTGAACAATATTCCTGCTGAAACAACAGTTCGTACTTAAATACTCGTCTGGAGCGTTGGAGTGAAGAATCTGGTGGCATTTTTCATTTATCTTAAATCGGCAAGTCTTCGCAAGAGTGAGCTTACGAAGGGGCTCACACTTACAATATGACATACTATTAGTTAAAATCTTTTTAGTATCTATTTCAGATATTGCTTTAAAACAAACAGATATATGTAATCTTTCGTAATAAAGTAGTGCAACAAATCATCATGAGTAAAATGCGTCAAAAATGTGGATCAATCGGATCAATTCGTCTGTATTTTTTTGCGTGTGTTACCTCATATCTCCCGACTGGGTGGACCGATCTTGATGACTTTTTTTAAATGAAATAAATGGTGCTCGTCATAGGGTCCCATTTTTTTAAATCCAGTTCTGATGATGGCGTCCATGAGAAAACCGGATAAGTGTTAAATTTGCATTAAGCATATGCGCGACAAATGGTAGAATAACTCAAGATCACGTCCACAATAGAAATATTACTCATTAATATAAAAAAGGCGGAAACATTTGTGCTTTCATATGTATGTATTTAAGGATGCCTGTAACGTTTTCGCACAAAAACTACTAAAAGTATTTCAAAAATTTTTTCATCATTAGAAAGCTGCATTTTCACTGAGCGACATAGGCTATACTAATTTCTCAAAAAAAATAGGGATCCCGAATAAAAATGCATTAATATAACCCAACGTGTGAACCAAAAAATCTGTTATTGCGTGTGCTGTAGAAGCTATTGATGATAGAACAAAAAATGTTCTACAATATTGTTGAACGTATTAATATCTACAAAAAAGTCCAGGTTGACATATATCCAACTACTGTAGTTACGCCACTATATCTAATTTTTTACATTTTAAAAGTTATTAAAAATACCGACAATAATCTGACCATATTATTCATACCTCTGTATTAACACTTATCCTATTAAATATTTTATTAAAGACCGTTTTAATACCTGTAAAATACTTTTCAAATTATTTAAATCGGACATTCCATTCAAAAGATA
The DNA here is from genome assembly GCA_015832385.1 of Elymnias hypermnestra. Lineage (NCBI taxonomy): Eukaryota > Metazoa > Arthropoda > Insecta > Lepidoptera > Nymphalidae > Elymnias > Elymnias hypermnestra. The sequence goes on along the minus strand of JACTOM010000912.1, from coordinate 3,991,853 downwards.
TAACGAATTTAAAAATGTCAAGCTAAAGAAAATTGTAGCGACTCTTATAACTGGGCATGCGACTAGTGGAGTTAGCAGAAACGTTACTTTTTTCTTTAAAAGGCAATATATATTGGGCAACTGACTGGAAATCATTATTAAGTCATATTAGCAATAAACCGTCTAATGGTCACTTTCTATTACAATTTAAAAGAACAGAGATCCAGAGCCTGTATATGGGAATTGTCACATTATTCAAGACAGCCCTCAGAATAGCATTTTTAGAGTTTTGTAGGTGTCTCGAGAAGGACGCTATTCTTTTCCTAATGACCCCGAAAAAGTCTTGAACCCCTGCTTTGCATTTCAGTACCTCGGCTGCCTCATAAGAGTACATATATGCAACATTACATTGCACTCTTAGGGTATCTATTGTCTTTCGTGTGATACAATATGCTTTGAATAATATCTGTATAACTTCGGTACTGCAATTAGCAAATCTTCGTGCGATCATGTTGCTCCTTATAGGCAAGGCCGTCAAGGTCATCTTTCAGATCTTCACTTAGCAAGTGTCCTAGGAATTTAAATTACTTCACCATCGGAATCTGTGTATCACCAAAACGAACTACCGGAATGTTATCTGAACCTTTTTCTGCCCTAAACATCATAATCTTTGGTGACGTTATATTTCTATCTATGTTTCCAGCTATATATTGTACACAGATTGAAATAAATTTTTGCAAACCTTTTATCGAACTGCAAAGAAGTACCATGTCATCAGCGTAGCTTAAGTTAGTTATACTCTTCGACGAAAATGTTGAACAGAATAGGTGAAGTCAATCCCCCTTGACGTACACCGCATTCTAGTCCGTATTTCCTAGACCTTAAGTCTCCATCAAACGATATCGGTTTGATATTCGTACTAGTATCTCAAAAGATTTATTTTATTTATTGGGACCTGAACCCCAATGAATTTGTGGCACAGAATATTATAATTCACTAGATCAAAAGCATGTGTCAGGTCCAAGAAACATGCAACTGTGGTCACTTTAGTGAGGTGTACTAATTTACAGTACTTTTTAACTTTATAATCGCCGAATCAACCGGAAATAATCATAATACTATATCTCGTAATGGTATTCAACAGCTATTATTATCAAATAATACTTCTTATCAATCAGAGATCGTATTTTTTTTGGATGTTTGAACTCGCCTCGCCATCAGTTACGCGAGTAATGACGCATGTTCGGTACTTTAAAACATATCATGAGAATATAACACACCGTGGGAAGGCTTTGAGATGCATAAACCTGAATGCCCCGTCTTTCTCTGACTTATAATTAAACAAATATGATCGTCCCTGTCTACCAAATTTCGTGACCAAACGATCGGGCCTGTGAAACGCGAAAGTCTTGCGCTTTTTTGTTTCGTGTCCTTATTAAATGGATACTTATATTTAATGTTTTGGCGTATAAAGCATCAAACATTGTAATCTAATATATAAAAAAGTTATGTCCAATATTCATGTTCCGCTCCACTCAGTCATCGTTGAGAACTCGGCACTCGAAATTGTTGACGAATACACATACCTGGGACACATAGTCCAAATAGGAAGGTCCAATTTCGAGAAAGAGGTCAACCGCCGAATCCAACTCAGTTGGGCAGCGTTCGGGAAATTCCGGAAGACGTTTTCGTCCAATATCCCTCAGTGCCTGAAGACTAAAGTCTTCGAACAGTGTGTGTTGCCAGTGCTTACCTACGGACCGGAAACGTGGTCACTGACTATAGGCCTCATTCGAAAGCTCGGAGTCACTCAGCGTGCGCGGAGAGGGCTATGCTCGGAGTTTCTCTACGCGTTCAAATCAGAAATGAGGAGATCCGTAGCAGAACCAAAATCACCGGCATAGCCCTATGAATCGCGAACCTGAAGTGGCAATGAGCGGGGTACATAGTATGATAGACCGATGAACGTTGGGACTGGAAGGTGCTGGAATGGCGACCCCGCACTGGACGACGTAGTGTAGGAAGACCCCCCCAAGATGGACCGACGATATAAGGAGGGTCACCGGTAGCCGCTGAGCCAGGCGGCGCAAGATCGGGCCTTGTGGGCATCATTTGTGAGACCTATGTCCAGCAGTGGACGTCCATCGGTTGAAGCGACGACGACGATATAAAAATCAATTGCTGTTCGTTAGTCTCGCTAAAACTCGAGATCAAATGATCCGACTGGCTAATTTTGGTTTTGAATGAACGCCTACGTTGCTAAGAGACTGGGTATTTCAAGTTTAAAGCTAATCTGTCGAATAGTATTGAAGATCCCCTGATCAGTCAATGAGTAATAATTTTTCACTATATATATACGGCAGGAACCCCGTTCTTAGTAAGCGCCTACGTTGCTAAGAGACTGTGTTGTCAAATTTAAAGCCAATCTGAAGATCTCTTTCGAGTAATGAGTATTCATTTTTCACTATATATCACGATCCTGCAGGGATACGAGGAAATCGGTTTATAGTGAGCGTTTAAGTCGCAAAGGGTATGTGCATGCCAAATTTCAAATCAATCGCTTCGATAGTTTTAATGTGGTAGGTGAGTGTTCGTTTTTCGCTTATAAATCGTAGCTTCAAGGGATTATGGAGAAGCCCGTTCTTAGTGAGCGTCTAGGATACCAAAGGAGTGACTATGCCTAATTTGAAAGTAATCAGACTTATAGTTTTGAAGATTTCATAATGAGTATGTGATAGTAATATCCGTAGGTACTTAACTGGTGTCATTAGGACCGTATGATTAACATCAATAAGCCACAGCTAAACATGCTTTAGTTTTCTAGTAAATAACAGAACTAATAAATGTCAAGTTACTTTAATATCTTTGATATATTAGTATTTACAGTTGTATGCAGCTTTGAGATGAAATATGTCAAGCTTTTGTATAAAACGCGTGGGCGTTGTAATAGGACTGTCTTGTAAATTTGAACGTATGAACCATAGATCTATGAAGATAGCTATCGGTTTTAAGGATTGTAATGTTTTGTCAGCCTTTTCATACTCCAATCTTTTGTGTTTCTGGTTCTCTTATGGATATTCTGTTTTGCTATTATAGCTTGAGGTTCTAGTACTTTCAAGGTTAAGGTTGGGCTTTAAGGTGCCATGTTCGAAGGCTCTGCTGCGAGGTGCGCAGCGAGTCGTGGCAGTCAGGATCGTCCGAAGATACCGCACCATATCCTAGGAGGCGGGATGCGTGTTAACGAGTACCGCCCCCTGGGAGCTGGACGCGCAAGTACACTCGGACGTATATTGGCGGAGGGCGGACGCCCGTCAGAGAGGCGACCCCCCTTCACCAGGGAATGAAAGGGACTGGCTGCGCCAGGCGCAGGCGGTCCTACAAACCAAGTGGCGGGACCGGTTGAGAGAACCGAGCGCTGGGCGGTCGACGATCGAGGCCGTGTCTCCGCTCCTTGGTCAGTGGGTGTCGCGTGGTCACGGCGTGATCACTTTCCACTTGGCGCAGATCCTCTCGGGGCACGGGTGCTTCGGTAGATATCTGTGCCGGGTGGCCCGTAGGGAGCCCACTGAGGAATGGCACGAGTGTGGATCCGCCGTTTACACGGCAGAGCAAACGCTTGCGGTGTGCCCCAGTTGGGATAGACAGAGATCTGCCCCAGTGGCCGTATTAGAGTCGACCGACCTGTCTCTGTCCACCGTCGTGAGAGCGATGGTGGAGCGGAGGGAGTGTTGGAGTGCGGTGGCCTCCTTTAGCGACGAGGTGACGTCGCTGAAAGAGGCCGCGGAGCGGCGTCGGGAGGCGGATCCCGCCACCCACGCCCTCCATCGTAGGCGTCCGGGGAGACGACGTGCGGCTCACGACCGCCATCTTCCCCCTTAGCACTAGCCTCTGGGACGGCGGACCGCGGAGGCCGTCGTCCCACGTAGCGAGGCTCCGTAGGTTGTCCGCGGCGTCCCGGTATCCTATGAGGATTTTTTTCCCGTCTTATCAAAAAAAAAAAAAGAAAAGGCTTTAAGGTAAGTTCAATTAAAGGCAGGAGAATGGTTGCATCCTATTAGGAAACACACACTAACTCACATTAACTAACAACTTTTAATCTCTCCACTATATATATATACACAACTTACACTACACTAATAATTACTTCACTATTTAAATTTATACAATTTAGGATTACTTCTCTTAAAACAACTTCACGGGACATTGCTCAAAAGATTTTTTTAACAAGTATGTCCGTTCGTTAATGTTACCTCGCATTGCATAACATTTCGTAATATTGCACAATGTCCCCGGTGTCTTTAAGTGTTGCCACTTTACCACTCAATATTTCCCAATATTCTCGCTAAAGGAGATATGGTAAAAGGAGAGAGTGAATGCCGCTGTAACACTCCTGTCCCGACGGGGAGTTGGAATCAGAAGACTGAGGTTTATATAACTCCTCCCCTTATAGAGAATCTGTGAGCTAGCCTTATCCGGTGAGCCAGAGACGAATGCTTCATCGAACCTCTGTCTCCCCATGCACGGATTTCAACGAGTCCCGCTGGGGTTTAGTGGGTATTATGGCACTGCTAGCGAGTCCCACACTCCCTGCGTAAACTTATTTCTCAGTGACAAAAAAGAAATGAGATTTAGGGCAGTTGTCTCTTATAAGGCTGTTATCTCGAAAAAGGAGTAGATGGTAAGATGCTGATGCCTCTTCTTTCAGTCAGTACAGTTGGGAGCATAAGGTTTGCCCTTCTCATCACTACATAATTGAATGAGCCTTTTGTATGATACATCTGGGGTGTTCTCGGAGTCGAATGCTCAGTGCACTCTTTGTCCCTATTTCTTTGTTGAAGCAGGGGGTTCTGTTGGGTTTTAATAGATTTTCTGATGCATAAAGAGCTCAATGCTGTTAGATTATGCTGCTCCATTATTGAATAAGCCTTCTGTATGATGCTTCTGGGGTTCCTTCGGAATTGCTCAGTGCGATCTTCTGGGCTTCCTCTATGCTAAATACAGAAGGTTCCGCTGGGATTTAGTGGGTAGTCTGGTGCCCATCACTAGAGTCCAACATTACTGGACGAGTAAATCCATACAAGGTACGTAAAAAACAACTACTACTCCTAGTCAATAAATATAAGACTGCCTGACCGTCAAGTAAAATATTTGCTTTCCGGTAAGCTGTGAGACACAATAAGAGATAAATTACCTCCCAATTTTTTGTTTTATCTCTGGGAAATGTTTGTGCTGGGGTGAAGCTTCATCCAAGAGTGTGAGGCTCGCTGATTACACTCGAAAGCCATTAAAACCAAGGCTAACTTAGGCTGTATCATCACTAATCATCAAGCGGTAAACCAGCATTAAAAGGATCCAAAAAATACCAGTAAAGCGATTTTCGGATATAGTTACGCTTTAGTTACTGACTTATTGAGTTACATATAACACTAAAATTAAGGCTTTGTTTCGGTTATTATATATGCCGTAAATAAATATTTCAAAAGATCTTTCATTACTATAATTCAATGCGAACTGAATGATGGTTAAAATATTCCTGCTTGTCTTGTAAAGGTGTTGCTGTGCGTTCTGAAGCATTTCACCTATCTATCCCTATCTATGTCTATGGTACGATTTGTTACCCTGAGGGACTATGGGAATAGATTTTTTTTGTGTAACTCAAAGTGACCCGTGGCTTTACCTATTTTTATGATTGTGTGATGTAAATATGTGACAGAATGAAATAATAAATGGGTATTTTGGTTAAATATTAATTGTTTCGTTATATTCATTAACCTAAATACACAATTAACCTATCAATTTGCCGAACCCTAGTAAATCTACAAATTCATATTAAAAGAATTACTGAACATGTAAAATAAATAATAAACCTTTAGAAGACTAAAAACAACTCGCAATAAACTTACGCAATACTCATTTTATGGGCGTCTTATTTTGAAGAGTATCCACAATTATCTCAGTCGGGTATCCTTTTTTAATCATTCCCTGCCTTCATATTGTCATGAGTTAGAGTAGAGGAATTTATATAAAAAATACAGTAAAGATTTGACGATTTAATAGTGCTGTGAAAGTCTATTTGCATAAACAACTTTCCATTTCATTTCAAACTCACATACACACAGCTTTACGATTCATTCTCATAGGGGTAAGCTGAGACCCATGTCCTTCCATTTGCCACGATCCTTACATATCTCCTTCGCTTCTTTTATTCTTATTAAACCTTTCATACAAGTTAATCGGTTTGCATTACTCTTGACCTGGCCCTAATATAAAATGTCCTGGATTTGGTCAGGAACGTTCGCCTTGGTCTTCCCCTTCCAACTTTCCCATTCGCTCTTGACTCATAAATCCTTTTAGTCGGTCTACTTTCATTCATTCTCTCTACGTGCCCAAACCATCTAAGCATACCTTTCTTTATTTTATCTAATTTCTTCTTTTATACCACAACGTCCTTTTTCAGAAATTTCATCATCAGAAGACATAATTTTAATAATTGGCAAAAAAATGTATATTTTATAATTGAAATAATTATTCAAGTAGCAGCATAGACGTTCTAGAGATGTCAATTAATTAATTCAGTCTTTTTTAAAAATAAGTTGCACGATTACCTAGGCGATAGAAACGCCTGGGAGTGAACGAATTGCTCTAATTTAAATTAAAATATAGTAAACTAATATGATATTGTAATGATGATGGTAACAAAAAAAAAATACCCGACTGAGTTTGTTGGTGGGTCCTTCTCAGATCAGGGCGCGAAGGAACCCTCGTAACTTTAGATTTTAAGCCGTTCTTGAGTACCATCATCAGAGTGTGGAAAAAAAATATAATTTGATGATTCAAAAGTGCTGCAATATGCCTTCTTGAATAAAGATATTTTTTATATGATTTGATTTAAATGATGCTCTTCACGCCTTTATTAATAGCCAGATGGTGTCGCAAAGGGCCAGAATGGCAGTGCATGCAGGAGTGTTGGTGCCAACACTTATGTATAGTAGTAAAAGTTGGGTATGACAGAAGAATCACAAAAATAAAATAAATGCGGTAGAGATGAGAGCGTTGAGAAGCATGAGTGGATTAAAACTGAGTGACAGAGTAAGAAATAGTGTGATAAGAGAACGTTGTGGTGTAAAAGAAGATGCAGTGACTAAAATTGAGAAAGGTATGCTTAGATGGTTTGGGCACGGATTGTGAAAGTTGTAAGGGAAAGACCAAGGCGAACGTTCCTGTACCAAATCCAGGACATTTTAAATAAGAACCAGGTCAAGAGTAATCTCAACCGATGAACTTGTATGAAAGGTTTAATGAGAATGAAAGAAGCGAAGGAGATATGCACGGATCGTGGCAAGTGGAAGGACGTTGTCTCTGCCTATTTAAGAATATATATAGGTAACTAGCAGCCCATTAACGTCTCCCTGCTCGGCACAAGCCTTCTCATTTACAGGACCTCATGTCTGCAGCAAAACATGCTGACCAATAGACCAATGAGGCAGTGAAGTATGTCTTATAACATTTTATTTATATCCCCAGGATTTCAACACGAGACTTAACAAGATTACATATGACTATCCAATAAGCCATCACGACACTATAAATATTTACTGCTAAAAGAAATCGTAAACATTTTCAGTGTTTATTACAATTCTGTATTGTTCATTGAGAACTCCAAATATAATAGTATTGTCTAATAAATATGTGACTAAATCAAAGAATTATGTAATTCGTTGTCTAGTTTCCTAAATACGATTTCTTTATGTTATATTTATCATACCATTTTAAAAGCTGAAAGCTGCATTTTCACAGAGCGACGTAGGCGATATTACTTTCTCAAAATAAATAGGGATCCCTAAGAGAAATGCATAAATGTAAATTCTAACCCAAGGTTTAAAAAAATTGGTTACAAAAATCTGTTGAAACTGCGCTGGGGAAACTATTAATGATATAACAAAAAAATGTTCTACAGTATTTTAGAACGTATTAATATCTACAAAAAAGTCCATGATACCATATATCCAACTACTGTAGTTACACCACTGTAACTTTTCTACATTTTAGAAGTTAATAAAATCGCCGACAATAATCAAACCATATTATTCATACCTCTGTATTCCTTATCCTGTTAAATGCACATTAAATTTTAAATATCCTCACAGCCTGCTTGTCCACAATAAACTCAAAATTAGTGAAGGGATTTTCACCTCTTCGCTTCAACCGATGGACGTCCACTGCTGGACATAGGTTTCACGTAATGATTCCAAAAGGCCTGATCTTGCGCCGCCTGGCTCCAGCGGCCGCCAGTGATCCTCTTTATGTCGTCGGTCTGCCTTCGGCACCATCGGTCCGTCGGACTATGTGCCCCGCCCATTGCCACTACAGGTTAACGATTCATAGGGCTGTGTCAGTGACTTTGGTTCTGCTACGGATCTCCTCATTTCTGATCGCGTAGAGAAACTCCGAGCATAGCCCTCTCCATCGCACGCTGAGTGACTCTAAGCTTTCGTATGAGGCCCATAGTCAGAGATCACGTTTCGGAGCCGTAGGTCATCACTGGCAACACGCACAGTTCGAAGAGCCTTGTCTTCAGACACTGAGGGATATTGGACGAAAAGATCTGCCGTAATTTCCCGAACGCTGCCCAACCGAGTTGGATTCGGCCGTTAACCTCTTTGTCGAAATTGGACCTACCTAGCTGGTCTATGTATCCAAGGTATGTGTAATCTTTTACAATTTCGAGTGCTGAGTTCTCAACGAAGACTGGGTGGAGCGGAACATGGATATTGGATATTTGGATTTTCACCTATGGAGTGATTATTGAGGATGATTATTTTATATAATTTGTCAAGGAGATTTGTCATAAGGTAAGGTAGTTAAGTAGCAGTTTATTATTATCTCACTGCTAGAAACGGGCCTCCTCACTCATGGTTTAAGAACACAGACCTACCACGCTGCTCAATCGCCTATTGGCAGGCTTGACCTCGCTGGCGCAGTGGTGTGAGTACTCATTTTGCTAGCAGAGGTATTTTCTAATTTCTCTGAGTCTGGACTAGTGGGAAGCTTTGGTCCTGACTAGTTACCACCTTACTAGCATAGACGTATCGGAAAACAAGAAATTTGTGTTCCGGTACGATACTGTGTAGAAACCATAAATATCGCCACTTATCAGATTGGCGCACTTCCATCTTAGACTGTATCATCACTAACCATCAGGTATGATCACAGTCAAGCGCTAAACTGTTCGCAATTGAAAAAGTCAAGCATGTAAGTCTCATTTGTACACAGAGAAACTTAACGGTGTTTGCTGTGAATTTGAACCCGCGATTTCTCCAAACGAGGATCAACACGTCTAACCACTAGCCCATAAGATGCTGATATATTATATAAGAAATAATTTTAGTGAAAATTTGAAACAACGAAGCCTTTTAAGCTCCGTCACAGAATATCTTTCCGGTATAACGCGGAAGGAACGTCATTTGATGCGCACGATCATTTGAAGGACTTCATGCAGTAGTGAACTAAAAGTTACAATTATTATCTAAAATTATGTGGATTTATGAAATCGTGATGCAAGTGAAATAGCTGTTGCATACCGTGGACACCGCCAATATTCCTTGGCTACTCTACCCTTTAAACTTCCACTTTAACCCCCCTCCCCATCCGATATGGTCGTAGTGCAATTGAGATTAATAACACTTATTCTTTTAGTCATGATTTATACACACATTTATATAAAACATTAAACATTGTAGTACTCTATGAACAAGTTCCAGCAACCTGCTAACGCCATGTTATCATTCGCGCCGCTCAACTTAGTCAATACTAAAACTAATATCATGACGCAAACATATTTTAACTTAAAAAAATTAAAACTAACAAAAAACGTGTACAAGTAATTGGTAGGAATAGTAATAACACTTAATCAAATATTTCACCACAGTCCATTTATTACTTAGATAAGAAAACAATTAAATTAACTTTATTGTACTTGTATCGACAATTATGATAAATAAATTGTAATGGTCAATTTAAATACTTTCCAATCGTATAACGAAAGTGGCGAACGTAGTCGAAAACTATAAAACAAAAAGGTATGTCATTAAATTCGCTCCTTAAATAAACATCCAATTTATATATAAAGAGAGCGAAAATACTCTTCAAAGTATATCACAAGTAAGTAGCAGCCCATTAACGTCCCACTGCTGGGCATAGGCCTCCTCACTCATATGAGAGAGGCTTTTTAGAGCATAGACCCACCACGCTGCTCCACTGAGAATTAGCAGGCATAGTACACAAGTGTACTCTCTATATCTTCACTCTCATAATCCGACGTGACGGCACAATCCGACACGACCGGAGAGAGATCAGGCGCAGGACCGATGCCTTAACGTGCTCTCCGAGGCATGGGGGTGGATCACACCGCCAACTTCAAAACTTATATATATTGAGAAAATCTTAATAGAAAACTCAATATCGATATCTAATTGGCCCTACCCGGGACTCGAACCCAGAACCTCATGTCTGTTGATGAGTCGAACATGCTAACCACTAGACCAATGAGGCAGTTTATGTGGCAGTGTTAGTGGACTGTATATCACAAGCAATACAGAAATTATACGCATTAACTTAAGCATATGGTATAAAAAGGCGGCCTTATTGAGAACTAGCGCTGTCTGTATAATGCCTTTAGGGTTAGGGAGATTTTGCTATAAAATAACGTAGGTGACAAATATGGTGTGGTGGTAGATATAATCCGATAGATGGAAAAAATACTTGCAGGAGATGTAAGAAAGTTTCACTGTAAACATACCAAACGAACCACGAATTGGAATACTGGGCAGGCAGGACTAAGTGCTCGTTATAAATCTTATGTACCTAATCTTTATTCATTAATGCATTATTCGGTGATAAAAAACATCATCATTAAGTTGGAGGAGAAGTTAGTAAAAAGCTGTTGGATTATCAATAAATATAAAAGCAATTATGGCCTATCGGTGACAGCTGTACCCTTGTGCCTCACTCATGTATGAAAAGGGTTCCGCTTTGTTCCAATGGGTATTTCGAGCTCTCTTCTATCGATGAGTCCCACAGTTCTTATCGGAAGTCAGGGTTTTGTGCCTCAATACATTTACCAGCGTTGCCATAAAAAAGGCAACTTGCGTGCCTAATTGTAAATTTTTTCTTATTTTTTTTTTCAACCCGCAGTGGCTTTGGCCTCTGACGTCCTCGCTGGCGCAGTGGTATGAATGCTCGCCATGCTAGCAAATCCCGATATCCCTCCTAATTTGTCTGAGTCTGAACTGGTCAGAAGTTTCGGCAATGGCTAGGTTAAGACCCTACCAGCAAAGGGGTACCGCCAAGCAAAGAGATTTAAGTGTACGATGCTGTGCAGAAACTTCTATCTTAGATTATATCATTACTTACCATCATGTGTGACCACAGTCAAGCGCCTACCTATCAGCAATAAAAAAGCGGGGCAGCGGCGTGTGTTTAAGTAAATTATATATATTAACTAGCTGAACCCGCGACTTCGTCTGCGTGGAATGTTTTTTGGATAGCATTTTCTTTTATTTAGGCTATATAACGTATAACACCCCCCGCAACCCTTGCGGGTGGAATTTCGTAAAATCCGTTCTTAGCTGATCTCTACTCGGCTAAAGGAGTATTCCTACCAAATATCAAGTCTCTACGCCTTAGGTTCCAGAGATATCGTGATGAGTCAACAGATACTTATATATATGTCGGAGAATAAGAGAGAACGGAGAAGAACCACACAGTAGCGTAGGGTTCTCCGCCGACATCGTTATTAATGGGATCCATTATTTAATTTCTTAAACTGTGGGCGTTCGTGGGTAATGTTGGTGCAATCAAACACTTTGCTAATTAACTTCAACGTAGTTCAACCACTTAATGTTCCTGATATCAATTTACACAAACTCATTAACAATAATAGCTAGAAACGCGACAGTTTCAATAGTCGACCACTCCGGCCGACCGCCACTCGAGAACTGCCGAGAGACGCGCCGGACTGCCGATACACAGAAGGCGCCAGTGTTCCACAGACTATTACACATGGACCAGCGATCCACAGACTCTTGCACTCCGACATATATATAAGTTAGAGATAGAATACGTATAATAACTATGAATGTTATTCTCATTCGAAGCCGTAGCGAATCTATTTATAAAGTTCGTAACATCTAATGAGCTATCAGATTTTTTATTCACACGCATAAATTTAAATTAACTTCCCAATTAAAAAAAAGATAATTACCTCTTAAAATGTATAATATTTTGCATAATTATCAGCAATCGTTCGCTATTGTTTACAGCGGACAAGACGAGTTAAGTTAGTGTCGCTCTAGTGGCGCGAAAACCAGCAGTCTTGCTCCGTTGTGTGGACAGTGCGCATGCGCCGGCCGCCATCTTGCCCGTTGCTATGGTGACGTGATTCGTAATCAAATATAAATATAAAATACAGATAAAACATTAAAAAAAACATCGAGTGCAAGTGTTTTATTCCCGTGTGTGTTTAAAAAAATATGGTATGTTTTTTTTTTTTTAATTTATTATCTCTAGACGTAGCAGTTTTGCGAATAAATTGCGCTTCAAAATTTGCATTAATGTTGTTTACAATTTACTAAGTGTTTAGTTTGAGGTTTTATATGTTTTTTGCGATATCTTGTAATTAAAGAAGTGTTATATAGTCTTTTCAATTATCAATCTGATTCTGATTAATACTAAACCTTATATGTATATTATCGCGATCATAATTGAAAAAAAAAAACAAATCGTACCTATATTTACCTGCAACAAAATGATTCTACCTATACTATTTATTAAAGATGACTGTTAATATGTTTAAGAAGTAAAAGCATTAATAAATCTGAAAAAATAATTAATTTTAATAACGCGGTGTATTAAAGTTTTTATTATAACTGGTTTTTGCATGTGACCTCATTATAAACACATTTATGTTATCTGTGTGCTAAATAGATATAAATTTTCATATAGTTTTACGTAGAAATAAAAATAAAGATACAAATTAATTAACTGTACAACCTGGATAGAAAGTAGCCTAGATTAAAACAACCTAGACACAAATGTAAATAACATTTTAGTTTTAATTTTGACACAATTATTTGTGTATCTTGAAGGTCACGCGTATAATACAAAACGTGTACCTGTGAATAATCTGTGAACAAAACAATTATATCTAAAAATGTAGTATCATGTAATTATATTATAATCATTGTCTATTTGGTTTTATAACCTTGTATTTTTTATTCAGTTTCAATTACATTTTGATAGTGATTTTACAAGTTGTGAAGTGATTTAATATGGTAAAGTGTTAAGAGATAAATAAATCATTAATCTCCTAGCAGTTCGACAGCCTCGCTGGCGCAGTGGTGATAGTACTCCCTCTGCTAGCTACCACCCTACCAGCAAACACGTACCGCCAAGTACCGGCCAATGCCTTTATACACCCTGATGAAATAATTTTTCCAAACGGGAGTGTGGGTTTCCCTGATAGCAGGGTATCCATTAAAATCCAGCAGAACCGTCCTCCGTGAGCGAGATCACTAGAGGTTCTCTAACCGCATTCCACTCTAGTGACTTCGATGATACCGACTGATGATCAGGACGTACTAAGGTGAAGCAATATGTGGGCCACCTAGCCTCTTTCAACGTCGAGAGGTGGTTGATATGATGCTGTGTAAAAACCATAAAAGGTACATTGCCTCTTACCAGATTATCGCGCTTCCATTTGAGATTGTATCATCAATTACCATCAGGTGTGATCACAGTCAAGCGCTAACCTGTCAGCGGTAAAAAAATCTAATCCAAAATCCTCACAACTTATTTGAATCTTCAACATTATATCATTGTCAGTTTTATAAGGCTACGAATACGCTCTGGAGGAATTTGTTGAGTTTATGCTTTAAAAACCCTCTCTTCTCTGAAATAGAAGGCTTGTGTCCAGTAATGTGACGTTAAAAAGGCTGCTATTTACTTTAACGGAATGATGTTGAATGGTAGAGAGTAATGGTAAAGGGAACTGCCACATTTTTTTATTTTCTACAGGCCAACGTTTGAATGTGGTATGTCTGATGATAAAAGATAATGGAAGCACGCTAACCTGATCAGAGGTAAATTACTTCTCATGGTTTCTGCATAGCAACGTACTGACCTTTTCTCGCTGTCAGAGGAGACTGGGTTTGAATTGTAGGTTCTCATCATTAGTCGGTGTCATGAAACCTCTAGTGATCTCACTCATGGATGAGGAGAGATCTACTGGAGAGATCTGATTCTGCTATCAGCGAGTCCCATACTCCCGATTGGACAAATTCTTTCATCGGGGTGCTTATAGTAATTTTTCAGTGAAAAAAAAAGCATCGTAACGGAACCTAATCTTTTGCTTGGCCTTACGTTTTTACTGGTGTGGTAGTAAGGTGGTAAAGTGGCAGAAACCTTCCATCATTTTAGACTATTTAGAAAATTACTGTTGTAGTAAGGTGTTAGTATTTGCTTCACTAGTAAAGATGCTCAGTTCGATTCCTGGTAGAGCAAATTTAAGACATCCCATAATTCGTCTGGGTCTGAATTAGTTTAATTTACATTTTGATAGTGATTTTAAAGTAAGTAAAAAGTAAGTAGCAGCCCATTAACGTCCCACTGCTGGGCACAGGCCTCCTCACTCATATGAGAGAGGGTTTTTAGAGCATAGACCCACCACGCTGCTCCACTGCGGATTGGCAGGCATAGTACACAAGTGCACTCTCTATTCCTTCACTCTCATAGTCCGATGTGACGGGAATCCGACACGACCGGAGAGAGATCAGGCGCAGGACCGACGGCTTAACGTGCTCTCCGAGGCACGGGGGTGGATCACACCGCCAACTTCCCAACTTCGGGCAAATATTGAGAAAATCTTAATAGAAAACTCAATATCGATTTTTGAATTGGCCCGACCCGGGACTCGAACCCAGGACCTCATGTCAGTAGTCGAACATGCTAACCACTAGACCAATGAGGCAGTCAATAGTGATTTTACCAGATGTTAATTAATTTAGTATGGTAAAGTGTTGAGAGTTTTTATATAGTATCATTCTAAAATTACTTTCTATGGACAAAGTCGTGGTCCTGAATTCGTTTCCCTGGGTCTGGGCGGGTGGGAGGCTTGCACTGTGGCTAGTTACCACCACACCAGCAAAGAGTTACTGTCTTTAAAAATGCTCTATAGAAACCAGTTAAACTTAATACAACAAAATATTCAAAATACAAGTACTCTGTGGCAAAAAGAAAGGTAGACTACTCAAGTTGTTCGTAAACGATTTTGACTGCATTAATTCTAGGAGATATATTTATTACTGCTGTGAAAGGAAATATACAGCAGCTATCTTTAAATAAATCATTACGTATTATCATGTAAGATTACAGCCCAGCACTGATCTATCAACTGCCTCATTGGTCTAGTGGTTAGCATGTTCGACTACAGACATGAGGTCCTGGGTTCGAGTCCCGGGTCGGGCCAGTTCGAAATCGATATTGAGTTTTCTATTAAGATTTTCTCAATATTTGCCCGAAGTTGGGAAGTTGGCGGTGTGATTCACCCCCGTGCCTCGGAGAGCACGTTAAGCCGTCGGTCCTGCGCCTGATCTCTCTCTCCGGTCGTGTCGGATTGCCGTCATGTCGGACTATGAGAGTGAAGGAATAGAGAGTACACTTGTGTACTATGCCTGCCAATCTGCAGTGGAGCAGCGTGGTGGGTCTATGTTCTAAAAACCCTCTCTCATATGAGCGAGGAGGCCTGTGCCCAGCAGTGGAACGTTAATGGGCTGCTACTTTTACTGATCTATCAGCAATAAAAAAGTACATAACAGTGTAGACAATTAGTGTATTTTCTTACACAATGAAATAACACTCCCAATTTTCAATATAGTGATAATTATTTCGCCATTTTCTATCATTAGAATACTTTAGCTCTAATGAATGAAACCTTTGATATTAATTAGATCGACACATAAATAGTGCCAGTAGAAGTAAAAGTGAATAGTTTTAACCTTTGACCTGGTTTTTTCAGTCTCGAAAATTTACATTAAAGTAGACTTACTGGTTCTCAAAAATCTTAATCTACGAATAAAGGTATAAGCTTAGTCGAATTAAGATTTGACTTTCTTAATAGCAATTTTTCCTTGGGAATCGTTGGAGATAGTCAGCAATAGCTTCTCGCCATCTTGGATTTAATGTTGATTTTTAGTTTATTGAATAACTCGTTTATTTCCAACTTTACGTGAAAAATAGTCATAATCAAACTTGTTCAGAATTAAATTTCCTACAATTTTAATTTCCATCATTTTTTTCCTAGGGTCACTATTTTTCGAGTTAAAGCCCAAAAAGGGTGTAATTTTTTAATTAGTAAAAAAACTCGCCTATTTTGGAATAGGTGTTTTGGAATTAAATTTTCTACATTTTTTGTACTAAAATTTTTTTTTTCCATTATTCGTAAAAAGAAGCCCAAATTAAATTCAAATTCAAAATAACTTTGTTCATGTAGTCCTTTACAGCATTTTTGAATCGTCAAATATCGTTTTTTTATATCCTATTTCAATGTACGCCTGAACGACTTACAATCTAAAGTTACGAGGGTTCCTTTGCGCCCTGTCCTGAGAAGAGCCCACAACAAACTCAGTCGGAGGTCCGTTTATTTTATCATCAACATTACAATGAACTCAAACTTAATCTCGGAATATATGGTATAATATAATTGTTTTGGGAAAATAATTTTAGGAACACAAAAAACTCAGCTGAGTAACCTAATTGTACATCATCATTATAATTTTATTTCAATTCAATTAAACCTTTAAATTATAGTATAATATTTAATAAAGGTTTTGTATTTATTGAGAGACATCTTTTGAATATATTTTCGGTGATAATTATAGTAAACCTATACAGTCCCCCTTATTGTTACCAGCATGTTCGGGTGCTAACATGAGGTCTTGGGTTCGAGTCTTATTTGTGCCAATATGTGAGTGAAGGAATAGAGAATGCACTTGTATACAACGCCCGCAAACCCGCAATGGAGCATCCTGGTGGGTCTATGCTCTAATAATCCTCTCTTCTATAAGTGAGGAGGCCTATGCCTAGCATTAATACTTAATAGGCTGCTACTTACCTTATAAAGTTAAGTATATTAATTGAATGTTACCTTGATATGATGATAATTCAATAAAAAGTAAGTCCAGCTTTATTTTTTTAATATAAATACCTTAGTAATCCTATTGTAACATACGTAATAACGTTTGTTATACAATAGACTATTTTAAGCGCGGTCCGTTTAATACTAGAGTTGCACTTGACCGGTTTCAAGTGCAGTATCAGCTGCATATATACACATATCTTTATATATATAACTCTGCTACGAGTACTCGCTTTGCTAGCAGAGGTCCTGGCTTCGATTCCAGGCAGGAAAATTTTATTAAAGTCTGGCAACCAAAGACGTGCCACCAAGCAAATCGATTTGTGTTCCGTTACGATGCTGTATAGAAACGATAAGAGGTAAACTGCCTTTTACCAGATTGACAAGCTTCCATCTTAGACTATATTTTCACTACTGTTAGACATTTCAACCGATCTTTGTGTCGGATTGCTGTCATATCGGACTATGAGAGTGAAGAAATAAAGAGTGCACTATACCCGCCAATCTGCAGTGGAGCAGCGTGGTTGGTCTATACAGCGGCGACTCTTCCTCCGTGGGAACTGCGGGCGGAGGTTCTTGCGTCCGTCTAGCGATATAGAGTGGTGGCGAGAGTGCAGAGCCTATGGCCTCATGCAGAAAGATTAGAACTCTGGTTGACCAGGCTCTAGTCCAAAAATGGAAGGAAAACCTCTAGTACCCAGTACTGGGAGAGGCTATAGTGGCGGGAATCAGACCACATCTAGAACATTAGCTTTCCAGTGAATACGAGTCGTTGTCCGACAGATTGGTGCAGTTTCTGACCGGGCATAGATGCTTCGGAAATTTCCTGCTTCATATTGGCCGAGAGGAGTCACCCGCTTGTCAACAATGTGAAGCAGATTGTGCAGCGTCACCTCTTAGTTGCGCTGATCAGCGGTGATAAGGAGGCCCATGAGCGAGAGAGGGAGAATGCAGCGGATGCTCCCCCTCAACAACGAAGGAGGCAATTTGCTAGGCGGCGCGAGATTGCGCGCATCCCTCCACCTCCTTGAATCCTCTATTGGACTCATCTGAGGTACCAAGGACGAATGCGAAAGTTGAACACCCGGTGCTTCACTTATGGATGTAGATGGTTCCGCTGGGTTTTGGCGGTTATTGCGAGCTCTCTTTTATCGATGAGTCCCAAACTCCTGACCAGACGTCAGTCAGGGTTTTGTACCTCAATACATTTACCAGTGACACAAAAAAAACTAATTGTTAAAAATAATTATTAGGCTCTTCGTTGATGATAAACATTGGGAGGTGAGGTTTTAGTGGATACTGCGAGATCTCCTCCTTCACTGAGACCTACATTCCTGACTTATGTCCCATCAGGGTTCGTGCATAAAAGCATTTGCCAGCGATAAAAAAAGCTTGGTTTATGTATACTTTCTTCAAAAACCCTCTCTCCTATGGGTGAGGAGGCCTGCTACTTATTTATATGTGTTCTGGTTATTCTAAGAATGGTTTATATAGACAACTTCATTCAATAAATAATGCACTTCTCCGTATTTACAAGGGATGGGAAACCGCCGGGACAGCTAGTTTCATATATAAACTATTTGCACTTGACCGTCTGACCGGTTTCATGCATATCCTTGAATTCTGTTTGCTCAGAGGTAGTAAGTTTATTTATAAACTTACGAATAGTTTATATTATACTAGCTGCCTGTCCTGGCTTCGCAAAGGTAGTAAAGTATGCTATGCCTTTAAATATACCTAGAATTAAATTTAACTTGTCCAGAATAGAAAAAGGTTTCGCTTGTCGTCAAGTTTTACTATCAGTATTGTAACTAGTCATGGTCGAAGCCTCCCGTCAGACCTAAGATAGATTAGAAGATATTGTTTCCCAAATTTATCCTTATCGTAATTGTCCTTTACAAAAATATATGTCATTTTTACAGATAGACAGATAAATACAAAATATTTAATGATATCATTAACTATTTTTAAAATAATTATTACTTTTGTTTAAACAAAACGGCAAGAAATTCATTTTCGAACCGTTTCCGCCTCACCTGGACAATTGGCTCACCAGGAGGCATCTCTTTCCTACCGTCTGGTGCTTGCCGGTCATGGTTGCTTCGGCAAGTACTTGGACCAGGTCGTTGGCTGTGAGGAAACACCCGCATGTCATGAGTGTGGTGCTCCTGTAGATACGGCGCACCATACCCTGGCGGAATGTCCAGCGTGGGGATAATTGGGGTAATGCTCATCAGTGAAGTTGGGTGGAGGGTGGTTGCCTTCTTTTGCGTGACCGTCATCTCGCTGAAGGAGGCAAATGAGAGGATAAGGGAGCAAGAGGCTGGAGCTCTTACTCGTCGTCGAAGGAGGTTTGGTGGTAGAAGTCGGACTTATGCACTTCATGCCTCACTCTATTAAGTGATAGATCCTCATAGTCGGTACCGTCCGGGTCACTAGAGTGGAATGCAGTTTGGCAACCTCTAGTGATCTCACTCAGGGATGGGAAGGGATCCGTTGGGTTTTAGTGGGTATTCTGTTATCAGTAAGTCCCACACTCCCGATGGAATTAATCATTCATCAGGGTGCGTAAAGGCATTTCCCAGAGCAAAAAAAAGTCGTGATTTGAAACTCGTTGTAATAAAAAAGCGATGTAACGAAAAAGCTTTGAAACGATAAAGCGGCAGTAAAAAGAGGCAGACACAAATGCATAAGCCTTAACGATACAGTCTAAGATGATATCGCAATTACCGGGTAAGAGGCTGTTTCAATTGATAACAGATGCGCCTGACAGGAATCTCACCGGATGGTAAGTGACGATACAGTCTAAGGTGGTACCGCGTGAAGTACCTTTAGCAGCCCTTTAAGGGGATTGCTTTTTAGTTAAGGGGTCTCCTAAGTACATTTAGGGACAGTTAAAGAGGTTGTTTCTGTAGTGAAGGCGTTCCCTAAGCATATTTAGTGTCTATAGATCGCATAATGACATTAAGGGGACTGCTTCTAGTTAATTTCTGTGGCCAATAATGATAGATGTCCACTCTCTATTAGAATTTGACAGTAATGGGACTTTAGTATTTATCGATAACAGAGATTCTTTACATATCCACCTTTTACTATATTTGGAGGGTCAATACTTCAGGGTAAGAAAAGAAGTACGCAATAAAGACTTGCATTGGCCAGTTTATACATTTTGGAAATGGTACATGCACTCTTTATCTTTGCAAAAAACACTAATGGCCCACCCGCGTCTCTGTCCACTTTTTATCATGGCAGCCGAATCATTTTCGTATTAACGAGGACGAATTATGAATTCACAGAACAACTTCCATAAATACTGTAATACTAGCAATGCCCCGAGGTTTCACCCGCGTAGATCTCGTGGCAGTGGAAAGTCTACAAGTCTGACTATATATTTATATTTATATTTTAGCTTTATTTCACTTAGTTTAAAATTATTACCTTTCAGATTATTAGATACTTACATTCATAATCTAATCAATAAACAGATTTTACTTTACAAATGTATATCTAATTAATACATTTTTAAACTCGTAACATCATTTACGTAAATGTTGGTTTTAAAGTACAGCGACTTCTGCATGACGAAACGTAAAGCCCGCCAGTCGCCGCGACTGACAAAAGTACGGTATGCAACGAGTAAATGTTTCGCGCGATCGATTTACGATGAAAATGATTAAATCTATGATATAAAACATATTCATAAAATAAACGATAATTATATAGTTGGTATGGAATAATGTTTTGTATAAAATAGCACAATTTTTCTTAATACGTAAAAGTTAATAATGGTTACTGTGGGTTTTTTTATAGATCTTTTTAAGATATACAAATCCATAGCGCATTAATTTGATTAATCTCTTAAGGTTTAGCCAGCGTTTGCGATTTTAATACAAAAATATCTATATAACGACCTCACATAACAAATTATTGAATTTTTCGGCTTTTCTGTGTATAATATGTATGTATTATACATATAAATCTTCCTCTTGAATCACTCTATCCATTACTGAAAGCTGTATTAAATTCCATGGTATAATTTAAAAGATTTAAACGAACAAACAACGGAAGCGACTTCATTTTATACTATATATCTATAGCTAAAAATATCATTATAATAAGTCCGAAGGAAATTAATATTTCTTCATTAAATTCTTTGCTACAAGATACCGTTTGGTAGACCTCGATATTATAGTCTTAACACTATTAACATCTAGACTTAATAACCCGCGGAGAATCGTTAATAGTTATTTAAGCAAATTTCACCAATTATAAAACTATTTTTATATGTTAATACAAACGTATTTCGTTTGTATGTCTTTATGGTGTAATAAAATAAAGCTATTACAATTTGAAACGTTACATGAGCTTTGTATTTTTTAGAGGTCGCAATTTTATTTTTGGGACATGTGTGGGGGTCAATGGAAGCTTAACCCAAAGTTTATGGGGTCGCCGCCCTGGTCTCCCGTCCGCCATCTTGGGAAAAGGGGTGCGAACATATTTTTAGCGATATCTCGGAAACTATGCATCCTACAATAAATTCGTGAATATATGATTTGTAGCAAATTATTTTTCCTACAAATATGTTCATATTACTTTTTGCCGTAAATTTAAAATTAAAAAAGTTATGAGCAAAAATGTGAGAAAATTTCAATAAAAATTTTGTATTTGCGCTATAAGTTTTTATTTATACATATTACAAGAAAAAACTGCTTCTTCTAATACTTCATTAATATAAAACGTTACAGCACTTTAAAGTTGATGGGGTTGGTCAATGCTCATGAGAATCCTGTCTCAACCCAATGTTTAAATTAGTTTTATGATCTTTTTTTCATTAGCAAAAGTTGGCAAAGCGATTTGCTACAAATTACCATGTCTAAGCCTCACACATGACCCAAAATAAAATTACGTCCTATAAGAAATGCAATATTAGGTCCTTAAAGTAATGAAATAGCAGTCCATTAACGTCCCACTGCTGGGCATAGCCCTCCTCACTGCGAGGAGCGAGGGTTTTTGAAAGCATAGACTCACCACGCTGCTCCACTGCGGATTGGCAGGCATTGTACACAAGTGCACGCTCTATTCCTTCACTCTCATAGACCGATGTGACGGGAATTCGATACGACCGGAAAGAGATCAGGCGCAGGACCGACGGCTTAACTTTCTCTCTGAGGCACGGGGGTAGATCTTAATAGAATACGCAATATTGATTTTTGAATTGGCCCGACCCGGGACTCGAACCCAGGACCTCATTTCTGTAGTCGATCATGCTAACCAATAGACGTTACTCCTTCTTACCGGAAGTGGACGGGCGCTAGGAGGCGCAATTTTGAAAGAAAGAAAATTTTTATTTCATCTCAACCGTTTTCCGATCAATTTGCTTAGTTATTTATCGTGATCAAATAAGGTCTTCCATATCAGCATGATGCTGCAGCTGGTAGCCTTTACCAAGTGATATTACAGCCGTGACTATGAGTACATCTACATATAGATTATATCTATTACAATTTATTCCTGAGTGCTACGTTACAACTACCTTATATCTACAACATTACGAAGTTATGTGACTGCGGACATCTGGATCCCACTATTCGGATGGAGAGGGTTTCCAAGCGTAAAAATCTTGTGTGCTGTAATAGAAGTGAAACCTTCGAAAAATTTGGCTTCACGATAACGAGACGAATGTAAAATTTCGGCACGAGCATTCGTCTCTTTTTTCAAATCACAATGATGCTAAAGAAGTTCTCTCATCAAAACCCTACACATAACCCAGAAAAAATACTGCCAGGATATCCTCAAATTCTTTTCAAAATACTTAGTATCCTTTTCATAATAAATATTTAATTATAAAACGTGTTGTCGTTAATTGTAGTTGCACGAAATTTAACTGTTAATGAAATGCATTGTACCGTTAATTTAACATTGGACAGGTTAAAATTAACAGCTGTTGTATTCGCAATGATATGTGAAGGTCTCTTGTAATAGAAAAATACTTTAGTTTTCTAAATGTTTCCAATATATATATTAGATAAAGGCTTTATTGTAAGAAATACTAAAAAATATATTTATATAGTAAAATAATTCGTTAGTAACGATTTCACTATCGGATTTAAAGCCAACTAATTTACTTTTTACTAGACAAGGTGTTAGGAGACGCGCGGTGGAGGACACTGCTGAACATACACTCGCTGCGTGTCCGCGGTGGGCTGACCAACGAGCAGCACTCGTGGCAATAGTCGGAAACGATCTTTCTCTACCCGCTCTGGTTAACGCCATGGTAGGTAGGGAAGTCTGTTGGGAGGCGATGGTCTCCCTCTGTGAAAACGTGATGTCGCAGAAGGAGGCGGCAGAACGTCTCAGAGAGGTGGATGGACACGCTTACGCCATGCGTAGGAGGAGGCCGGGGCTAAGACGGGCGGCCCATGATCGACGTCTACCCCCTTAGGGTTAGCTTGTGGCAACAGGTACGAAGCCTGTTGCCCGAAAGCGAGGGAAGACAGGTGACATGTCGAGTGCTCCGGGCATGCCATCCTAGCGGAGGAGTTTTGTCGGGGGGAACCTTGTAAGGCACATCGTAGGCGGGAGTGCGGACGTATTCCGATCCCGTGCTTTCGCCAGCAAACGTAGGGAGGAGCACTGTCACTGTGTCACTGCACGAAGACAGAAGATAGTACTAATGGCACCTTTGATGGTGGGACGGAGAAAAAAATCGATCCTGAGTAAAGAAAATGATATTTTAAAATCGTTTTATTTACATCATTTACGCTCCATCATGTTAGTACAGCTAAATGAAAGGAAAGTTTTTTGACGGCCTCGCTGGCGCAGTGTTGCGAGTATTCGCTTTGCTAGCGGAGGTCCCGGGTTCGATCCCCGGTAGGACGAATTTAGGAAATTGTATTTTCTAATTTGTCTGAGTCTGGACTGGTGGGAGGCTTCGGCCGTGGCTAGTTACCACCCTACCAGCAAAAACGTACCGCCAAACAAAGAGATTTGTGTTCCGGTACGATGCTGTGTAGAAACCGTAAGGGGTATATCGCCTCTTAACAGATTAGCGCGCTTCCATCTTAGACTGTATCATCACTTACCATCAGGTGAGATCACAGTCAAGCGCTAATCTGTCAGCAAAAAAAAAAAAAAAAAAGTTTCATTAAAAAAATACGTTACTAAAAAAAACCAGCAATGAAACACAAAATCAAAACCGCTGTTTCAAATTTTGTGTTTCATTGCTGGTTTTATTCCGTCACATCATCTGAGGTGTCATTACTACAAGTTTTCGAAAGCGGTCTTTAAACACGTTTTAGATGTTTTTTTTTTAAATTCCTAGTTCAAAAATACTTCAAGTATTTTTCGACTAGGAATACGGTTAAACAAACGCCGACGAAGGTGTGTGGGTCAGCTAGTTATTTTTATAAAAGCCTTATTAACTATATTCACTTATATATGGATTCAAATTCAGATATTCTTGTCATTAAAAGCATTACTCAGTAGTAAAAAAAAAGTAAGTAGCAGCCCACTGCTGGGCAAAGGCCTCTTCACTCCGAGGAGCGAGGGTTTTTAGAGCATAGACCCACTAGGCTGCTCCAATGCGGATTGGCAGGCATTGTACACAAGTGCACTCTCTATTCCTGCACTCTCATAGTCCGATGTGACGGGAGAAAGATCAGGCGCAGGACCGACGGCTTA
Source organism: Elymnias hypermnestra (assembly GCA_015832385.1). Taxonomy (NCBI): domain Eukaryota; kingdom Metazoa; phylum Arthropoda; class Insecta; order Lepidoptera; family Nymphalidae; genus Elymnias; species Elymnias hypermnestra. The sequence goes on along the minus strand of JACTOM010000912.1, from coordinate 3,967,003 downwards.
ACGTGCTCTCCGAGGCACGAGGGTGGATCACACCCCCAATTACCCAACTTTGGGCAAATATTGAGAAAATCTAATAGAAAACTCAATACTGATTTTTGAATTGGCCCCACGCAGGACTCGAACCCAGGACCTCATGTCTGTAGTCGAACATGCTAACCACTAGACCAATGAGGCAGCCTTGCTCAGTAGTACTACTGTATAATACGAGTAAATGATCGATTTGACATCTAACTAATGTTATAAAGGGGGAATGTTTGTCTTTTTGTATGTATATTTGAAATGTTTTTACACAAAAACTACTAGACCGATTACAAAAAATATTTCACCATTACAAAGCTACATTTTCACTGAGTGACATAAGCTATATTACTTGCTAAAAAAATTAGGGATCCCTAATAAAAACACGTTAATGTAACCAAAGATGTGAAAATATTAGTCACAAACAATCTGTCATCGCGTGTGCAGCGAAAACTATTGATGATAGAACAAAAAATTGTTCTAGAATATTCTAGAACGTATTAATATCTACAAAAAAGTCCACCACACCATATGTCCAACTACTATAGTTATGCCACAATAACCACTTTTTAACATTTTAAAAGTTAATCAAACCATATTCATCCTCTGTAAAAATCCTTACCTTTTTAATGGTTCTTTAATCAATAGACTAAATTTTATATAAGCGAATAAAATAAGGTACTTTTAAACCTTAATTAATCTCAGAAAAAAATTAAAAGTGCGTGCGTACGTCACACATGTCAGAAGTAACACTTCTCTCTCGCGTTACATAGCCAAGAGTGAAGTGTTGGTAAAATTCAGCACCCAATAAATACGTATAGCAGTGACATTGACAATAAGTCGCTTTCATAATCGAAGAAAGCAGACATTACTTAGTTTACCGTGACGGCTCAGTATCATTCAGTACCAATACATATTTTAAAAGATCAGTGGCATTGACTATAACTCGCTTTCATAATCAAAGGGAGCATGCTTTATTCTCGCGTTACATAATCTACCGTGACGACTCAGTCGCATTCACTACCCACCTTACACAATATAACAGTATTATTGACTATTACGTTCTCATTACCATAATTGATGAGAGCCGAATTTTCTCGCGCGTTACATTATCTAGCGTGACGGTCCAGTCCGATTCACTATCCACTGTGTCAAATATAGCAGCGACGTTGACTATAACTCGCTATCATAATCAAAGAAAGCAGACTTTATTCTCGCGTTATATAGTCTACCGTGACGACTCAGTCGCATTTACCACCCATCAAACACGATATATCTATATCATTCACTATTACTTTCTCTTTACCATAAATGATGAGAGCCGAATTCTCGTGCGTTACATTGTCTAGCGTGACGATCCAGTCGCATTCACTACCCACTATGTAAAATATAGCAGAGACGTTGACTATAACTCGCTCTCATTATCAAACAGAGCAGCCTTTATTCTCGCGTTACATAGTCCACCGTGACGACTCAGTCGCATTCACTACCCACCAAACACGATGTAACAATATCATTGACTGTTACTTTCTCATTACCATAATTGATGAGAGCCGAAGTTTTTCGCGCATTACATTGTCTAGCGTGATGACTCAGTCGCATTTAGTACCCACTATACAATAACGTACTCACGTACTCGACGAGGGCAGATTTCACTCGAGTAACGTCTGTCATCGTCAAGTAAGGGAGTAAGTTATAGTCAACGTCATTGCTATATTTTACATAGTGGGTACTGAATGCGACTGAGTCATCACGCTAGACAATGTAACGCACGAGAAAATTCGGCTCACATCAATTACGGTAACGAGAAAGTGAATCTGCTTTAACATCGTTGTGATTTGAAAGTTCATGAAACGAAAACGCGACAGTAAAAAGAAACAGAGACATTAATTCATAAGATTTACATTGGGAGAGAATGAGATAGCATTATGAAAATTGTTAAGGCGTGCTGTAAATAAATGTACATTTAATGGGCATTGAATGAGACTGAGCCCTCACGCTGATGAGAGTATAAACAATTTGTAAGTAACACGCTCGAGTTAAATCTGTTACTTACAAATTGTTTATACTCTCACCAGCGTGACGGCTCAGTCTCATTCAATGCCTATTAAATATACATTTACAGCACATCTTAACAATATACACTTAACCACAAACGCTGGATAATGTCTGCTATCTCATTCTCTCCCACGTTAAATCTTAGGAATTCATGTTTCTGTCTCTTTTTCGTTTCATCGATGCTAAAGAAGTTTTCACTTTAATAATTTCAATATACTTTTAATACTAAACCGAAGTATCAAAAAATCTATTTATATGAAATTACAATTTACTTATAAATACTTACTATACGTGTATGTAATAATTAAATGAAAATTGAAAAAGTCCTGTTTAGAAAATTATATTCAAAGTACAAAAAAAATAAAAATGTATTTAAGAGACATCCCTGGTGGGGATCGAACCCACGACCTTTGGATTAGAAGTCCAACGCGCTATCCTCTGCGCCACAGGGACCGTGTGTGACAGATTGAAATTATACAACACGTGTTATTATATATTTATTTGAATAATTGATGTCAATATCTACAATATAATATTGTCTACGATGTCAACTGCGTTATTTCCGATCCAGTGGCAATATGAGGATATAGAAAAGGATTTAGGGATAACGCAACAATCATTTTTAAATTCGTTATATATCTTTTGAAAATTTAATAGGATAAGGATTAATACAGAGGTATGAATAATATGGTTTTATTATTGTCTGCACTTTATTAACTTTGAAAATGAAAACAAGTAGATATTCTGGCTTAACTATAGAAGTTAGATAGATAGACTAGATATTAATACGTTCTATAATATTGTAGAACATTTTTATGTTATATCGTCAGTAGTTTTATCAGCGCACTCGATATTACATATATTTATTCATACGTTGGGTTACATTAATTCATTTCTTAACGATGTCTATTTTTTTTAGAAAGCAATATAGCCTATGTCGCTCAGTAAATGCAGTTTTCTAACGGGGGAATAATTTTTTAAGTCGATCTAGTAGTGGATTCTGTAATGGATTTGTTTCTTGCTCTTTTTTTCAAAATCGAAAAATCAAAATCAAAAATATTTTTATTCAAGTAGGCATATTACAGCACTTTTGAATCGTCAAATTATATTTNAGCAGACTTTATTCTCGCGTTACATAGTCCACCGTGACGACTCAGTCGCATTCACTACCCACCAAATACGATGTAACAATATCATTGACTTTCTCATTACCATAATTGATGAGAGCCAAATTTTTTCACGCATAACATTGTCTAGCGTGATGACTCAGTCGCATTTAGTACCCACTATACTATAACTTACTCGCATACTCGACGAGGGCAGATTTAACTTGAGCGTGTCACTTACATAAATGCAGTTTTCTAACGGAGAAAATTTTTTTTGTGTAATGAATTTCTTTTTTACTCTTTTAGTAGACAAGAGCCCTTTTTATCGTCAGGAAATTATCCTGGATACAAACAACATGACAGGGAAAGGACATTGCGAGTTATGCCAGACTTTTACCGGTTAAAACCTGATGGTGCTCCAAATCGTTTGATGATGAGGCCGTTGGATCTTTAGTGGCATAGCTCCGTCAGTATACTAGCCCGTAAAACTAAACGGGCCAAGTTCGATGTCGTGGCACCGACTTTAAGTTCCAAAGGTGCCTGGAGCACCCGGCACGTGACCAGCCTCCTTGTGTGACTTCATTTTTGGACATCAGGCCTCGTGCCTTGAGCTCACAGCGCTGAAAATTATAGCGTATCAACAGGCAATTGAGACCTGGTTAACGCGCCTCGGGGAAGAAAGGAGCGCAAGTCAACGAGTCATAGGTGCTGTTTTACCAAACATGAAGGCCTGGCTAGAAAGAAGCTGGGGGAGTGCCATGTTCCGGCTGATATAGATAATCACGGGCCACGGAAGTTTCGCAGACTATCTGTGTCAAATAGGACAAGAGCAAACGCATGGACCTCAGCACGTCATCGCTTGACCAGTGAAATTGTGAACGACCTCACCTTCACCTTCACTGTCATCTTCTGTAAATCCGTCATGTCTAAGAAGGAGAGAGTAGAGCGAGAGCGGGAAAGAGCTACCACCTCCCGGAGACGGCAAAGACGTGGGTCGACAAAGCGAAAGAGCGGTCACAAAAGGGGCTGTGGTCGTTTTATTAGCACTCACACGACTCCAGAAAGACGGTAGGTTAATGTGGTCTTAATTTGCCGTGGCAAAACCTATTGCCAGCAAAAAATATCGCCTAATAGGAGGAGCCGGAAAAGCAAAACGTGACAGGGGCCCCGGCGAATTATCCGGAGATCCCACGGCTCTCCGTTATACGTAGAGGTAGGCCTATCCGCCGAAAAGGTTGGGTATCTTATGAAGATTTCCCCCACGACTAAAAAAAAGGCCCCGTATAGCCCTGAGGTTATCCTACAGTGGAAGGTGGCAGATATGATCCACGCGTCTGCGCCCAATCCTCCTGCGTCCGAAGGCGGGAGCAGCCAAGTTCTCCTTCCTCATCCGTTGCGCTTTATCCTTCTGCGACATCAGCTACTCGCAGAAGGTGATCAAAGCCACCCGCGATCCCTCACTGCTCACCATAGCATTGACAATAGCAGACAGCGAGAGATCCACTCCAATGGATTCGACAAAAGCCGACTTTATTTAAACGAGCGTTACATAACCCTGCGTGATGGTTCACTCATATTCAATACAAAAACAAGCGTCTAGATAAGTATTCAAATAAAAAAGTCTACATTTGTAGTCATGCTCCTCTTTGGCAAAGAAATCTTGACATAAATTCAAATTACGTATATCAGGTTTTACACCACGGCCGCCTTGTTTACCGCGTCTCGGTCAGTCGGTCAATAGTTTGTATATACAACTATAAAAGTGTCGATAGCGTCTGCTTCTTGTTATATAGGCCTACTTTATCTATATATAATACAAGTCTTTTAACGCGACTTTATTTGATTTTCATTCACATTAAAAAATGGTTTATACAAGTTAACTCTTACACTAGTTTTGAATCGTTAACTGTCTTTAATATTCTTTTTAACCGGCTTCAAAAAAAGGAGGAGGTTATCAATTCGTCTGTATTTTTTTAATGTTTGTTACCTCATATCTCCCGACTGGGTGGATCGATCTTGATGGTTTTTTTTTTAAATGAAGGTGGTGCTCGTCATAGGTTCCCATTTTTTTTTAAACCAGTTCTGATGATGGCATCCATGAGAAAACCGGATAAGTCTAAAATTTGCGAAAGCATGTGCGCGACAAATGGACGAATAATTCAATTACGCCAACCGATTTCGATGATTCTTTTTTTATTAGAAAAGATATACTTCAAGGGTTGTTATGTGATAGTTTGGTAAGGTTCTGATGATAGAATCCATGACAAAGTGACGGAACTCTTCAATTCTTAGGAGCAAATCAACGATACTCGGCAGAATCTTCTATAAGCTATCCAGATATTTAAGTTGCCTACCGTAACTTCGGTGTAGTCAAGTGCTAGTCGTAGTTAAATATGAAGATCAATGGAACTCCTCAACGGCTTACAGCAAGAGTGTGATTTTTGGCAAAATCTATAACTGTCTGTAATCAAATGCCAATGACCTTACGTTTGTTGCTGCATAGCAATATTTGAAAGGTGAATTATGTGTGAAGCGGTGGTATAAGGGTTTCAGGTTCGAT
>JACTOM010000912.1:3929691-3958769 GCA_015832385.1 Elymnias hypermnestra | reverse complement strand
CATCCGTAAGTGAGGCACCAGGTGATCAACTTTCGCATTCGTCCCTGGTACCCCAGATGAGTCCAACTGAGGATTCAAGGAGGTGGAAGGAGGCGCGCAAACACGCGCCGCCTAGTACCCTGCCTCCTTCGGCGGTGAGCGGGAGCATCCGCTGCATTCTCCCTTTCTCGCTCATGGGCTTCCTTAAGCGAGACTACAGTCTCACAGAAGGAGGATACTTCGGCCCACATCCTATCATTGGAGAGCATCGCACCTATAATGCTCCCCAGCGAGAGATCACCGCCAATCATGGCCACCAGGAGGTGACGTTGAGGTCCCCAGGCTGCACACTCTGCCACAGTGTGATGCGTTGAGTCGACTGCTGCACCACACTGTTGGCAAGCGGGTGACTCCTCCCGGGCATATCGATGCAGGAACTTTCCGAAGCATCCATGCCCGGTCAGAAACTGCACCAATCTATAGGAGAGCGATCCGTGCTCTCTGGAAAGCCATTGTTCCAGATGAGGTCGGATCGCCGCCACAATGGTCACGCCCCCTACTGGGGACCCGAGGCTATGTAATGAGAAGGGAGGATAGCCATGAATGTAAGAGGGTCCTAAATATGATGGTAAGCGGCAGGGCTGGGAGAGGGCGACCAAACAAAGTGTGGATGAATTGTGTGAAAGAGGATATGTGTATAAAGGGTGTGAATGTAGAAATAACAGCGGATAGAGTGGAATGGCGAAAGGAAACATGCTGTGCCGAACCCACCTAGTGGGCATAAGGGCAACAAAAACAACAATAACAATCTATAAATATATTTATATTTATGTATTTATTTTTATATATTATATTACTGTTTTTGGCGCTGTTCTTTCCAATTATTTATTTTAGTTGCTTCTTTACACAATAAGGTTGTCTGGAAGAGATTGCTTGTAGCAATAAGACCGCCTTTGCACGCTATATTATAGTAATAAGTATCTTAGTTTATGTCTTTTTAATTTTTGTCTTGTGTGCAATAAAGTCCTTTTTCTCTCTCCTATATGAGAAATAATATATGCAGACGAAGTCGTAGCCTTCAGTTAGTAGAGATATAAAGTTATTGCTATAATATTAGAATGGCAAAAGTAATCTAAGAATAGTAATTGAAAACAACTTTTTGTGTACAGTTTTGTTAGCTGTTCAAATTCAAGGCTTTTAATTCCTAGCATTTAGTTTTTATAGGCAGTTTAGTCTACTAGTAATCCATCCGGCTTTGCACACTGTAGCAAAGCATATTATACAAGTTTTATCTGTCCTAGGATGCCATCAGCTGGATTAGTCTCAATTATGTTGAATTTACTTAAAAATATAATAATATCTACACTACTTAAAGTATTAACGTGTCCTATTATGTAAGTAAGTAAGTAGCAGTCACTAACGTCCCACTCCTGGGCACAGGTCTCCTCGCTCATATGAGAAAGGGTTTTTAGAGCATAGACCCACCATTCACCACGCTGCTCCACTGCGGATTGGCAGGCATAGTAGACAAGTGCACTCTCTATTCTTTCACTCTCATCCTCCGATGTGACGGGAATCCGACACGACCGGAGAGAGATCAGGCGCAGGACCGACGGCGTAACGTGCTCTCCGTGGCACGGGGGTGGATCACACCGCCAACTTCCCAACTTCGGGAAAATATTGAGAAAATCTTAATAGAAAACTCATGTCTGTAGTCGAACATGCTAACCACTAGACCAATGAGGCAGTCCTATTATGTAGATATATGAAAATATTTATTAGTATATGACATTGATAACGTCTGCCTGATTATGCTCCTTGGTAATGATTAATATTCTTGATAACTTTTCAATTACATTGTACGTGACCGTTATTTTAGAGTGTTGAGTATTAATAAAAGCGTCAGTGGGTTAAATTTTCCGACTCTTCTAACAATCGTTGTCATAATTCCACTAATTTATACAAAACCTATACAAATTATACATCGAAATCTTCCTTATAATTTTCTGTATCGATTAGTCCAAATCGAATTAAAATCCGTTTAGTATATTTTGAATTATGTATCGAAACAAATATTATAAAGTGGAAATTTATATTTTTGTATGTATGTTTGTAATGTTTTCACACAAAATGTATTGGCCCGATTTCAAAATTTTTACACCATTAGAAAGCTGCATTTTTATTAATTAACATAAGCTATATTACATTCTCAAAGAAAATAGGGATCCCTAAGAAAAATGCATAAATGTAACCTAAGGTATGAAAATATTAGCCCCAAAGATTTGCCATCGCGTGTACTGCGGAAACTATTGATGATAGAACAAAAAATATTCTACAGTATTATAGAACGTATTAATATCTACAAAAAAGTATACGATACCATCTATCCAACTACTGTATTTATGCCACTATAACTACTTTTTTAAATCAAAAAGCTTCAAATGTCGATCTTTGTTGAGACCCAAAACAATCCTCAGTAATTTCTCGAGCTTAAAGCTTGACTATTGAAACCTAAAATCCATTGAAAAAGAAGTAGAAGACTAATAATTAATTAAATTACATGTTATAGCACTTATTTATCTTCAATTTTTAACCTAGTTTCGGTTACATAGGTTAGATGGTTTCAATGTCTATATAAGACATAAGGACAAACCAATTTTATTTGCTCATAAAACATTACTAACATTAAAAGAATAACATAATGTAAACAAAATAATGATTGCTAATAGAAGACTCAGTATTAGTCTATTAATTTCCCACTGCTGGGTACTAATTAAAGGAAAGGTATACAGCAAAGACCAATCACATATCTTAGAATTACTTCTGGTATATTGCAGGATTCCTCGCGATGTTTTCCTACGCCAAAGGAATTAAAATAGATGAATGTTATATCATAATCTATGGATACTATTCAACACTCTATCATCACTCATTCATCGCTTGGTGAGATCACAGTTATACCAAGTGTAAACTGTGTCTCTGTAGCTGTATTTATATCTTCATTTACATCTACATCTGTCTCTATCTGTATATACATACGTAATAGCATCGCGCCTCATTCCTATAGGGGTAGGCAGAGACCAAGCCCTTCCACTTGCCACGATATGTCTTTTACTTCTTTCATTCTTATTAAACCTTTCATACAAGTTCGTCGGTTTAGAGTATTCTTTACCTGGTCCTTATTTAAAATGTCTTGGATTTGGTCCAGGAACTTCGCCTTGGCCTTCCCCTTCCAACTTTCCCATTCACTCTTGCCTTAAAAATCCTCTTTGTCAGTCTCCTTTCATCCATTCTCTCTACGTGCCCAAACCATCTAAGTATACCCTTCTCAATTTTAGTCACTACATCTTCTTTTATACCACAACGTTTTCTTATCACACTATTTTCTACTCTGTCTCTCAGTTTTAATCCACTCATACTTCTCAACGCTCTCATCTCTACCACATTTATTTTACTTTTGTGATTCTTCTGTCATACCCAACTTTCACTACTATACAAGAGTGTTGAGAGTGTGCACAAACACTCCTGCAAGCACAGCTCTTTGAGACACCTTCTGACTATTTATAAAGGCGCGCAGAGCATCATTTACCATATTCCTTCTATTCACTCTCTTTTCAACATCACTTTCACATGTTCTTTCTTTTGTAAATTGGGATCCCAAGAATACAAATTCTTTCACCTCCTCCACTATAAATAAATAATAATTACAATTTCTTTTTAAACTAAAACCTTATTCAGTATGAGTTCTGCTGTCAACTAAGTTACTTAAGCATCAAAGAGATGAAGATGTACTATAAGTCAGTTTTTGAGTTTAAGTACAATCTATAAGATTACTTTTTAACCGTTTTTATATACTTTCATAAAAGAATTTCATTGTTGGCGTTTTTATTACGATTGCTTTTTTAAAAAACACTATAGGCTTTGAGATCACGATAAACCAGTTTCTTTTTGTTTCAAATATAAAGCTCTTCATTATAAATAAACAATGGCAACGATGTATGGACCTTGAATGTTGCACAATCGTACGTGCGCACACGTATCGGTTATTTTCTAAGGTCCTATATTGATTTGACCTCCAAGACGTCTGATGGGGAATGGAAAATGGTCTAATTCAACTATAAATAGGGTCACCACGTAAGTCTTTACATCTATCTTATATAAAACTTCCTTGTCACAGTGTGTGACCGTGATGAAAAAAGGTTCCCTATTTTTTTTAACGCCGGGATATCTGGAATACTCGGGAGGATGTTCCAGGGTATGCCGGACTCATACCGGCTAAAACCCAGCGGTGCTCCTACATCACTCGGAGACGGGGTCACGAGAACGCGACTGACAGACATTCGCAACCCCGCCAGCGATGTGCCTGCTTAGGCCCAACTCGGTCAATGACCAATACATACTCCGAAGGTGGATTGCCTGGAGCACCTGGCAAGCCACCAACCACCTCGAGAGACCTTTCTTTTTTGGGAAATGGACCCCGCTTCCGTTACCCAAAGGTCACCACTAAGGAGGGAGACGGCGATCGTGGGCCTCTCGCCTCCTTCCGGCCTTCTCCTGCGAACGGTCGAAGTGGTCACGTTCGCCTCCCTCAATCGTTTTGCCATCTCCTTCCGCGTCATGACATCCTCGCAGAAGGCGAGCGTAGCACACCATGCTCTCTCGCTGCTCACCATCATTCTAATGACGGTGGGGAGCGAAAGATCCGCACCAATAACCGCCACGAGCGTGGCACGCTGAACAGTCCAGGCTAGGCTAGCCTCAAGCGTGTGTTGGGCCGTGTTAACGGCACAGCCACACTCGTGGCACACCTCGGTGAAATTCCCTCTTATCCAGTTCTCGCTTAACCGGGTTTGACTGTATATGTAACATATACAGTCAAACCCGGTAAAAAAACTATTAGTACATTATTCTGTTAATTAAACATTTCGGAATAGAAATTGCAGGATTATTGTCTAGCATTGTCTAGTCCTTTATCAGGAGTATTATGATGTATACTTTCTTCGACATGTACTTATAAAAACCTCTATTTATAGTGTCCTTAATAACTTTTTATTTTTATAAGACAATTTCATGTATTGCAATGTCGTTATTGCTATGCAAGACATTAAAGATTTAGCCAAACAACCAAGATTCAAACAACCTCCATTTTGGGTAGTCCTTAATAAGTAGTTTAATTATATAAAACATTGGATTGCCGCTTGTGGTATAAAAGAAGATGTAGTGACTAAAATTGGGAAAGATATGCTTAGATGGTTTGGGCACATAGAGAGAATAAATGAAAGGAGACTAACAAAAAGCATTTATGAGTCGAGAGTAAATGGGAAAGTTGGAAGGGGAAGACCAAGGCTAATGTTCCTGAACCAAATCCAGGATTTTTTAAATAAGGGCCAGGTCAAGAGTACTCTAAACCGACGAACTTGTATGAAAGGTTTAATGAGAATGAGAGAAGCGAAGGAGATATGCAAGGATCGTGGCAAATGGAAGGACGTGGTCTCTGCCTATGCCTATAGGAATGAGGCGTAATGCTATGTATGTATGTTGCAGCTCAACAAATAATTACAGACAGTATTAATAATTGGGCGCTAATAAGGTGGAATTTGCAATCCCTGGTGCCGTTCATTCTTAAAGAGAATCCTAATGGATTTTAATGTATTTTACGAGATGCCTTCCCCTTGAGAACCACACTCCTAATAATATATAAGGGACAATGCACAAATGGATTTTCCAAGGTTAAAGAAGAGTAGGCGTTCAGGGATGTCGAAGATGAGGGTTTGCTTATCTCCTTCCTTTATATATTTGTACGAAAGCTAAGAAATCGGGAATCTGGAGTAGAATGTACAATGGTATAACTCTGGTTTCTCATTCAAGGATTTCGCAATTGATATTGGGTTTTTGTGGAAGTTCTGGTCGTCTCCAGATAGTCCCACACACTCAATCTATAATCATCCAGTTGGGGTGCACAAATGTATTTCCTAGTGTTAAATAAAGGTGTATGAGATTCATAAATAAGCTCTCAGTTTTTGTCTATTGTCCATGGTATGTGTCACAGTCGGCGGATAAGATGCGCATAACGGAACCGGCTGCTTCGACCTTGGACGTACACTAGAATTCATACAATATTTATCTCACATTGTAATAAAGAATGGGTACCTATTTTATTGGATATATATGTAAATTAAATATTGTGTATTAGCTAAATATTCATCTAAATTTCAAAGCGGAATGTGTGAGCAAAACCTTAGTGCACCAGTCATGGATAAAGAGGGTTGCTCTGGGTTTTGGCATTTTCAATCATAAGTCAGGGTTAGTGCGCAAATGCATTTACATACATGCGATTATTTCAAAAACCACTCAACAATTTTTTATGCAGTTTTGAAAGGATTATGTATATAATCAGTCCAAGTTTTGAGTAAATTGGTTAAAATGTAACCATAATTATTAGATGCATCGTAAACATCAAGCTGCCTGGGTTTTGTCTAAAATGCTGCCGAATTCCGTAATGTAATTACAAAACAATATACGGTAAGATGATTTCTCTCTTATAGATGTAAATAAAAGTACAAAGTGTCCGATATCTATCTTTTAAGCTCAATTGTTTTGTGAATTCACAGAACAAGTGAAACTTTTATCGGTTCGTAGGTAATAAATGCTACATGGTTAGCTGATACGAGCTATGAACGCCGTCAAATTGACCTTAACAGTAATCCGCTGCCAATTGTAATAAGACATGCGATAGATAGACGAAAATAATTGAGGCGATGTAAAAACTGTTCCACTGTAATAAGAGCACACGATAGATGTAAAAATTCCATCAAGACGAGGTTATTCAAATGAAAAAAGGCATTTTTTGATTCTATCTCTCGCTAGCGCTACTACCGAGCGTGACGGCTCAGTCTCAGTCAATAACTAAAAAAATATACGTGTGGAGCATGCCTAAAGGAGTTTTCACTTTAAAAGCTCTCAGTTTTTGCCCCTTGGCCCTGGTATTTGTGAGTGTCGGCGTATAGGATGCGCGTGCGCATAACGGAACCGGCTACTCTGACCTTGGACGCGCTCTAGAATTCATAGGTACAATATTTATGTCACATTGTAATACGGAACGATGCCACTTGTTTTATAGGCTTTCCTGTAGGTAAATAATATATTCTAATATTATACAACAATGTGGCTATGAATCATCATTAAAACTTCCTTATTTATACATTAAATCAAAGACATGAGTCACTATTAGACTATTTTTTTAGTACTTTAAATAGAAGACATTCTTCATTCATTTCGCCTGGAAATATCACATCCTATAAAATATAAAGCAAGGTATCATAGTTAATTGCTAGATATTTCGTTCGTTTTTCCCACAAAAATCTTGGATGGATTTTAATAAGATTCTAACAGGCAGATAGCTGATTATGTGTATTCTATTGCGAATTTCTTAGTCGAACAGTGCATATTATAAAATATTTTAGTATGTCGGAGTGCAATAGTCTGATAAAACTGATTTCAAAACTGCTAAAATGGTGTGTTACGCTTATTTTCATAGCATTATGTCTTACAGCATACTGTTACAGGGTAAGGAGGCGGACATTGAAACTATATTTATGTTACAATAAATAGAAATTTTAACAAAAAAAGAACCGCCTTCAAAACAAACTTACAAATACATTAATATGCTCTAAAAAGTAATAAATAATTGCGTATTCTTCTATAGTGTTCTTCGTATTGTTATATTCGGAGTCGGTGTCAGCCAAGGAAGATGTTCCCCGCGTGGCCAGTTGGCAGCTCTCGCGTCTCTCCCACCTGGAGCTATATATGTAGGCGCCTCGGCTGACACCAACTCCAAATATAACAAGAGGAAGAACACTATAAAAGAATACGCAATTATTGCTTACTTTTTAGAGCATATTAATGTATTTGTAAATTTGTTTTGAAGGCGGTTCATTTTTTGTTAAAATTTATATTTATTTTTTGATTTTTAGTGAATCTGAAGTAAACTAACAAATTTGTCTCAATATGTGTACACCTAAAACGCCTTTCTAATATGAGATAACACCGTTTAAATGAAACAACTTTACAAAGTCAAATTTACATTAATATCGCCACACCCGGGATCGAACCCGAAACCCTTATGCCACCACTTCACAAATAATTCATCTTTCAAATATTGCTATGCAGCAACAAACGTAAGGTCATTGGCATTTGATTACAGACAGTTATAGATTTTGCCAAAAATTACACTCTTACTGTAAGCCATTGAGGAGTTCCATTGATCGTCATATTTAATTACGACTAGCACTTGACCATACCGAAGTTACGGTAGGCGACTTAAATACCTGGATAGCTTATAGAAGATTCTGCCGAGTATCGTTGATTTGCTCATAAGAATTGAAGAGTTCCGTCACTTTGTCATGGATTCCATCATCAGAACCTTTCCAAACTATCACAAAATAACCCTTGAAGTATATCCTTTCTAATAAAAAAAGAATCATCGAAATTGGTTGACGTGAACTTGAGTTATTCGTCCACTTGTCGCGCACATGCTTACGCAAATTTAAGACTTATCCGGTTTTCTCATGGATGCCATCATTAGAACTGGTTTTAAAAAATGACCCTATGACGAGCACCACCTTTCATTTAAAAAGAAATCATCAAGTTCGGTCCACCCAGTCGGGAGATATGAGGCAAACATAAAAAAAAATACAGACGAATTGATAACCTCCTCCTTTAATAAAAACAAACTTGTAATCCCATATTTTAGAGTGAAGAAGGTTGAGCATACGATAACTCAATCAGTTTTAGATTTGCCTCCACATCATTTTAAGAAATATGTCAAAAATATCCTTTTACAAAAGGTTTATTTATAATCTTGATTAATTAAGCAATATTTGGACTTGATTCCAGTTACTCAGAGAAGCAATATATTACACAATGTAACATACAAAACTATCTTTAAAAGAGTAACCGTTGAGTTTCTTGACGGTTTCTTCTCAGCGGATTCAACTTTCCAAACCAGTGGTAGATTTGTTACCAATGGACAGACTACTGACAGATTTTGATTTCGTTTTTGAAGGAATAGAGAGTGTACTATGCCTGCCAACCCTTTTTTTCACCCTGAGAAATGCCTTTACGCACCCCATTCAGACAAAATCTAAATGGGAGTGTAGGATTCGCTGGCAGTAAGCCAAAATACACCAATATAGCCCAGCAATACCCTCCCTATCCTTTAGTAGAGCAGCAGAGGATTGACGCAATCTACCCTGGTACTCCGGGAAACACCCGCTTGGAAACTTAGGAAAGGGGTAGGAGAAGTGCATATCTTCGCCTCCTACCTCCCAAACTCCTGCACCAGACAACAGAATCGTCTATAGGGTCCTGTCTTTGCCTCTCATATGTTCTTCAGCGAAATAACAGATTCCCAGAAGGCGGTCACTCCAATCCCTTTCGCTATTCCGCCAAATATACTTTCCAACGAATGCCTGTCAACCCGCAGTGGGGCAGCTTGGTGTCTCTACTCTAAAATCCCTCACTCCAGTAAGTGAGGAGGCCTGTGCTCCTTACCATTACAGCTGATTCAATTAAATTCCTTCCATATTTACCAATCGGTCATATTAACACGGTTTCTTGCTAAAAACCGTGATAAATGTGTAATCAATGAGTAAAATACGCATTATCATTTCTACTACTGATAAGGAGACAATCACTGATGTGTTGTTGGTCAAATATAGACAGTTGGTGTTTTGTTGTTAACAAATAACGCGTGTTTATAATAAAATCTTAATATAATACAGTGATATATTAATTTGTATTGGTAAATAGAAATATCGCTTCGACCTTGACTGAAAGAGGCGTTTCTATAAGGTTGGTATATCATTTAAATATATTTTGTATAGTTTGAGATATTTTGTAAACAATTTCCATCCATAGATATATGTATTTGGTAGGTAATTCTTGATGATCTTTAAGTCGCTTCCGATATCTTTTAGTCTAGATCTTTTAATTAATACAACGGATTTCAATGCAGTTTTCAGTTATAAATAGAGTGATTCAAGAGGCAGGTTTATATGTATAATACACATATATTATAGTACAGAATAACTGAAAAATTTAAACATACGTCATGTGATGTTAAAACCATATTTTTATACGCTTCAATTGGAAATGCTGTCTAAACCTGACAAGATAGATAAAATTAATGTATTACGTAATTATATATCTTAAAAAGATCGTTATAATAGTCTATATTTATATCTAAAGGATAACCCACAGAGACCATTTTTATCTTTTATATATCACAAAAAATATATTATTTACCAACCTATTTTATATAATACAGTGTCATTAGTTATCCAATTAAATATATTACATGTATTGTATATTTCATATAGATTAAAATATACTATAACAATACTAAATTAAAATGAATATCTTAGAAGATATCAGTGATTTAAAAAGTCGAGACACATCGGCTGGCCGTACTTGTAGTCACAGCACTTTAAGACCCACATTTTATAATATATCTATGTCTTTGTATTTAAGAATTGATAAGATTTAAGCTGTTTTTAAAAACGATAGACTGTTTTTCAATTTTCCGGTCATACATACATAGCATCACGCCTCATTCCCATAGGGGAAGGCAGAGCCCACGTTCATCCACTTGCCACGATCTTTGCATATCTCCTTCGCTTCTTTCACTCTCATTTAACCTTTCAAACAAGTTCATTGGTTTAGAGTACTCTTGACCTGGCCGTTATTTAAAATGTCCTGGATTTGGTCCAGGAACGTTTGTCTTGGTCTTCTCCTTTCAACTTTCCCATTCACTCTTGACTCATAAATCCTTTCTGTGAGTCTCCTTTCATTCATTCTCTCTACGTGTCTAAACCCTCTAAGCACCTTTCTCAATTTTGGTCACTACATATTCTTTTATACCACAAAGTTCTCATATCACATCTTATTTCTTAATCTGTCACTCAGTTTCAATCCACTCATACTTCTCAACGCTCTCATCTCTACCGCATTTATTTTACTTATGTGATTCTTCTGCCACCATTTACCATATTCCCTGCATTTACTCTCCTTTCAATATCCCTTTCACATGTTTCATCTTTTGTAAATTTAAATCCAAAGTATAATTCTTGCACCTCCCCACTTGATCCCCATCTTTCAAAATATTGCCATTCATCATAGATTCATTTCTTTCAAAAAGCATAACTTTCGTTTTGCTTACATTCACTTTCATTCCTTTCCTTTTCAAAGCTTCATTCAGAATATTTACTATCGCCTGTAGCTCATTAGCAGGTGATGCAAGTACAACTTGATCATCAGCGTAAAGTAAATATTTGATGAGTAATTCATTCATTCTTAACCCATACATACTTTCTTTTAAATCTGTCAAACAGTTATCCATCAATAGGTTGAACAGCCATGGTGACGAAACCACTCCGTGTACGCCCCGTTCATTCTGACACAAGCACAATAACCCTCATAGAGAGACTTCAATGCTTGAATCAGACTACTGCTCACCCCATACGTAGATAACGTTGACCACAGCTCAATCCTGACCACTCGATCAAGTCAAATTTGAAATGCCTTAAGTTCAAATTGACTCGCTTTTTCTAACAACTACAATAAATATATTCTTGTGTCATTACATAAATTTTATAGATCGTTACAAATTCGAGATGTTCTCAAGAAAGTTTATGAAATATCCAGCAAAATATCAAGGTATAATCCGCCATACCTTCACGCAAATATCAAATTTCTTCGTCAGACACACTCTAAAGCATTAACCGTGAAGATTTAGAAAGCCTGATGCCTTTTCGTTGGGAAACTGTGCAAAATCACTTCGCGTTTCACGTCAACTTCTTAGCGTAGTATTTTGGAGTACTAACTAAACTTATCTTTCCGTAATTCTGCTAATATTACCGTTTTATAAAAGTGTTGTAAATCGATGTTTATTTATAGACCGAATTTAATCAAATACCTTTTTGACTTAAACTTATTGGCCTTATTTCAGAAAAATGTATTTGTTTATATTTAACATTGCTATAACCATGATAACATTATATCGAACCTTAACATAAATACAGAAAAAATAAACGTAACTAAAATGCGCCATCAGAAGCAAATGGATGGGTGCCCATAAGGCTGGCAGCGTTACCTCTTTGGACAGCGATACTTATACGCTGTCCGAAGTAGCACCCGGCCTGAGTCATCTTCAATTTCTTTCAAAAAGCTTTTAGCCTCAGGACCCCACGAACCCAATGTCTCCACGCCAAAAGGCACAAGTATGTATTCTAAAGCAAGGCTCTCATATTTGCGCCTCTTGGCGTTTTCAGCTAATGACGCCGCCGCTCCCGCTGATTTGGAGGTAGCGTCAATGTGAGATGGTGCAAGCGTATCAACACAAGTAGCATCCCACACCAACCACCTTCCTTTTTTCCAAAACATCAACGACATACTATCAGGTCTCTTACCATCATCACGTGCAATTCCATTCGGCTCGAGAATAGCCGGCACGTTAATGGTGACAAGAGTCCTTCTGATGATGTCGTTGATGCCAGCGTGTCTCGTTAGACGATCAGCGCTACGAAGATAAGACAGACCGTGATGATTTACTTTAAGATATATTTATTTAAAGATTGGCTTTATTTAAATTTACCATTATTATTTATTTATTAAAATCGTCGATACGAGTACAATAAAATTTATTCAACAAGATCTTATATAAATAATAAATGTACTGGGGTGAAATATTTGATAAAGTGCGTTAAAAGAATTTATAACAAGTAAAAATATGTTTGCGTCATGATATTAGTTTTTGTATTGACTCACTTAAGCGCGAACGATGGCGATAGTTTGTAGAGTACGACAGTTGAAGTTTTGATATTTAGAGTATTAGTAAAGAGGAGTGTTAAGAGAGTATTAATGTATTGAATTAAATGTTTAATAGAAATTTGTATATAAATCAGGATTAATAGAACTATACTTATGAAGTTGCATGAAGAATATATCTTATTAATCTCAACAATAAGAAATAAAATCCAATAATTTACACAACACAAAAATTTAAATGGAACCTTATACTATATTATAAAACCCTCGCTTCTAGGAGTGAGGAGGCCTGTGCCCAGCAGTGGGACGTTAAAGGGCTGCTACTTACTTACTTACTTTACTATATTATAGAAGTTACAAAGATGTCTTTGAGTAAATTTAAATCTTTCATTAAAAGCTAATAGAGAAATCATTTTATAATTTTAAGGTATATTTAGAAGCCAAAAAACCGTGGGAGTGAATGAATTGCTCTATATGTATCTTGATATTGAATAAATTTAAAATATATATTGTAATGATGATGGCATAAAAAAACGTACACCCGACTGAGTTTGTTGTGGGCTCTTCTCAGATCAGGGCGCAAAGGAACCCTCGTAACTTTATATTGTAAGTCGTTCTTTAATGTTATCATCAGTCATTCATTTAAATACTATATGGAAAAAAACATAAGTGCTGTAATAGGCCTACTTGAATAAAGATATTTTGACTTGACTTGACTTGACTATACATTTAAGTTAGGTGGTTTGTCGTCTATACTTATATTATAAAGAGGAAACATTTGTGTATTTTTATATATAAGTAAGTAGCAGCCCATTAACGTCCCACTACTGGGCACAGGCCTGCTCACTCCGGGGAGCGAGGGTTTTTAGAGCAAAGACCTACCACGCTGCTCCACTGCGGATTGGCAGGCTTATAGTACACAAGTGCACTCTCTATTCCTTCACTCTCATAGTCCGATGTGACGGGAATCCGACACGACCGGAGAGAGATCAGGCGCAGGACCGACGGCTTAACGTGCTCTCCGAGGCACGGGGGTGGATCACACCGCCAACTTCCCAACTTCGGGTAAATATTGAGAAAATCTTAATAGAAAACTCAATATTGATTTTTGAATTGGCCCGACCCGGGACTCGAACCCAGGACCTCATGTCTGTAGTCGAACATGCTAACCACTAGACCAATGAGGCAGTTAATATATGTATTTCTATATATGTATGTTTATAACGTTTTCACAAAAAAACTACTGAACCGATTTCAAAAATTTTTACACCATTAGAAAGCTGCATTTTCACTGAGCGACATAAGCTATATTTATTTCTCAATAAAAATAGGGAACCCTAATCAAAATGCATTAATATAACCCAAGGTGTGAAACAAAACTTTTTATCAATACTATTATTATAAAGTGTCATTAGTACTATCGTCTGGCTTCGTTTTCGGAAGTGGTCTTCAAATTCGATTACCTCATTCGCATTTCAGGTAATAATACGATAATGTTGGATAATTACGGTTTAAATTAATTATTACACGACAGTTTACAATTTAAAGACAATATACCGAAACTAATGGCAATGGAATTTTGGTAATTAACTGAAATTATGCTATTTAAGTGATAGATTACTAAACTCAATCCACTTTGACAGACTTCAGAGAATATGTAAAGTGATAATGACGTAAAAATGTTCTTCCTTGATGTTTATATTATACAAAGTCCGACTATAGATTTATTTTCGTTAACATAAAAGTTTTATTTCACTTAGTTTTAATTTACTTTAGGACTAGAGCTGAACTAGAACTGAGCTAAGGAATAAAAACAGTCCTTCTGGAATATATAAAGTCTTTTCTGTCTATATATGTGTATGATGACATGTGAATAAAATGGTGCCTTGCATTATTTTCATACGTTGACGTTTTAAATTTGTTATATCTTTTGAATGGAATGTCTGATTTTCATGATTTAAATAGTATTTTACAGGTATTGAAATGGTCTTTGAATAAAATATCATTTAATAGAATAACAATTAATAGAGAGGTATGAATTTGGTTTGATTATTGTCGCCACTATTATTAACTTTTAAAATGTAGAAAAGTAGTTATAGTGGCATAACTACAGGAGTTGGATATATGGTATTATAGATTTTTTTGTAGATTTTAATACGGTCTATAATATTGTAGAACATTTTTTTGTTCTATCATTAATAGTTTTCGCAGCGCACGCGATGACAGATTTTCTGTGATAATTTTTTTCACACTTTGGTATACATTAAAGCATTTTTATTAAGGATCCCTATTTGTTTTGAGAAAGTAATATAGATTATGTCGCTCAGTGAAAATGCAGCTTTCTAATGGTGAAAAAAATGTTGAAATCGGTCCAGTAGTTTTTGTGTGAAAACGTTACAAACATATATACTTACAAAAAAACTAATGTTTTTTAATAATAAAATAGTATACTAATGTAGTTTCCTATCCTGTGGGAAATGTTCTTAGTGACAGTGTACATTGCAAAAGCAGTTTCACATTGTCTTTCTAATGAAAACAGTTTAAGGCAAATCGGTTGGATGGCTTCATAGTCTACAACAGACATTGTTATAAACTATTTATGTGTTTTATATATTTACCAGTGACCTGTTCAGACTTTGCACTCATAAAATATTTAGTGTAGCACATTAAAATAATATTTATGAAGTGGTCAAGACATTTAATGTATATAATTTGATAAAAAAATAATACTATATCCATCTGTATCACTTTATAATTACTGCATTGTACGTGACCACTTTTTAGAAGATAAAATGGTGTAGTGAGCTATCCTTAAGAGATAGATATATGACATACTTGACTTTTTTGAAGATGAATAAAAGAACAATATCCTACATTAGTATATAATGTAATATTTTCAAGGGATTAGGTAATATTTTCGATGAAAGCTGCTATCTTGACTAATTCCGACACTTCCAACAAATATCATCATATCCCATTTAATTTACATAAAATCTCGATAAGTTATATATGTAAACCTACAAGAAGACCCACTCTATCTAATGGTGAAAACCGCATGAATATCTGTTCTGTAGTTTTTGAGTTTATCGTGACTATACAGATAGACTTTGCAGACAACCTTTATGAGAAATGATTGTTTCTATAGTTGTTAGTAACTTATTGATTATTGCTTGGGTATTGATTATATTTAATAAGGAAATATTGTGTTGTTTTATTAGAGTATCAAAGCTGTATTTTCAGCTGGTACAAGCCTTAGGAGCCATAATATTGACTTTAGCAACTGTCTTGAGTGTCTATCACTTTAGTCCCTCTCTAGGGCTGGTTGTTATACGACATGTGATAGATTAAAAAAAAAATCAAAATATCTTTATTCAATTAGGCATTTTACAGCACTTTTGAATCGTCAAATTATATTTTTCTTTCCACACCCTGATTCTAATATACGTCTGATGATGGTACTCAAGAACGGCTCAAAACCTAAATTTACGAGGGTTCCTTCGCGCCCTGATCCGAGAAGAACCCACAATAAACTCAGTCGGGTGTTTTTTTTTTGTTACCATCATCATTACAACATCATATTAGGTTACTATATTTTAATTAAAATTAGAGCAACTTTCTTTTAACAAAGACTTTGAATTTATTAATTGACATCTTTAGAACGTCTTGTGGGAGTTTATTATAGAAACGTATACAGTTACCCTTAAATGAGTTGTTAATCTTATGCAGCCTACTAGAAGGTTGTTTTGGTTTCGTAAGTTATTTGATGTACATTCACTCTTTTTATTAAAAGAGTCAATATTTTTATATATGCGAAAGAATTTGATGATTTACTTTAAAAAATACAACGGAAATGCGGTTTCCTATCAGCAAAATTGCGCAGCGTGTCCAGTCGGGCAGTCACACAGTGTTTTTATAACTACAACGCGATCCCATACGGCACGTTACGGTCACTAAATATCCACAATGAGGTTTAGTTTCAAATATCTGGTTCTTGTTAGGGTTATCACATAACTAAATCTATATATACACCAGCTCCCGGCGATATTGTTCGCGTAGTTCCTGATCCTGTGGATATTTGTGAGGAAATATGTTATCGGATCGAAAAGACGTACAAAAAATATTATTGACATTATATGAGATATTCAGATACATCTAAACTTATAGATTAATTATGTATATACAGTGTAATTTAAATGAAACAAGCCGTAACACATACTTTCTTTGATTTAACGAATCTCTTTTAATATATCTAGGCCTAAAATAATACGAATTCATTTATTAAAATCGTCTTTATAATTAATTTTTAATTATTATAAATGTACCTTTAAAAAAAAGCCCAGAGTGTTAATGAAAATCAGAAAAGACTAATAATATATTACACTTTAATAACATAATGCCCGAGATTCGTTACAGAAAGAAACAACGTCAAGTTAGAAATAAATGAAGAAATAAAACCATAAAATCTAAAAATGCAAATGAACAGGGCAAATACTAAATCGCGCATATAATACTCAATAAGTAATAAAATATAAAAAAACTGTGTGAGTACTTACGTACACACGTTTTTTCTTTATCATTTTTTTTAAACTGAAACGTTGACTATAGCTAACTTCAGGGTATCGGTTTTGTGTGAAGAGAAGTATAACTTCAAAAAGCTTAAGAATAAGCTCTGACCACATCAGAGGTTATTGTAAAAAAATGTACAATTAAACTACAACAAAGCTAAGGTAATAAATAAATTAGTGCGCATGGTCGTAATATTAAAGGAAACAGTTTTTTTATTAAATTTATATTTAACATTTTTGTCTCTCTGTCTGTTTGTTCCGGCTAATCTCTGGAACAGTTTAACTGACTTAACAGGGACGTTCATTGGCAGACAGCTGATGTTATAAGAAGTAACTTAGGCTACTTTTATTATTATATAAATAAAATTCATTTTGCTTTAATTGTTTTTATATATGTTTAGAGATCTGTGGTCCAAAAATAAATGCTTTCAATTTGAAAAAGGATTGGCAACCCTAGAAAATACGTTAATTATATTCAATTAAAGATATTTTTTAGTTGCTAACTTAATTTGAAATGCACTTCATGACATAGATAAGCTTAAAATACGATAGGTGCATGAGTGTGTGTTTATGTGCTTGTTTTGTTGTATATACAACTAAAACATAGTTTTCCTTGGGAAATAGTCCAAATACTAATTATTAAAGCAATTTTATAAAGGTTATTTCATCGATTACTGAGAAATTCAGTACGAAATATATGTAAGATACTCATCAGGTGATGTGTCAGGTAAAAATAATGACTAGCATAGCATAAAAATGATTATAATGAGCCAACCATAAAAGATAGACATATGCTGTCTTAAAGTTTTTTTTACAAATTTTAATGGAGAACAATTCTGTGAAACATGATTTTTGCGAAACTTTAACTGTTTAGATAGTTCACGCAGCGGAACTCGGAAAAGGAATAGTACCCGATTTTGAAACATTCCTCATTGATGTACCGCATCTATTTGTTTTAGCGTGGTGATATATAGCACTTAGCCTTTCTCTATAAATGTTCTATCTAACACTGAAAGAATTTTTCAAATCGGACCAGTAGTTCCTGAGATTAGCGCCTTCGAACAAACAAATAAAATCTTCAGCTTTTTAACATATTTAAACTAATGAAATTCATTTCGAATCCAGAACCTTATCATATAAATCAATCGTTTATATCACTATACTAGTGGAAGTAATACATTCTGTAAGCGCGAAGATAATGATCAATAGATCTTCTCACGACTTCGTGATTTCTTTTCCCTTTCATACATTTATCAATAACAATTAATTGCTTTATATTACGAAAGCACTATTAAGCGGTGATTGCTTTGTACGTTTGTGTAGACAGATGAACGGGACTAAAATAAAAGAAAGAAGAGAAAAAAGCATATTTACATTAATATGTACAACTGTAATGGGATTTAGAAGAGGTATGGGATCAGGTCTTTTCTTTACGCTGCATAACAGAAAAATGTTTGGCCAAACACCAAAAAATTTATTGCGCTTTCGTAGATTTAGAAAAGGCTTATGATCGAGTGGTGAGGAATGAGCTGTGGTCAACGTTATCTACGTATGGGGTGAGTGGTTGACTGATCCAGGCATTGAAGTCTCTCTATGAGGGTTCTAGTGCCTGTGTCAGAATAAACGGAGCGTACACGGAGTGGTTTCCTGTCGAAAGAGGTGTTCGACAGGGATGTGTTGCGTCACCATGGCTGTTCAACCTTTTCATGGATAAATGTTTGACAGATTTAAAAGAAAGTATGTATGGGTTAAGAATGAATGAATTACTCATCAAATGTTTACTCTACGCTGATGATCAAGTAATACTTGCGTCATCCGCTAACGAGCTTCAGGAGATGCTAAATATTATGAATGAAGCTTTGAAAGGGAAAGGAATGAAAGTGAATGTAAACAAAACGAAAGTTATGCTTTTTGAACGAGATGAATCTATGATGAATGGCAATATTTTGATAGATGGGGAACAAGTGGAAGAGGTGAAAGAATTTGTATACTTGGGATCTAAATTTACAAAAGATGGAACATGTGAAAGTGATATCGAAAGGAGAGTGAATGCAGGGAATATGGTAAATGGTGCTCTGCATGCTTTTATGAATAGCCAGATGGTGTCTCAAAGGGCTAGACTGGCAGTGCATGCTGGAGTGTTGGTGCCAACACTTATGTATGGTAGTGAAAGTTGGGTATGGCAGAAGAATCACAAAAGTAAAATAAATGCGGTAGAGATGAGAGCGTTGAGAAGCATGAGTGGATTAAAACTGAGTGACAGAGTAAGAAATAGTGTGATAAGAGAACGTTGTGGTATAAAAGAAGACGTAGTGACTAAAATTGAGAAAGGTATGCTTAGATGGTTTGGGCATGTAGAGAGAATGAATGAAAGGAGACTGACAAAAAGGATTTATGAGTCAAGAGTGAATGCGAAAGTTGGAAGGGGAAGACCAAGGCGAACGTTCCTGGACCAAATCCAGGACATTTTAAATAACGGCCAGGTCAAGAGTACTCTAAACCGACGAACTTGTATGAAAGGTTTAATGAGAATGAAAGAAGCGAAGGAGATATGCAAGGATCGTGGCAAGTGGAAGGATGTTGTCTCTGCCTACTCCTATGGGAATGAGGCGTGATGCTATGTATGTATGTATGTAATGGTAAGGTAACTAAAAGCCTATTTACGTCTTATTTTTGGCCATAGTTTTCCTTACGCTTAGGAGAGAGTTTTTAGAGTGTAAACCCATCACGCTGCTCCACTACTGGCATAGTACAGAACTGCAATCTCTATTCCTTCACTCTCATAGTCCAATGTGACGGGAATCCAACATGACCAGAAAGAGATCAGACACAGAACCAAAGGCTTAACTTGCTCTCCAAGGCACGGGGGTGGAGCACACCGCCAACTACAAAAAAAGGGCATATACTTCAAATTTTAACCCAGCACTTCATGTCTGTAGCAGAATAAGCTGACCACTCCACTAATGAGGCAATTATTACTAGTCCTATTTATCAATTCGTCTGTATTTTTTTTTAAGTTTGCTAACTCATGACATTCGAATGGGGATTTAGATGATTCTTTTATATAAGAAAGGTGGTAGTGTCTGTAGGGTCCCAATTTTTTGGTCTAGTCCTGATAATGGCATCCATGAGAGAACCACATAAGTCTTTAATTTGCATTAAGAATGTGCACGACAAATGTACGATTAACATAATATTCACCAACCGAATTCGATGATTCGTTTTTTATTAGAAAGGATGTACTTCGAGGGTCGTTTGATGAGAGTTAGGTTTTGAACATGGGATCCATGCCCAAGTAACGGAACTCTTCATTTCATAGAAGCAAATTGACTTTCCGCGGCCGAATCTTATATAGTCACCTACATATAACGTACATGTATGTAAGAATTACAATTATTATTATTTTTGGAGTCGGTATCAGCCAAGGTATCTAATGTAAGTATGTATTACGTATATAGTTGTAGGTCGAGCGACGCAGCTGTCAAGGGAGCTGGACACGTGGCACACACCTTTTTTTCTGCACCACGAGAGCAGGGTGTGTGGGACTCGCTAACTTGGGTATAATACTCACTAATACCCAGGAACACCCTCATCAACCTGAATTGGAGGTGTCAGAAGCTCCTTTACGCATTCGGTCTGACACTTTCGGATGCAACCGGCATGCAAGAGTGGTTTGTGGAGGAAGTAAGAGTCCTTCGCCTAAACGCGGCACACATCTACCTTGGCTGACACCGACTCCGAATATAATCATAATTGTAACTACGTTATATTGTAATAATTTGATAGACTTCTAAGTAGTCCAATATGTTTCATTTCATTTACCTTACGAGAACTCTAATAAAGAATACTTAATTATTTTTTTTACTTTTTAGAGCATATTAAGTATTATTTTTTGCCATTACCTTGACTGTCTTGCTACTGGCAGCCGAATAAGTTAAAATGAGCAAGCGTCTTAGTCTTTGTTATACCACACCTTGTACATCTTAGGACAAATTCTGAGAATTTTTTAACAGAAAGCTCATTTTAAATTCGCCCGACTTCATGACCAGGACCTCATGTCTCTAGCCAAACACCTTGACTACTAGACCAATGAGGCAGTAGAGTTATACTTCTTCAGTAGCAGGCCATAGTACGGGCGATCTGCCTTCATCTGGACAAATGGCTGTGCAGAGAGCTGGAATCGCTTTTCTACAAATTGGTACAGTTGCTTCGGTAAATACCTGTACCAAACTGTTGTCTGTGAGCCGTCGGCCAGATGTCACGAGTTTGGTGCTTCGTCAGACACGGCACACCACACTGTGGCAGATTGTCCTGCCTGGGCACAGACTTCTCACTGGGAAGTATTATAGGAGCAATAGTTATCAGTGAGCAGGCCTGGAGAGCGGTTGCCTCTTTTTGTGAGATTGTCATCTGGCTTAAGGAGGCACAGTAAAGGCGAATGCCGCCGAAACACTCCAGCCTCGACAAAGTGATGCAGGAAACAGGAGGCGGAGATTCATACAACTCCACCTCTTGTTGAATATCTGTGAGGCGACTGCAACCGAGGGGCTAGAGAGAAATGCCTCAACGAACCTCTGGCTCCCTACTCATGGTTGACGGTAGTCCCGCTGGGTTTTAGTGGATATTCTTAGTTCGTACCCGGTTTACCGGTTCGCAGTTTACCACACTATTTCCCAGCGACAAAAAAAAGTAGAGTTTCTACTGTGTCTTCCATTTTTTCTTACAATTTAACTGTCCTTCCCATTCGACGACAGCCTTGTGTTATCACTTACAATCTCTACTCACTAAATCAAAAATTAGGCAACTATTTATTACGTTCTCCTCTAGTGATTCCAAGATTTCACACGCGAAGAACTGTACCATGTCGGAGTAAATCGATGCTTTTACGTACTAATGGTGATAAGTGGCCACTTGTGGTCACGTAAATTTTGGATATGCTACATTGAACTAAATATTTAATGACTCGTGATGTTGTTATATTCTGTGGACGTTTAATGAGGCTGATCCATCACGTTTTGCTATGTAACACTGTATAGGAAAGTATATATAGAGCAAGGGAGTTTAATATAACATTAATGACAATTTTTGACAATAACTCGTACCCAATTATGTATATTATAAATCTTATTACTTTATCAATATAGAACAATAATAATCAATGCATTACGTATTATTAACCTCTCGTTGATGTAGTTTTCGTTTCTGTCGTGTGTGTTTGAGATCAAGTGTTTTAACGTATTTAAAATTAATCTTAAAAATTAAATGTACACATAAAAATGAGATATTATTATAACATATTTAGGCCTTAACAAGAACTTTCAGTTTAGTTGATATGTGGAAGTGTTATATAATACTCGTACCTATACATATAAAATACCTAACTTGGTACCCTTCAATATTGTCATTCCATATTCTCACTAGTACTCACTCATTATCATTGTAAACATCAATTAGTAGATAAGGTTCATTACAATAAATAAGCTAGTTAAGTTAACAACCCTCTCACACCCTCCACGTCTCCATCCCTACCACATCGTCCTATATAAATACTCCCTCATTCCCAATTGCACACACATTCTATATCCAACACTCTTAGTTCTAATATTGTTACTCTGTTTCTCATTACTCTGTTTCTCATTACTCTGTTTCTTTTAAACCGTAATTAAGTTATTGTTCAGTTTTATTTTAAATTATAAAGTTAAGGGAATAAATAGTTTTTAACAAAAAGGACAAGTTTGTTTAACTGCCACATAACAAAAGCAAACAATCATTCATATATTAGTTTCAATAGTTATGACGCTCCCATCCTATTTCTTTTATAAGCCATTTAGAGAGAGAAAGAGAAAGAGAAGGTATTTTTATTGCGCAAAACTTAGGCCTTATATAATGTTTTACATTTGTGATTCTTCATCATGTCTTATAGCAAAAGACAGTGAATTCCGAGACAATAACATGATAAATGGGAAGTTGTAATAACAACAACCTATTTATCACTACAGTTTGTTCGCGTTAAGAATGCAGTGAGTCATCATTGTTGGCCCGCCTTGTCCATATGACTGCTTAATTTAATCACTTATCGCTAACTTAGTAAAATTAAAAAATATGTATTTTTTATTTACATCTGTCTGTATCTATAAATAGCTGGACCGATTTCGACCTGACTTTCACTGACATATAGCTGATGATGTAATGATAGGTTTTTGAGTATAAATATCATATTTACTAAATTGAATCCAATATGAGTGACGCTAATGAGCTGCTACGTACTATCGATTTAATTTATCTAGATGACTATTAATTGGTAAAACATTATATGTAGTAAAGTAAGTAAGTAACAGCCCATTAACGTCCCACTGCTGGGCACAGGCCTCCTCACTCATGTGAGAGAGGGTTTTTAGAGCATAGACCCACCACGCTGCTCCACTGCTGATTGGCAGGCATAGTACACAAGTGCACTCTCTATTCCTTCACTCTCATAGTCTGATGTGACGGTAATTCGACACAACCGGAGATAGAGATCGGGCGCAGGACCGACAGCTTAACGTGCTCTCCGAGGCACGGGGGTGGATCACACCGCTAACTTACCAACTTCGGACAATTATTGAGAAAATCTTAATAGAAAACTCAATATCCATTTTTGGATTGGCCCGACCCGGGACTGGAACCCAGGACCTCATGTCTGTAATCGAACATGCTAACCACTACACCAATGAGGCAGTCGTACGTAGCTTATTTATAATAGAACCAAAAAAAACGTGCTGTCGTACGGTACGTTGTCAGCGGGCCATCACTAGTCACCAATTTTCTCTGAGAACGTTGAGATACGATCTCCTCCCCACCATCGCCTTTCATCTCGTGACTAAAGTATTTTTCCTATCGCTTAATTAATCAGAAGTCAGATAATGTTATCTTATCGTCACATTGTGACGGTGGTTTATTGTTAATTATAGTTTTCTTTGTGGCAGACGTGAGGCGCGCGCGCAGTGACGTCACGGGATGGCTGCGTGGTGGTTGTGTGCCCTGGCCTTCACTGCCTTGGGCCTGGTTACTGCCCAGGGTCCAGAGAAACGTAAGTGATTTTGAATTATACTTCAGTTGCATTTACAGGCATGTGGACGCTCCCCTGGTCCAATAGTTAAACAACAGGATTTATAGATTTGTGGATCTCCTTTCTCTTCCATGAGCCATTATGGTGGGGTCTCTACACGTAAAAAGAGTAGATTGCGAAGGTGAATCGCTGCATTACCATTGAAGAATGTCAAGGGTTCCACTAGGTTTAAATGAATATTCTGACTTGTCATTGAGTCCCACATTTCCGGGATGCCTAAAAGGTTTTTTAAGCTATAAAAAATGTTAAATATTACATAAGTGGGTTCAATATATAGTGTAATAGAGGTATAGCAAAACTGAAAGGATTTAAATATTAATATAGCATCACGCCTAATTCCCTTTGGGGCAGGCAGAGATCACGTCTTTCCACTTGCCACGATCCTTGCATATCTCCTTCGCTTCGTTGGTTTAGAGTACTCTTGACCTGGCTCTTATTTATAATGTCCTGGATTTGCTCCAGGAACGTTCGCCTTGGTCTTGCCCTTCCAACTTTAGCATCCTTTTTGTCAGTCTCCTTTCATTCATTCTCTCTACGTGCTCTCTAGGTGGTTTATCTAAGTATACCTTTTCTTCTACTACTTTTTCTTTTATACCACAACATTCTACAGCAAACAGCAAATAACTTGTAACAATCTGGTTTTGTTATATACATCGTGAAATAGAAGCCAAGAACAGTCTTCAATCACGAGAACTTCGTTATAACCTATTCGTAATAGCAAAGTAAATGTTTCATTAGTCATTTTTAGAGTATTAAAAAAAAAATTAAGACTCTCTCCTTTCTTTTTACGTTACTTTTTAAAAAACAAAATTTAATCAATGAATAGATTGAAAGGTTTATTGACTTTAATAAACAATATTTTTCTAACCTTTTAATAACGTATCATTGTTGTTTGATGCTAAGCTACAAGTTTTATGTCTATTAAAAAGAATCGTAGTCCAACAAAACATCTATTAAACAAAAAAATCATAGTGAAACACTATTTACATGTAAACTATAATATTATAAAAGAAACATTTGTGTTTTTGTATGTATGTATGTTTGTTACGTTTTCACACAGAAACTACTGGACCGATTTCAAAAATGTTTGCAACATTAGAAAGCTGCATTTTCAATGAGCGATACAAGCTTTATTACATTCTCAAAAATAATGGGGATCCCTAATAAAAATGCATTAATGTAAGCCAAGGTGTGAAAAAATCAGTCACAAAAAAACTGTAATCGCGTGCGCTGCGAAAAGTATTGAAGATAGAACAAAAAAATGTTCTATAATATTATAGAACGTATTAATATCTACTAAAAAGTCCATAACACCATATGTCCAACTACTGTAGTTATGCCACTATAACTACTTTTTACATTTAAAAAATGCCGACAATAATCAATCCATATTATTCATACCTATGCATGTAATCTTTATCCTAATAATATTTTATTAAAGACCGTTTCAATACCTTTAAAACAGTTTTTATCCTATTAAAATCGGATATTCCATTCAAAAGATATAGCGAATTTAAAAATGTCAAGCACATATTCCAAGAATCCTATTGTTACATACCGATATAACCAATTTAAAAATGTCGAGCCCATATTCCAAGAATCCTATTGATACATACATATTCAATATCTGTAGAGTAATTTTAAATTGACTAATGTCGGACATTCTACGTAAATGATGTTACGAATTTAAAAATGTATTAGTTAGATATATATTCGTTGTAAAGTATCTGTACATTGATTAGATTATGTAAGTGTGTATCTAATAATCTGAAAGGAAGTAATTATAAACCGAAATAACACGTTTATGGTAACAAAAATAAAACTATAGTTCGATTTCCAAATTGATGAAGCATTATTAAATAAGTAGCTAGTAATTATAATATGTAAATAATGGAGATAACGTTATAATTTTCATCTCGCTACACTATCTTATCAAGATTATTATCTCTGTCTAGATTAATAAAACTAAGCCTAGTCATCTTCTATTAATCTTATTTAAATATACCATGTAGACTCACTGTATCAGACTTTTGAATCGTCAGTAGTCTTCCCGTCGGTAACAAATCGTTATAGACTCGAATAGTGAATTCCGCAGAGAAGAAACCGCCAAGAAACTCGTTTAAAAACGGTTTTGCATGTTACAATGTGTAATATTTTGCTTCTATATGCCACAGGAAAAAAAGTCCATACAAATTTGTCGCTTAAATTACCTTCAATATGTCTTTTGTAAAAGGATATTTTTGAAAATATTTCTTGAAACAAAGGCAAATCCAAAACTGATGGCAGTGTCTTATTAAAATATGCTCAACCCGACAAATCATTTCTGAACAAGTATTATTATTGAATACCCTTCGCTTGTCCCAGAAAAGGGTAAAAATAATGAGTAATGTTCATGAAAGACTATCAAATGTTATGAATTTGTATGTTTGCTAATACTTAAACTATACAATGTTATCTTTTGTTTATTAAATTAAGACTGATGTAGCGTCATGTTCCTCTAAACTTTGAGATACTGAAAAACAGTCCGTCTTGTATCTATAGGCTCATATTTTAAAAATTAAAACTTACCTCAAGGAATTTCATTGTTATTCACATCACTTATATAATCAAAAACACAATTAATCACTAATAAACACTCACAGTTTATAAAATATCACAAAAAAAAACTTAACGACCTTTGGCGGGACACATCGTTAGTAACGGTCACTTTGTGACTGATTTATTCTTGTTTTTTCTATTGACTGGTGTTATGTCTACGCATATTTTGATACGACAGTTATCGAGAAACGAAATAGATAATACACAGGACTTAAAAAGAAAGAGATGCTTATATTTATGATAGCCAAAGTTGAAACAGCACTATTGGCCCAATGGATAATCTAAATTTTATTAAATTCATTACATAGTAAATTTCTTTGTGATATAAAGGTCCGAACATAATCTGTGCACTTATAGTAAAAGAGAGAAATAAAAACATACTCACAGACATTACGAAAACAATTTTTATTATGATTATTGTTACCGCAATATAAAAGTGAAAGCGTACTCTTTTGTTCACTTGCGTAATACAATATCGGCGGAATACTTCACTTTGCGTAATTATGTATGAAACGAGATCCCTGTTACATTAATTGTGTCGTGTACAATAAACAATTTATATAAAAAATCAACTTATATCGTATATAATCTATTGAAATGTTACTATTTATGGACCGATTTATTTTTTGGACATATTTGTGTGTCAATGGAACCTTAACCCCAAGTTTGTGGGGTTGCCGCCCTTGTCTCCCAGCCGCCATCGTCGAAAAAGGGTTGCAAACACCTTCTTCGCGATATCTCGGAAACTATGCATCCTACAAAAAAATCGTAAAAACATAATTTGTAGCAAATCGCTTTGCCTACAAATATGTTCATATAGCTTTTTGTCTTAAATATAAAATTAAAGAAGTTATAAGCAAAAAAGAGAGACAATTTCTATAAAAAAGTTCTGTTTTGCTCTATAACATTTTTTTTAAACATTTTACACAAAAATATCTCAGACCAATCATGTAGATGGTATTTTGAGGAAAAAAATTCGCTACATTTTTTTTAATTACATCCAATTAAAACGCTGTTACAATGCTCCAAAGTTAACCTGCTCCGTCAATGCTCATGAGAATCCGATCCAAACGTAACGTTTAATTTGGTTGTATGAACTTTTTTATCGTAAAAACATTTTTAAAAGGTCTTTGTTAAATCCGTGCAACTGTATATATATTCATTACCGTTTTGCTTACTAAAGTTCATGAAATAATTGTTGCTTAAAGTAATTTCTTGGTAATTAAATAAAAACAAATCCAACTTAGTGGATGTTCTCAACACTGCTCTTGAAAAACTGCAATGCTGTAACAATTCAATGGACTAATAATATACGTCTTAGATTCATATAGTCTGAATCTCATAAGGGAGATACTAAAGGAACTGGAAAGAAAATTTGGTTCGTATAACAAAGGTTGTAATGAGCCAACCTTTAAAGATAGACATAAACTATTGTAGACTTTTATTTAGAATTTTTATAGGGAAACAATTCTATCATACATGATTTTTACGAAACTATAACCGTTTATGGCCTAATTCATTTAAAACGAAATTTAAATAAATTTTCACAATTGTACGCTGTTTGATTACAAACTAGCGGCTCGTCCCGGCTTCGCACGGATAGACATAAATAGGTACAGGTATTTAAGTTATAAGCATGATAATTAAAACGACAATGAATTGACAAAGATTATAAAAAAGTGTGATTCCTAATACTAAAACTAAGCAGCTCTGAAAAGAACTTTTTAAGTGAACCATAAAAATGTGTTAAAAAAAATCTGGAAATATTCAATGTCGCTTGCGTCCACTGCGTAAGGAAAGTCGACCGGCATGTATTTTTATTTTAATTTCATGATATCTTTTGAATGGAATATCCGATTTCAATCATTCAAAAAGTAATCATCAGGTATTGAGACAGTCTTGAATATTAAATTATTTATTTGGATAGAAATTTATAAATGGTATGGATAACACGGTCTGATTTTGATCGGCATTTCTATCAATTTGTTAAATGTAAAAAAGTA
>JACTOM010000912.1:3842733-3928250 GCA_015832385.1 Elymnias hypermnestra | reverse complement strand
TGTGACCCTGGTAACTATCGTCCTATTTCTGTGTTGCCTACCCTCAGTAAAATTTTTGAAAAGATTTTACTTCACCAACTACTGGATCACTTTAATAGATATAACCTGCTTCATTCTAAGCAATACGGATTCAGAAAGGGTCGCAATACTACAGACGCGGGCGTGTCGCTCATGAAGCATATTTTTGATGCTTGGGAAAGGTCCCAGAATGCACTGGGAATATTCTGTGACCTTTCAAAGGCTTTTGATTGTGTGGAACATAGCACTCTCATCCTTAAATTAACTCATTATGGTGTTAGGGGTGGGGCACTTAATTTGTTGAGTTCCTATCTTCAAGATAGACTACAAAAGGTATTCGTAAATGGCGTAGAGTCGTCGGGATCACTGGTAAGACTGGGTGTCCCACAAGGATCAATACTTTGCCCTTTTCTATTCTTAATATATATAAATGAATTAGCGAAACATTGTGAAAGACAAATGTGATATAGTGCTATTTGCTGATGACACGTCTTTGATATTCAAGATTGATAGAAATAAGGAAAATTTCGACGATGTAAATAGTACCCTGTCACATGTCTCACATTGGTTTTCAGTAAATAATTTAATATTAAACTCGGCAAAGACTAAGTATGTTGAATTCACTTTGCCAAATGCAAAAGAAATGTGTACATAACGCTGTTGGATTAACAATAAATAAATATAAAATATACTAGCTGACATGGCAAACTTCGTACCGTCTGAGAATTCGAATCAATAAATAATAAGCTGAATGATAATTGCAGAATGATTCATATTTTGTAAAAAAGAATTCGTAATAAAAAATACGCGCCCAGATACCCGCCACAGTTTATAAAATGAGATCAGAAATTGTTGGTTGTCAATGTCAAATGTCAAAAACAAATGAATGAACAAGTGTTCTTTTAAATTTAATTTGATTTCTAAACGAAGGGGCTAACATCAAAAGTTTTGACAATCAAAACTAAAAAAGTAGAAAAAAACCTCACTTTTAAATTTAATTTGATTTCTGAACGACGAGACGAATGTCAAATGCTTAACAGGTAGGAATAGTTTCCATGGCAAAGCAAAACTGTTGTTTTTACTATATTCCAAGCATTTTTTCACATTTACTCACCCTTTAAACCTTCCCTGGACTTCCACAAATAATTCAAAATCAATATTAGTCAAATCAGTCTAGCAGTTCTAGAGTTTCAGCGACTCTAACGAACAGCAATTGATTTTTATATATATAAAAGATATACTTACATTAATTAATTATTTGTTATAGCTATTTCTCAACGCGTAGTTCCCAATTTTGTGGTAATATAGGGAAATAGGTAGGGGAGACCGGGTATGATTGGCACACGGGTTGGTTGTCACAGAGGCCATAACTAAGAAATAAACATATTAATGACTTCATCAAACTGTATCTATAGATCACCACAGATATACCCTCCACTGTACTTCGCCTTGATCCTCCCCGGTCTGTCATATCGAAGACAAGCGCTTTTACTTTTTTCCACCAGTCAAAGTATTTTTTTGTGAAACTGTTTTAAATCTCGTAAGTATACTTTAATTTTGCATATAAATATACTCTTTCGTATATCGGAGGATACATTTATTTGAGATTATTTTGTAAGGTCATAATCTAAGAGGTGTTTTGGGGCACGTTGTCCCAAATCGATGGGGGCTGGTAGTCACATTTGAAAACGAAACCCCGTCCTTGTGTATTGACTTTTGAAGGCTATTTGAGGGTGTTCTATATAAATGATGAATTGAAAAGTCGTGGGAAGTCAATAAAATCTGTCGCAAAGGATTATGAAATCAAGTATCGAACATTAACTAGATAATGTAGAAAGTTTACCTGTTATATAATACTCATACCTGTACATATAAAATACCTAGCTTAGTACCCTTCAATATTGTCATTCCATATTCTCACTAGTACTCACTCATTATCATTGTAAACATCAATTAGTAGATAAGGTTCATTACAATAAATAAACTAGTTAAGTTAACAACCCTCTCACACCCTCCACGTCGCCATCCCTACCACATCGTCCTACATAAATACTCCCTCATTCCGTAATACACACACATTCTATATCCAACTAGTTCAAACATTGTTACTCTGTTTCTCATTACTCTGCTTCTCATTACTTTGTTTCTCATTACTCTGCTTCTTTTAAATCGTAATAAAGTTATTGTTTAGTTTTATTTTAAATTATAAAGTGAAGTGAATAAATAGTTCTTAACAAAAAGGACAAGTTTGTTTAACTGCCACATAACATACTCACTACGAAAATAGGTTACCAAAAGAATCACCAGGTTTACTTCGTTTATACAAAGACATCTTGATCTATCCATTAAAATATCTGAAGCCACCAGCTTGATTCGTGCCACTACTTTTAATGCACATTATGTCCGCTTATTTTTTATAGCACTTAAAAGAGGGAGCAAATTATATTTTTTAGCTCATTTCGAATGGGTCATTAGTAATTTTTCGTTATAATTACAAACGTATAACATTTTTATTTATATTAATTAAATTAATAAATAATAATGACACTGGAACATGTGTGTGTTATTATTTTACTATGTGACTACTAATGTCACACTTTTCTTTTTAAAAAAAAAAAAAAAGAAATGTCTCGTCCACACATAAAGTTAGCCAAAAATTATTTATTTATTTTGAAACTGAAATGAATAGGCTATCCATTAATGTGTTACTTATTTTCCTAAGCTACACACAACCATGCCCGGTCTCCCCTACTTCGTGGGTTACTTTACCAAATTTCAAATCGATTGCCAGTAGTATTGAAGAAGCACATGGGTATTATAGTTTCAAAGTCTACAACGGACATAGGTAGTGACAATTTTCGTGCTTTATTCGTATAGATTTAGTTTTATAACCATGAACAATCAAGTGAACCCGGCAACGCAAACACTGCCTACAATACAATCAATTATTATCAACACAATTTAGATAAGCAAGTTGACAAGACGTTAAACGACGAGCAAACATCTTGTTTATCCATTTACGGTTTGTGTGCTCGCGTACCGAAGGATTTTAATAAATCTCATTCAAGGTTGAATAGGCCTAATTTGTACGGCAACACTGAGGTTATTAAATATATGTATAAAATTCATCATCACCTTCGGCGTAGGAAAACTGTATATCCAGGGAGAATGGTTCTTCTCACCGTTGAAGGCGGCGAGATATTAGGTGACGCATGGTTGGGTACCTTTTTTATCCCGGGTGCTGCTGATGAGTTCGACTGAGGATTCACAGTGACGGGAATAGCTGCGTAAACAAGTGCCTCCTAGTATCCCGCTGCGGTAAATGGGAGCATTTACTGCATTCTCCTTCTCGAGCTCGTGGGCCTCCTTAAGCGAGATTACGGCGTTGCAGAAGACGACCACTTCCGCCCAACATTTTTCATTCGGTAGCAACGATGTTTGGGCATCTTCTTTATTTATGTTTGGAAATGTTTTCACGCACCCTATTTAGACAAAATCTAAACAGGAGTGTGGGACTCGCTAGCAGTAAGCCAGAATACCAACTAAAATCTAGCTATCCTCCCTAAGTGGAGCACTCGAGAGCCGGTTGACACAGTCTACCGTGGTTCTCCGTGATACTCCCGCTGGGCAACTTTGGAAGGGGTAGGATAAGCGCAAGTCTACGCCTCTTACCTCCCAAGCCCCCGCGCCGGAGAAAAAGAGCGTGCCCTCTGCCACTGATATGCCTCCTTCACCGTAATAACTGATTCGCAGAAGGAGATGCCTCCACTCCCTTTCGCTAGTGAGCATTGTGCCAACTATACCCTCCAACGATAGGTCCCTCCGACCAACGAGCACCTGCACCAGCCTGTAAGAAAGAGAACCGTGCCCCCTAAACAACCAATTTTCTAGGTGAGGACGGATCGCTCCTAGCTACTGACGCTACGCTACTTGACCCCCATTGCAGATCCCAGATCATCACGCCACCTTTGTAAAGTCAGTAGGGAATCAATTTTATCTATATCCCGAATCCCGAATATGGAGAAATCCACTTTGAATGAGCGTCTACATCGTAAAAAGAGTCCATCGGAAGAATATAATATCGATAACTGGTTACTTAAGGAAAACTTGAAGATTTTCCTTCATTATAAAAATTCTTAACGTTAGAATAACCCATTCCATACTAATATTATCTAGATTAATCTTACAAAACCGAAGAGTTTGTTTGTTATCGTTTATCTCAGGAACTACTAGTTGGAATTTAAAAAATCTTCTAGTATTAGGTAGCACATTTAACTAGGAAGACTGTAGGTCATATAACATCACGTTACGACCAATAGGAGCAGAGCATCAATGGAAAATGTTGCAAAAACGGGGATAATGTATTCCTTTTGAGAGCTTTCGTTGCGTGTGCTGCAAAAACAGTTTAAGTTAGGCAGTTATCATGTATTACGAAATTATTCCTCTTAAAAAGTTCTAAAATAAACCCCTAGAAGATATATATCCATCTATTAAGACAGATCCACTATCTCCTTTTTTATGGCAATCAAATTTATTCTTTTACTCTCTTATGTGCTATAGATGTAAAATTAACTGACTGACAAGTCGTTTATAAAATTATTGTGTTATATTTAGTAATTAATGTGACTTATTACTTCCTATTACTCATCATCTATTCAATATTTTTCTATCATTATAAAATTGAAGGCCACCGCGTCAGCTTTTGTATGTAGACATAAATTTACTATTTGCAAGATACATTGGCGAATTTTTGCATAGTTTTGTGGGTTTTTTCATCACTAACAAAAGATATCGCGTTCTTTGCAATATGTTGAATAGAAAACTAACGATTCATAATCAATATATATGTACATATGTGAAATACATCAAACTATCCAACTTATATTCCCTAATCAGAGCAAATTAGAAGGCAAATAATGTGAAGATGGTTATGGATGGTGTTGGACCTTTTCACACAAAAACTACTGGACCGATTTTTAATTTTTTTTCACCACTAGAAAGCTGTATTTACACTGAGCAATATTGGCTATAATACTTTCTCAAAAAAAGTAGGAATCCCTGATAAAAATGCATTATTGTAATCCAAGGTGTGAAAAAATTGGTCACAAAAAAATTGTCAACGTGTGTGCTTCCGAAACTATTGATGATGGAACAAAAAAATGTTCTATAGTATTATAGAATGTTTTAATATCTACAAATAAGTCCAAGATACTGTATGTCCAACTACTGTAGTTAAGCCATTATACAACTTTTTTGCACTAAAAAGGTAATAACAGTATCCACAATAATCACACCATATTATTCATATCTCTGAATTAATCCTTATTCTATTAAATTATAATATCAATGATTAAAATCGGACATCACATTCAAAAGATGTGGTCTTGGAAAACAAAATGGGCTATGTATCCTGATAATAAAAACGTATACGTGTCAATATATTGTTAGTGTTAGAGACCAATTATTTCTCAACTTTAATGTTGTAATTATAACCACTCTTTCCTGGAGGAATTCCCTGTGATTCCGGTTCATTCACAATGAAAGCCATATATTACTTCGCGCTAGAAAAGTTACAACTTCCCTGGTCGAGATATTCTAATTACGAGCTGTCTGATTACGGATTGGCTCTATTGTGAAAAGCAGTGCACAGACGGAAGAAGTGAAACGTTTTTTGCCATATATTCTGTTAAATAAAGAAGGCAAAGTTAATAATTTCTGTGAGCCCCTTCGTCAGCTCACACTTGCGAAGATTGCCGGTTCAGGATCGAACCAAAATGCCCCCCAGATTCATCCAACGCTCCGCCGTCTACTTGTCACCAGACGAGGATATGATGTATTGAGATCGAACTGCAGGAAAGTTTACGCCGAATTGGCTTTCTATTGTATAATGTTTGTGACTGGCAAACGTGCACTATTGTGACAAGTAACCGACGGCGGTTGTTTTTTTATTGGTGATAAAGTGCATCCTATGATTGGCGATCTATTATTTGCCAATCGGAGGGCTTACATTAATTACACAAATAACTTTATTCTCAGAAATGACAATCATAGAAATATATACATGCTAAAGTAAAACAATAAAAGTAAGTAAGTAAGTAGCAGCCCATTAACGTCCCACTACTGGGCACAGGCCTCCTCACTCCGAGGAGCGAGGGTTTTTAGAGCATAGACCCACCACGCTACTCCACTGCGGATTGGCAGGCATAATACACAAGTGCACTCTCTATTCCTTCACTCTCATAGACCGATGTGACGGGAATCCTTACGACCGCAAAGAGATCAGGCGCAGGACCGACGGCTTAACGTGCTCTCCGAGGCACGGGGGTGAATCACACCACCAACATCCCAACTTCGGGCAAATATTGAGAAAATCTTAAATAGAAAACTCAATATTGATTTTTGAATTGGCCCAACCCGGGACTCGAACCCAAGACCTCATGTCTGTAGTCGAACATGCTAACCACTAGACCAATGAGTTTAAACAATATTGACTTGAAATTAAACAAAAATATACTATTTCCTAAACTAAGAAGAAAAGTCGCGAACAATTTCATACAAATGATTGGAAATTGAACTTTTAACAATTACAATTAAACTTTTATTGATTAAATTTAAGTCATATGCACCCACTTTGAGGATCGACGAGAAGATATTTGATCTAGACGAAGCAGAAAGAAAGTCACACTGGGATGTAGTAGGATTGTCCGAAGCCGTAGAGTGGAGGACACGATAATCCTTACAGCAGATCCCTTAGTGCCTGAAGATCAGTTGCCAGTGACCTAGGGCTCCAAAACATAATCGCTAACTATGGGTCTCATATGAAAGCTCAGAGTCAATTAGCCGGCGATGGAATGGGCTATGGTTTCAACGCAATCTGATCAGAAATGTGGAAATCCGTAGCAGAACAAAGTCGCTACGAATCGCGAACCTGATGTTTGGGCCTAAAGATGAACACATATCCATTGAACGTCCATCAGTAAAAGCGACGATTACGTCCACGAAGTACATTAGCTATCATCGATTACCAAAATTAGATTGTGCTTTAGGAGCATAAATCATTGAGTTTATTATATTTTATAGGCAGACCTATTCTATTTTTACACACATGGATAGAAATACCCCTGAAAATGTGGACCGATGGTATGAAGAGGGTCGCCGGTAATCGCTGGAGCCTTGTAGACATCATTACGTGAGATCTATGTCCAGCAGTGGTCGTCCATTGGTTGAAGCGATGACGAGGATAACGATATGCTCACTGTCAGTGGTATATGTCTATCGCACACTGAACACTGAGTAGAAAGTGGGGGAAGCGTCTGTTCGCAATACGGTTAGCGCTGTTAG
Organism: Elymnias hypermnestra; assembly: GCA_015832385.1. Lineage (NCBI taxonomy): Eukaryota > Metazoa > Arthropoda > Insecta > Lepidoptera > Nymphalidae > Elymnias > Elymnias hypermnestra. The sequence goes on along the minus strand of JACTOM010000912.1, from coordinate 3,920,891 downwards.
TGTTGAGTTAGAGTGAGAGAGAGTGAGCTGCTGTATGAGTGAGAGAAAGGGATGCCAGATAAACTGGTTTACGTAACAAAGCGATTTAGTATTCTAAGTGTAATCAAGTACAGTAAACACCCAACAGACACTTGTGCATACACATAAGTACCTCGCGTAACACGTAACGCAAATGTTTGCTTCAAAGTTTAACAATGTATTTAAAAAATATCCATTTTCATGGTAACCCTAGCATATACACGCTTTAAATGATTACAAATTACGTCTGCTATCGACTATTGTATTTCCTCAACATTCCGTAAAGACAGATTACACTAATACGTGGGTAGTTATTTTGTATACGCTGTTTTTTCTTCATTGTTCTCTAGGAAACATCTTTGCGGACGAAATATTAATATCTATTCGTAAAATTATATGAAATCGTTAGCTGTATCCCGCGGTTTTACTCACGGATGCTTTTTTTAACCGACTTCGAAAAAAGGAGGAGTTTATCAATTCGTCTGTATTTTTTTAAATGTTTGTTACCTCATATCTCCCGACTGGGTGGATCGATCTTGATGTTTTTTTTTTAAATGAAAGGTGGTGCTCTTCATAGGGTCCCATTTTTTTTAAACCCGTTCTGATGATGGCATCCATGACAAAACCGGATGTCTTAAATTTGCGTAAGCATGTGCGCGACAAATGGACGAATAACTCAAGATCACGCCAACCGAGTTCGATGAGTCTTTTTTTATTAGAAAGGATATACTTCAAGGGTTGTTTTGTGATAGTTTGGTAAGGTTCTGATGATGGAATCCAGGACAAAGTGACGGAACTCTTCAATTCTTAGGAGCAAATGAACGATACTCGGCAGAATCTTCTATAAGCTATCCAGATATTTGAGTTGCCTACCGTAACATCGGTATGGTCAATCAATGCTGAGATCGACTCCGAATATAACAATACGAAGAACCCTATAAAAGAATTACGCACTTTTTAGACCATATTAATATATTTGTAAGTCGTTTTGAAGGCGGTTCTTTTTTTGTTAAAATTTTTATTATCTAAATAACAGTAACCTAAGTTACTCTTTATAACATCAGGTAAACCACTGTCAGAGTTTAGATAGTAACTTTAACAAAATACAGTAACCTCCGTTAAAATAAACGCTAATTTACGTGTCCCCGAAGGAAATAAAACGTTTAAACATTTCATTTTACATTTGCAATCAAATTATAAAGTATTTATTAATATTCACGTCATTAATATGTAAGTAGATAAAACAAAACCTATTAATCCTTTTCTGTGAGGCATGTAATCGAATAATAACAAAATAACATTTAATAGAATCACAGAAGCCAAAGCAAATAGTAATCCCATTTATGTATGAAGTAGGAAAAACCTGCAATTATGGATTACCTAATTAAATGTTGAATAGAAAAGCATGTCGACCTAAGTTGAATTTCTCTGTTGTATTATTATCAAGCTCTATTACTAGTCCCCAGTAGCGGGCGGGGTCATAATAGGGGCGATCTGCCCTCATCTTGACAAATGGCTGGATAGAGAGCACGGATCGCTCTCCTACAGGTTGGTACAGGTGCTTACCTGTCATGGTTGCTTCGGCAAATACCTGTACCAAACTGTTGGCTGTGAACCGTCGGCAAGTTGTCACGAGTGTGGTGCCACGGCAGATACAGCCCACCACATTGTGACAGAATGTCCCGCCTGGGGACCTCAGTGACTCATTTTGACGTCGCTGATCGGCACAGATCTCTCACTGTATTATAGAAGCAATACTTACCAACGAGCAGGCCTAGAGAGCGTTTGCCTCCTTTTGCGAGACTGTCATCTCGCTTAAGGAGGCACGGCAAAGGGAGAGGGCAAATGTCGCCGAAGCACTCCAGCTCCGACGAAGGGGTGCAGGAAACAGGAGGCGGAGATCCGTACAACTCCTCCCCCTGTAGAATATCTGTGAGCTGAACGAACCTCTGACTCCCCACACATGGTTGATGGCGGTCCCGCTGGGTTTTAGTGGGTATTGCGAGTTTGTGCTATAGCTTATCATTTTGCGACTATTCAATTTGTTCGGGTTGTTACTATGCAATTGATTTGGAACTTTGTGCAGCGGTAATAAAGTGCAAATTGACTCTTTGACGTTAGGAACACAACTACATTGCTTAGACAACAGTGAGTACTTGTAATTTAATATGAACTTTATTGAATAGCAATAAAGGTCAAATTGACTACATTTTAGTTAGAAAACGTTTGTATGGGATACATAAAAGTACTGTTTTTAGGGTTTTCCCCTGCATTTATTCTCGCCGTAAAAACCATCGCTGGACTTCAACGAACATAAAAATAAAGAATTGTCAAAATTGACCTAGGCGTTGTTGAATTATGCGCTTATCAAAACATTTTGCGTTTCATTTTTATTGTATATAAGCTTCGGACCGTCATTCTATCTGCGCTGGACAGGATCAATGAGTCACAGATCGGCGGCGTTCTCGAGTCGACTATTGAAATTTTAGCACGTTCCTAACTATTACTGTTAATGTGTTTATGTAATTTGATATCGGATTAAGTGATTGGATATTATTCAAATTCAAATTCAAATAAATTTATTTGCCATATACAGGTACATCGGTATTTACATATAAAATAGTTCCACTGTATTTGCCATTTAATGGCATGCAAATATTTAGTGATGTCAAAATTTTAGTATGTCAGTAATTATTAATGTCAAATGAAATTATTTCATATTTTATTATAGAAGCTTAAGTCGTCCTTTAGGAAATCATCTACACTATAGTAACATTTTCCTACCAAAAAATTCCGCAATTTGCTTTTCAATACAGTAAATTCTTTAATGTTTTTAAAGTAAAGCGGTAATTTATTATATATTTTTACTGCCATCACTATAATATTTTTATCCATTAGACTGGATTTAATCGGTGGTGCTTTTATTCTGGTGGGATTTCGCTGATCTTGACCTCTTTTTTCAAATAGAGTTGGATTCTGCGTAACAAATATAATTACCTCATAAATAATTATAATCTGAGTTATTTAATAAAGTGTTTGATTGCACCAATATTAACAACTGACGCCCTTATTTTGGAGATTATATTATGGACCCCACTAATGACGTTGTCGGCGGGAACTTTGAATTTTCTCCGACGTATATATTTGGGGATAGACAGTTGTAACTAGTCAGCTTCAGTGGGACATATAAATTAAAGGCAAATTGCCTGGGAGCAAATGGGACATATAAATAAATAAATAAAATAACCTTGTTAAGTTCTATCACCCTCTTTTTGTTTCTAAGTTTATTGACTTTTATAATGGTTTCATTATGAGAAAAAATAAGCAGGAACACATCCATCGAAATTGAAAAAAGATATAAAAAATCTGTGGAACAATTGTATGTAATTACTTATCACGGTCTATCATTAAAAGGATGAATCTCTTTAAGTGAGAAAGATCTGGGGGTTCCTTGAACAGTCTCTGGTCCAAGTTCAATGTTATATTGTATATAATTGCGAAAAAAGGGACGTTATCTAGCTCACGTCAAAAGTTTAAAGGTATCTTTCTCAGTTATGGGCTTAAGTATTTCTTTCAGCATGGTGCTAGTGATTTTAATATGTAGAAATTGCGTTAACTCAGGAAAAATGTATTCTCTAAGCATAAACGGAAGTAATTTATGCTCTTTTTCTTTCTAGGGCGAACAGGAAATGTGTGCAACGTGGACATTGACTGTCCAGACAACGCGTTCTGTCGTCAAAGCAGCTACTGCGTGTGTAAAGACGGCTTCGTTTACGCAGCTGTTAACAGCACGCATAAAGGATGTTTGAAAGGTAAGTCGACGACCAGCTTTATTAATTATGAAATGAAACTTTCTTCTGAGCACATTCAAAGAGACTAAGCCTTTACGACCGGCTGTAGTCGTCGCCTCAAACGATGGACGTCTACTGCTGGACATAGGTCTCACGTAATGATGCCCATTGTGTCCGATCTTGCGCCGCCTGGCTCCAGCGGCTACCGGTGATCATCTATATATCGTTGGTTCACCTTGTGGGGGGGGGGGGGGGGGGGTCTGCCAACACTGCGCCGTTCGGGGTAGCCATTCCAGCACCTTCGGGACCCAATGTCCGCCGGTTCATCGGACTACATGCCCCGCTCAATGCCACTTTAGCTTCGCTAGAGGAACTCCAAGCATAGCCCTCTACATCGCACGCTGAATGACTCTGAGCTTCCGAACCGTATGTTATCACTGTTTGAATACTTTGATGTTCAGGCACTGTAGGATATTGGACGAAAAGATCTTTCATAACTTACCGAACGCTGCCAATTTGGATTTGGATTCTCTTGGAAGGTGATCCTCCATGGGAGCTCAGGGCGGAAGTTCTCACGGCTGCTTACCAGTGCAGAGTAGCCGCGAGAACCAGTGGAGAATTACCAGATGCTGATGAAGTAAGGAGAGTCCTGATGCTAGCTAACAGAGCCTTGACCCAAAGGTGGAAAAGGAGGATCTCGGGTCCCCAGTTGCGGGCGTGGCCATAGTAGTGACAATCCGCCCTCATCTGGACAGGTGGCTGGGCAGAGAGCACGGATCGTTTTCCTACGACTTGGTACAGGTGCTTACGCATCATGGTTGCTTCGGCAAATACTGTATCTTACAGTTCTATCCGAACTAGATAATTATAATAAACGATATATAACGTTTCACTTTCGTACTTCTTACAACTTGTTTAAATAAACAAAAGAGTATGTAATATAACCAAAACGAATGGTAACCAATACCATTTACATTCTACTTTACATATTACACTTCTTTCTCTCTTATATATGTCGGAGTGCAAGAGTCTGTGGATCGCTGGTCCGTGTGTAATAGTCTGTGAAACGCTGGCACCATCTGTGTATCGGCGTGGGGGCAGATTCAATAAGTGGTAGCGTGTCTCTCGGCAGTTCTCGGGTGGCAGTCGGCCGGAGTGGTCGACTATTGAAACTGTCGCGGTCCTAGCTTATTAGTGTTAATGAGTTTGTGTAAATTGATATCGGGAACATTAAGTGATTGAACATTATAATCCGAATTAATTAATAAAGTGTTGATTGCACCAACATTACCCACGAACGCCCACAGAATAAGAAATTAAATAATGGATCCCATTGATGACGATGTCGGCTGAGAACCCTACGCCTCTGTGCTTTATGCTTCTCCGTTCTCTCCTATTTCCTGGACATTTATATCATTTTAGGTAGCTTAATTAAATTGCTTCTATATATTACGTACTTGAATATTTTTGCTAATATAATTTTGAAAGTTCTTTCGCTTGTCAATACCCTTGGCCTTTCTTTATCTATTATTGTTAGGAGACCTTGATTTCGTTGTTTCCTTATAACAATATATTTGATGAAATCGAAGTTAGAGTTTCATCAGGTAATAAAAGACAAATCTGGTTCAAAGGGTGCAAGAAAAAGAAGATTGTAGGAAGTAATGAAAGAATCAAGGCATCACTTTCGCACTTGCAACTTCTATATAACTGAAATCATTTATTTTTTACTTTATTACCGTAAACAATTTTATCCTGATAATGCTAAAGAAGTACTTGTTATTTTATCCTCATGATGCCAAAGAAGTAGCAGTTACATTGTCCTGATGATATTAATGAAGTAGTAGTTTTATTGGCATGATAATATTGATAAAATTGTAGTTATTTTGTCGTATCAATATTTATAAAGTAGCAGTTATTTTGTCCTGGTGATATTGTAGTTATTTTGACTTGATGATATTAAAGAAGTAGTACTTATTTTGTCCTGATGATGCCAAAAAGGTAATAGTAACTTTGCCTTGATGATTGTGGTTTAAAAGCACTTTACACATAACATACAAAACCTATATTTAAAAGAGTAATTGCTGAATTTCTTTCCAGTATCTCCTCAGTGGAGTCAAATTTTCAGATCGGTGACTTTGAGCCTAGTAATATTTTAATTTTTTTTAATAAAAATTCCAGAGGCACGGAACGGTGAAGAATGCGTTCAGCATATACAGTGTCATTCAACTATGGGTGTACACTCTGAATGCAATGGAGGGATCTGCGCCTGCGCACCCACTGCTCATCTGGAGACAGACCGATGTTACGAAACAGCAGGTTGGTAAAAACACTTTTTACCAATCAATAACAAACTAATACATCCAGTTTGCCATACTATACTTTCCCAAAAATTCGTTCACTGTCCAAGTTATAAATTTATGGAATTCTTTACCAGATATCATACGTCACTCACAATCATTAGCCATCTTTACAACATGCCTCAAAGAGGTCTATTTAACTGAAAACTGCTGTGAATAACACGTTTATATCTTTTCGTTTTCTTTATATTGGAGATTTTTTATTTCATATCTTTTGTGTTTATATTTATGTATATATCTAATATTTTATATAGTTATAAAGAAAAATTTATTTTTATATATTATATTTAAGCTTCTGGCGCTGTTCTGCCGTATTATTTATTTTAGTCTGCTTCTTTACATAATAAGGTTGTCTAGAAGAGATTGCTTGTAGCAATAAGACTTCCTTTGCACGCTATAATTATAGTAATAATTATCTTTAGTTCATATCTCTTATTTTTATCTTGTGTGCATTAAAGTGTTTTCTCAATCCCTCTCTCTCTTTCTCTTTTTGCAAACAATTAAACAACTAATGTCAGACAATTATAAAATAATCCATATTTACTTTTGTTTTAAATGCCAATTTCGCTGACAGAAGTCGTTTTTAAATCAGTCAATTGAAGTTATTAATTCTTCGAAATACATTTTTTTAATAATATGCAATCAAAGAATTTCTCTTTATGATCCTAAATCTATTATAACATTATGAATTAATTCAGTAAAACAAATACTGGAACGCCTGCCCTTATTTATATAGCAATACGTTGTTATGATTAACATGATTTTTTTTCAGGCGAGTCGATTAGTTCTATTAATTAAAAAGGGGTTGGATTAATACCTTACACTAATTTAAACCAACGACTGTTTTTATCTTTGAACTCTGTGGACATAAACCAATAGTAGTTATTTATTTATTTATAAAGAGAGAATAAGCGTAGTTTTGGTTACCAATTCTATAATGGCACAACAATCAGGCACAGGTTCGAGAATTGTATATTTTATTTTATTTTATTTATCTTTATTAAAAGGCAGTTGTCCCAGTTTACAGTTTAAAAAAACAAAACAATTACATAAAAGATACAGGAAAAATCAAAACTTAAATTAAAATTAATAATAATAATAATATGTTCTAGGAGAAACAATCGGTTTTCCAGCTTCTGGCATATATTTGTAACTGAATATCTATATGCAAGGTCACTTGGTGCTTAATTCCAGTAATTGGCGAGCGCTGTGTAGTAGACCAGAATTGCTTTTTGGGTGAAACTGGTCCTGAAAGGCAGGCGTACTGCGTGCGTGGTTACTGTACGTGTCAATTACAGTACAGCCCCAGGGATAATGGTACGAGGTTAGTATAAAATAGCATTCCCTTTAAGAAACCAGTATTGCCTTCCAGAAATGTGTAACAAATGATTCAAAGATCAGTCGATCAGCCAAATAAAACTCACAAAATGAGACATTGCAGAAAGAAATGCATATAGAAATGAATATTGTGATGAGACAGTTAGTGAGTGACTTTTCGCTTACATATAATTATATATAAAGCCTTTCTGGAAAATAAAATAAAACAATATCGTTTAGTAAACCTTAAATGTTAGCCATTAGGGATACACATCCCAATAATAAATGAGTTTGTAGTATTTTGCAATCTACACTAATATTATAAAGAGGAAAGATTTGTATTTTTGTATGTAACGAAGAAACTCAAAAAGTACTGGACCGATTTTAATAATTCTTTTTTCATTAGAAAGCTACATTATCACTGAGTAACATAGGCTATATTTAGTACTAAATTACTATAGAAAACTTTAGAAATCCCTATTAAAACCAACCGAAGGCGTAAAAAAATTAGCCATAAAATGTCTTCCATCGCATACGCTGTCAAGAGTATTAACTACAAAAAACTTCGCGAGACCATACGTCTAACTATTGTAGTTACGTCACTATAACTACTTTTTTACATTTAACAAATTGATGGCAATGCCGATCAAAATCAGACCGTATTATCCATACCATTTATAAATTTTAACCAAATAAATAATTTAATATTCAAGACTGTCTCAATACCCGATGATTACTTTTTGAATGATTGAAATCGGATATTCCATTCAAAAGATATCATGAAATTAAAATAAAAATACATGTCGACGGCGGTCGCCACGCAGCGCATCGAGTAACTAACTCGACGAGAGAGGGGCAGTGCGGGAGAAGGGGGTGCACCATTATGAACTAGGTAGCCAGTCGGCTCCTTACGCAGTGGACGCAAGCGACATTGAATATTTCGAGTGCTTTTAACATATTTTTTTGCTTCACTTAAAAAGTTCTTTTCAGAGCTACTTAGTTTTAGTATTAGGAATCACACTTTTTCATGATACTTGTCAATTCATGGTCGTTTTAATTATCATGCTTATAACTTAAATATCTGTTTATGTCTACCCGTGCGAAGCCGGGACGGGCCGTTAGTATTAAATATATATGTTTGCAGACCTTTTGTAGATGATCAAAAGAAATGCAAACTTCAGTATCTTGGTCATATAATAGCTTACCTTCGGTAGGAAGAACACCTTAAGAAGAAGCAGAACTTTGAATCCCTATTAAAATAATATGCTAATTTCTCTTCTAGATGTGTTCGAGACGCTGTATTGGGTGAAGAGTGCGAAGACCAGCTCCAATGCGCCGGAGTTGGGCTCGAATGTCGTGGAACATGTCGCTGTAGGGACAACTGGGTGGCATACCAGGACATTAACGCTTGTGTGGAGTGTAAATATACTTATATTCCAGAATAATATACAGAAGACAATTATTGATGGACAAATAAATAGACTTCTTGATTCTCCAACTCCTGGAGTTCGAATCTTCGACAGTTACCGATTATTTAGAAAACTAATATTTGTTTAAAAATACCTGTAAAAGAACGTTGCTTGATTTTCTTTTAAGCTCACGTAATGGTTTACATTACATGGCTAACATTGTTTCCATAATAAAAAAGGCTCATCATCATCAAAGCAGGTGGTGGTTACGACGATATTTTGACGACATTCTCCTGTTCAAACTGCTTAAAATTATACTTATAAGTTGTTTAGTTGCTCATGAATATTACTCTAAATTGAAACATTCATATTATTGAACATTGAACAATTATTGTCACCTGTGACTAATTTGTGCGGTTTTTATTAGAAGTCAATCTGGCAGAAAATTTCGATAAATCTACGTATGCATCTATGTATTTACTCAAGACAAAGACAGTGATTTAATTCTTACAAAAAGAGGAACAGTGTCTGATTTACCAACAATTCTCAAAACCCAGTTTTTTTGTCGATTTCTTAGACAAGCCCTTTAGCCTTCAGCTACAGCTGACTCGCAGTAGAGCAAAATGAGTCTATGCTCTAAAATTCCTCTGCCCTATGAATGAGAAGGCCTGTGCCCATCAGTGGGTCGTTAAGGATCTGCTACTCACCTTATCCGTTATATTTTAACAGCTGCAAAAGCTTTGGAGGATCCCTGTCAGTACGACGTCCAGTGTGACGCTTTAGCCGGGATTCCAGAGGCTCCTTCGCCTGGTGCAGCACTATGTCTGGGTGGTGGTTGCACTTGCGCATATGATGCCCGAGCGGTTGGCACACCACCACGCTGCTGGCGCAGGAAGCGACCAGGACAAGATTGTAGCAGAGATGAGGTAATTCATATAGTGACGTTATTCTTTTTATTATTCCTCTACTCTTAGCAGAGAAGTCAAAGTTATGAGAAAGGTAATAAATTAATTTTTCTCAAACTTTTTCCTAGTAATACACAGTTTTTCACTGACATACAATCTATCACAAATCAAAGAAGATGATTATTAAAGTCCAAACAGACGTCGAAAATTTACACAAAACCTCATGGTTTTAAGGTCTCTTACGTTTTTCTAAAGTGTCCAATGGTCCAAAATAGGTCGCCCTATAAAATACAATAAAACCTTATGCTGTTTTAAAGTACAATCCAATTTTTTGGTAATTGAGGATAACCTAAGATACCTCGTCCACGTCATCGTCGCTTTAGCTGATAGACGTCCAGTGCTGGATATTTTCATCTTTAGACCCCAACGCCCCTCAATTCTTCTATTTTCCCCTACCATTAACCCTTCAGCTTCTAAGATTTGTAAATCTATCTCATATGATCTATATTTATTTATTTATTGGTAACATTTATTTATTGATTACACAAATTATTAAATAATATTCAAAATGACAGTAGATATTAGGAAGTAAGAATTAGGAAACAATGAAAACAATGTAAGAATTAGTGAGTGTATTTGTGTTTTTTGGTGGATTTTAGTAATGTAAGAAAAATTAGTACCTGTTTTATATAAAAAAAAAGAAAAGCTGGTATGCGTGTATGTGGTTTATAATATGTGTATAACAACCAAGGCCAATATCCCCAGGATTAGGTTTGGTCATTTCATTTTGTTAATGTTTAAGTTCTATGAACTTTGATTATCTCCTTTTTTAAGGATTCTTTAGATAGATAGAATAAGTCATGTTGTGAATAATATTTGTTATAAGTTAGTGAAAAACGTGGTATTATGGAATTAAGGGCATAGTTGGTGTGTTGATGGGGTACGTGCAACAAAGGTGTATGACGGGTTCCAGTAGACGGGACGTTAAATGATATCGCTGATACTAAGCATGGACAGACAATTTTTCCTGTTAAGATTGCTTGCTAGAGCAGCATATCACTTTGTTTTCTCCTATTTTGTAGAGTGTCTATTCAGTAATGTGAGCAGGCTTCGTGATAATTACTAATTTTCTTGTAGTCCTTAAAAGCGAGATACTTTAGGAACAGCTTTTGTATTGACTCTATTCTGTTGATATGTGTATCATAACAAGGAGACCAAATACTACAGGCATATTCGAGGTTACTTCGAACATATGCAAAATAAAGAATATTAGTAGGTCAGTGACTTTGGTTCTGTTACGGATCTCTTCATTACTGAAATTCTGAGCACCCTCTCCATGGCCTGCCTAGTGACAATAAGATACTTATATAAACCTTTTAAAATTATTTGAAATCTATCCCCAGGAATGCGTATCAGAAGAAGATGAACCTGGCTATTGTTTATCTGGAAGATGTACTTGCAAAACCTGTTCACCAGACGCAAGAGATTTCGGTGGAGCTAACACACTCTCCTCTCCTTTAGCAGCCGCCATTTTGTGTATCGCCGCCATGTTTGCGCGCTAGAACATATTTCGCGCCATTTCCGCCATCTTGGTAAAACAGGAAACGTTTTAACAAAGAGGTTTGTTATGAAGAATGGGGGGTTGTATTAACTGGTTCCCATTCCTATTATACTACTATATTTAATCCTGCTTATTTGTAAAAGGTATTTATAACTATATTATAAATAGCAAACCCTGAAATCTAGACATATGCGATTTTCTTTACGAACTCACAATAAAATTGGGTCTAATGGTCAAGGTCACACTTATCTGCAACGTTTATTCTTAGGACAAGGAACCTATTGGTGACATTATGTTATAAACAACACGTCGGATAAACATCGAAATAAAACATCCCATAGAAATCGACTAATAAAATGAAATAATTTCATCAAATGAAATTAGTAGTAATGTAGTATTAAAATTATTTAAATGTGTGGTTTTTGTTATAGATATGAATCGTCATAGAATAGTTTAAAAAATCAACGATTACAAATCGAAATCGTATAAATCGTATAAATAAATATGGAATTTAAAACAAAACTTGTGCTAACTATATTTTCAGAGGCTCGATTTTGATTGTTTTATTCAGGCGTTTAAAATATCGATAATTTTTAATCTATTTATCTCATACATACCTAAATGCTAAAACAATTAATAAGCCAAGTTTCCCAGTTCCTAAAAATAAGTAAGTGGCAATTTTTTGTACTTTTACTGGGACCAGAGCTTTCTAAAGCTTTAAGGCTCTAGAAAGAATATTGTATTCTATCAATGTAATTAGTCTTCATTAAATTTGAAGCTAGTTATTACATGAAATTAATATTGGAACTACTTAATTTATTGAAATATGTGTTATGATATTTCTATTGAATAAGGCTTGGGCAATCTAATAAATTGTTAGTAATACATATTATTCCTCAACATATTAAATATTCATTTTCAATCTGTAGATCACACTCAACGTAAATAGTTTATAATTTTTTCTTATCTTTTTAAACATACAAACTACATTTATACTTCAAATTTTAAATTTTTATATGACATAAAAGTTACTATCTTATAACCTGCAAGGAATAAGGAATATGCTGACAGATTCCAATTAACTAGCACTATTTTATTTGAAACAGAAGAATAATTTCACTTTAAAAAAACTTCAGAATTATTATTGTATAATCTACTATAATGTTAAGAAAAGTAAAAATATTGTAGAAAATCGCAATATAAAACCAACATCAATAGAAAATCTGCCTGATGACATGAAGTCATCAAAAGAATGTAAAATTGGCCCTTAAAAGGTCTTAGGTATTGTTTTATTTCATTATGCATAATATTGGGTCTAGGCAGCCAAGAAAGAATCTATCAATTTTAAAATCCAGTATAAAGTTGTTAAAAGCTCGGCAAGAGTTTACTTTTTCGATGGAAGAATCGACAAGTCTAATTTCCTTAGAAATAATCGGCAAGTCTATTTTACTCAGAAACAATCAGCAAGTCTATTTTTTTCTCAGAAACGATATAGAAACACATAGATTATAGTATGTATTTTCGCAAAAAAAAGTATATTTTCGCAGAAACAATCAGCAAGTCTATTTTTCTCAGAAACAATCTGCAAGTCTATTTTTCTCAGAAGCAATCGACAAGTTTATTTTTCTCAGAAACAATCGGCAAGTCTATTTTTCTCAGAAGCAATCGACAAGTCTAATTTCCTTAGAAACAATCGGCAAGTCTATTTTTCTCAGAAACAATCAACAAGTCTATTTTTTTCACAGAAACAATATAGAAATAAATAGATAAAAGTATATATTTTCGCAAAAAAAAGAATATTTTCGCAGAAACAATCTGCAAGTTTATTTTTCTCAGAAACAATCTGCAAGTCTATTTTTCTCAGAAGCAATCGACAAGTCTATTTTTCTCAGAAACAAGCGGCAAGTCTATTTTTCTCAGAAACAATCAGCAAGTCTATTTTTTCTCAGAAATAATATAGAAATAAATAGATAACAGTATATATTTTCGCAAAAAAAAGAATATTTTCGCAGAAACAAGCGGCAAGTCTATTTTTCTCAGAAACAATCGGCAAGTCTATATATTTTTTAAAGATAAAGTATTAATAATAATTACAGTTCAGGGATTATTTTTCTAAATTTTACTACATTAACATTTATTTATGAATAAAATTGATTAGAAAATTGTATAACAATAATTGATTCACAAATAAAAAAATATATTTAGACAAAAAACAATATTTTAAGTATTATATATTCTCGACTGCATAGACCCTAAAGCTGCTTATAATTTGGCTATTAAATATGCTTATTGTTTTTAAATAATATATACATTTTATCAATTGGTGTAATAATTGCACAAAGTAGCAGCTAATATATATTTTATCTTGTTCTGTTAATATTCAAAAGTTTATAATATTAATAAGTTGTAAATAAATATTATCGCTGTTATTTGTTGTTTAAATAGTAATTAATAATTAATGAATAAGTAGTGCATACGTTTGTTTTCTTTCGAAACAGTATTTTTCGAGTGCAATTTTTGATGTTTAAAAACAGTTACGAATGGGTAGTTTATGCCAAAGAGAATGTACACGAGATAATCGAATATGTAAATAAAGGATATTTATTTTGACTCACTGTGTTTTTCATTCACACTTTTCTAGTAAATTTAAAACATTTAAATGTAAGGTAAGTAGTAGCCTTAACATCCCACTGCTGGGTACATTCTTCCTCACTCATAGGAGAGAAGAGGATTTTAAAGAATACTCCTACCTACCGTCAGTTACACAACACAGGACTATAACTGAGAATTTCTTAACAGAAAACTCAATATTAATAGTTGGATTCGCCTGATCCCGGAGTCGAAACCAGGACCTCTGTAGCCGAATAATGTGACCAATAGATCAATGAGGCAGTTCTAGTAACGACTGAGTTAGCACTACACCAAGATATATATGTAGGACGCTAAACAGAGTCAATGAGTCAGGAGCCGGCGGCGTGCTAGTTAGTTCTCGATTGACGGCCCACCGGAGAGGTCGACTGTTTAAACTGTCGCGTTCCTAACTATTGCTGCTAATATATTTGTGTAATTTGTTTCCGGAAGCATTAAGTGATTGGACATAATCTGAGTTAATAGCCCACCAACGACAACAGTTTGGAGGTTGAATTATGGAATGGGAATTAATACTAGGGATTGGAGAATTACAGACATTAAGGATATGATAAGAAAATTTTACTTTTATTATACACAAAATTTATCAATATGTTTCAAATACAATATCACTATAGAAACATGAATTAAACATCACCCAATTCCTGGAACAGGCTTTGACCCATTAGAACTTACTGCCCAATAATCTGAGGTATTCCTCCAATAGACAAAAGCTATAATAGATTATAAAATATAAAAAGCTATAATCAGAACTTATATTTTCATACAGAATCTCTCTACAAATATCTTATCTATAGAAACTATATAAGGATAAAATTAAGAACTTTTTTCTGCACTTGCAAAAGCATTTGATGGTATGTAACGATACAGTCTAAGATGAAAGCAGGAATATGACTATACCTACAGTCCTTTACATAATTAAGGTCTTCGGTTTCGCGGAGTTAAGGCAATATCTCTATTTCTTGAACTGGAGGTTGTGCTGGAGTATTTCAGAGCACGTCTCACGCTGGGCGATGCAACGGCATAGACAAATGGATTGAGAGCAGAGTTGATATAGCCGAGCCACGTGCACCACTGCCATGTAGAATCATTCACGATATCCCATAGAGAATCTAGAATTTAGATACAATCTGTTATACTTTTTTGGCGTAACAAGAAACAATGATATGCATAAACTGTGTCTCGGAACTTTTACATTACCAGTCATTGGATAGCATAACTTTTAGCGCGATTATTTAATGTCTTATTTAAATACACTCTTGATTGCATAAAAAAATGCAAAATAATGTATATGCAACAGTTAGTATTTTCGAAATCTTAACCATAAATCCACGCCGTAGTTTTGTTGCTCGTCAAATCAAATACATCCAAATTCATTCACTCAATGCAAGGCAATGGCCAAACATTCCAAAATAATAAAAGCAAACTAACTTTCATTGGATATAAATAGTTTATAATCTCTTTTCTATAGTTGAGTCTAAAAGTTATAATTTTGATAAGAATGTCACGTTGATATTTTCAATGTCATATCTAACAAGTAATAGAATAAAATAATTGAAGTATTAAATAATTATAGAATATTATACTAAGTTCAGGGTGTCGATGTTTTGTAAATCTTAAAAATTTATACTCAACATTTTGCCCTAACGCGCCAAAAGAAGTATAACTTCAAAAATCATGCTATAAATTGAAAAGGAAGACATGGACCAGGGGATGACAACCAGCGACCTGCTAATCCACTGTAGATTCGGCTCGCAGACATACGAATAAGAGCTAAAGATGGTTATGAATTCAAATGAATGAAATGATGGCTGGAGATGAAATATCCTCAACATTTGTAGCTCTTTTATAAGAAGTTACATTTTGACGCTCAAAAGTATGCTAGGGGGTGCTATGCAGTGCCTTAGAAACCTTCGTAACTTTAGATCTTAAGTCGAACGATAGAAAGGAGAATATACAAAAAATTACTACAAAAACCTGTAAAATGTAATAAGTTTTAGTTAAATTATAAACTGCAAATCTAAAATTCTTACCCAAAGGCAGTATAATAAAATAAGGAGTCCAACAGAACAGGAACAAAGCCATCAGCATTACGATTGTACGAGTTGCACGACGCTGACGTTGTATGAAACCATTCCTTGAAAAAGATTTCGAACAAAAATAAATAAATACGTGTAATCTAAGCTATGATTGATGAACTGGAAGATATTAACATGGATGACGATTATTTTGAACAAGAAAAGAGTACTGGACGTCCTAAATCTTGAAGAGGTGATCACAATTGACCCTAAAGATTTTTAGATTTAACATTATCTTCTTTGGAGCCACTTGAAAGATAAGGTTTAAGCCAATGCTCCATATTCGATTCAAGACCTTACAGATGGAACTCGTGAAGTTATCGTGGATATGTTGCCGCAAATGTGTGAATTGGCCAAAGATTATTTGGCTGATATCTTTTACCATGAAATAAATAACCATTGATTTCTCTTAAAATATCCTTGTTTCCCTTTAATGTGAACCTTTTTTAGGAAAACCGTATATTTTATCATCTTTCATTGTCTATTGTTCTATTGTCATGGCTAGTCACTATTTTATTCTCATTTCAATTTCTTTTTATATATCAGGCGGTCATTTCTTTACAACGAAATAAATTGACTGTTCTTATAATATATAACCCTATATAATAAATAAACATTTGTTTCAATAGCTTAATCAATGATTTAACACCTATTACTTAATAAATAACTTACTTAGAGCTCTTCCCTGTGGTCTGTTCATTGTAAACTTTACTTGAAGGCAATTCTAACTGACAAGCTTTCGGTGTTGTATCCCTAAGTACAAAGGTATATTATCATTTTAATTTGTAATCTGTAAAAAGTGTTGTATAATGAGCTTTTTTTCATTTTGCTGGATTTGTTCTGACTTAGCGCATAGGATACGTTTGGATTTTAATTTGTTAACGATATTTGTATTGCGTTCTTTAACAGAAACATTGTTTGTTATGAATTCTACTGTCAGCTAAGTAACAAAATTTAGATTTTTAATCCTACATCAGTAGTAGTTTTATTAATAATGCGACAAATACGTAACATTTGGGATAAATAACCACTCAGTTTTAACAGTGTTAGTAAATCTATATCTTTATTACCACTGCCTAATTTCTCTCTACTTTTTATAACGGTTTCCTTACTACCTAAAAGAGATTGCTATTTAGCAATAAGACCATCCTATTTCACATCTATATTAAATTGAGTTATCGTATTTTTCATTTATCATTTATTGTGGTGTTCAGTAGTTTAGATCTCCGTATCTAGCTACTAATAGATCTAACGCTAGATAGAGCCTACGATCTATTTTATAAGTACATAAAAATACTACTTTAAACAGAATTGCATAAGATATAGCATACACTCCTTTAATTAGATTAAAATATTCGTGTGTTTTAACTATCCAATTAGGCAAAAAAAAACCCCTTTTGCGCTACAAAATTTGATTAAGTCATTCGTTGATTCGTTGATTCGTTAAGCGTTTCGTTTAATTTTGAAAGGGCTCTCCCAATTTGCTTTTTAAATTGTCTCACTACTTTTCCAATGCAGCAATTTGTGATCAGAATATAGCTAATAATAATAGAGCAGTCGTTGGTCCTTATTAACAAATTTAGGACCTTTTAAGCAACATTTCGTGGCCTCTGTCTTGGCTTTGTAATGTAATGTAAAAATCAATGCTTACACAGTTATATTTAGATTATCATCAGCTATAACAGGTCTTTGCTGCGTCTTTCTTGTAGCAGGATCACTTTTTGTAGACACCTGGAACATGTTAACAAAGATCATTATTTCTTGGATGAAGTTTATTTCATGACTATCTATCTGAATATAAGGATGAATTAACTCTGAAATTGAATGATTTGATCCAAATTGGGACATAATATTTATTTCTATAGAATTCAGAAATTAAAAATGAACTCTAGCACAGATTGGATTCTGTTTAGAATTTGTTAGAATACAGACACCTGAATACACCATTTGATTACATAGTAAAGACAATTTTGAAAATGGCATTCTCTAAGATATATTTTCTAACAGTTTATGTATTAAGAAGGTATTAATTACCATTACTTGACAGCGGGGTGAAGCTGTGCATCCGCGGTGAACTCTTATAGGTGGAGGTGCTGAAAGAGCTTTCAAAATAAAAGCATACAGCGTTATCATAGCGCATGTTGGCAAATAGAATGAAAACAGTATACTGAAGAACACGTATCTGCAAAAAATATTTATAAACACTGAACATAATCAAGGTATCTCTATGAATGACAGTACCAAATATATCCGAGGTATTGTTAAATTAAGGCCAATACCAGAAAAGCTTACGGAAGCTCGCCTACTTGTATGGCCATGTTATGCGAAGGCAGGTCTCGGATATAACAAAAACGGTGTCCTAATCGCAATCAGGTCGAAAAAAGTGTGGGAGGCCCAAATTAACAAGGATGACAATCGAATACGACCACAAAAAAAGGTGGAACAGTGCCTGGACCTACCAGCCCCAATTAAAGAGGGATAAGGCCGAAGAAAGAAGAAAATAATCAAGTAGTTTCATCAAAGTAACAAATATTGAAGTTCTGAGCCGCGTAAATTAGAAGCGTGAACTTTTGCAGACCGTCAAAATGAGAAAAGTTACGTATCTGGGGCACGTGATACGACACGAGAGATACGAGCTTCTACAACTCATTTTGATGGGAAAAGTAGCCGGGAGAAGAAACGTTGGTCGCAGAAAGAAGTCTTGGTTGAGAAATATCAGAGAGTGGACCGGAATCGCGAGTGCCGCACAATTATTCCGCCTCGCGAAAAATAGAGAGGAATTTGCGAAACTGACTGCCAACCTTCGCTGGTCGGAGAGGCACTCAAAGAAGAAGAAGAAATAACGAATGATCGTAATACTAAAAAGGCAGAAACAAACAGTTCCCTTATCAACGAAATTATATTAAATTTACAATTATATCTGAATAAGGATTTTATTATGAAATGTGTAATACTTAAGAATTAAGAAAAGAAAAGACATGCAATAGATTTGTTCAGAATTAGGAATCTATAGATATGTGATAGTTTTATGTAATAGTTACCCAGTATTAATATTGACGGTGCAAGCCTTTTCTAATTCACCAGGATGGAAATGTCTTGGCGAAGGAATAAATGCAGCTGGTATGGCCACCATAATTGAAATTGGCCAGACAAGTACAGCTAAAGCTTTGGCCCATCTTGCTCTGCGAGCTTTTGCTAATGGTGCCGTGATACCAGACCATCTTTCCCAACCCAAAGCACATAGGGATAGTATGGATGCAGTACAGCATAACACGTCTAATGTACTCCAGCATGCACAAATAGCACGATCTGTAGCAAAATATAAAGTTAAAAGTGCGTGCGTACAAAGTACACATGTCAGAAATGAAACTTCTTTGGGAAACTATTTTTTTACTAAAACTTTAGATGTCTGAGACTTAGAGGGAAAAAGGAAGATATGTTAGGAATTTAATCAATTTAATTGTCATTAAAATATTAAATTACAAATGACGGATTGTAAATAAATATATTAGAAATTATTAATTAAATTTTGTTTTTGAATTTAAAATTAAGAAAAGTGAATTTATATATTTTTTATATTTGCAAATATTAGAAACTAGCTAAACTTCAAACGTCAGAAATTAGGTTAAACAAAACGATGCACATCTTTGTGACGCTAATCACGAGCTTTATTCGTAAAAATTTAACCCTCATACACCTAAAGAAGTTTGACTTCGAAAGAAAAATACGTGTTTAATTGTACTTTCCACTCCATAATTGTTCTTTTCGGTGAAGGAAAACAATGTGAGGAAATCTGGGATATCCCAGGAGTAGTTCTGGAGTATCGTTGTCAACTTATAGTGGAGTAGCGTTTTGAGTCTCTACTTTAAAAGCCGTCTCTCCTGGACGTCTGTGCCCAGCAGTGGGACATTAATAGGCTGCTGCTTCCCTCATCAGTGGCAAAAAGAAATTGATGAAGCCATTGTAAGGTAGGGAAATAAATTTCAGGTATTTTTTTATAATTAGAAGTTGTGATCCCGCTGCTTATGAAAAAAACCATTCTCAGTGATCCTCTACATCATACATACAATGGGAAGGTTAGTTTTTCAGATTTAACAAAAGAATTTAATACAAATTGTTGGTGTAGAAGTCTTATTTGTTTTAAACTGTTCTACCATTTCAGACTGTGTTATAATATTGGAAGAAATAATAATATAAGTAAGAGTAATGGAATTTTATTTACATAAAGACCAGCATTGAACTTTCAGTTCCCTACAGAAGGCAATATAATCTTTCATTCAACTTATTTTGCATATCGACGAAACACCTGATCGAGTTAGCACAATTACTAGCAACAGTCACTGATCGGCTATAGATTATATGGCTATAGCTAGGTTCTGCAAGTATTTACTAGTTTAATTAATTTATAAACACAATCAAATAGTTGGGAATGGCGTCAGACACCTTGCAGTCTAAATAGCTTCTCAAAAGTCTGGTGCAGATGGCAATGGAAAACGTCTCGCCTCAAGGTTGAGTATCTTTTTCGTCGGTCCTCAAAGTGCGTGCGTTGTATGTTGCCAGGTCAAGGTTGGCAGCGAAGTCTCTTCCGGAGATCCATAGCATCCCCTGCCCCGCCGTTACCATAACCGCTGACAGAGCTTGGAATAGCGGAGACGTTGCTGCCTTGTGACCATCATTATATGGTTTTGCCAATAATCAAAACGCTTGGCAGGCGGGTTGGTGATCGCAGTACTGACCCTCTCGCACCGATAAGGCTGCTGCTCGTTACTCGGTCTGTGACATTTAGGTCAGGGAGGAATGGATATACCGCCATTTGTCGGTATGGGAGTTGGGTAGGAAAGATTTGGTATGTGTGATAATGGGAATTTTGGGGAGTATTAGGATTGGGTATAGGATATTCATTCAGGACTGCCTCATTTTCTGATTTTCTCAATATTTGCCCGAAGTTGGGAAGTTGGCGGTGTTCTCCATCCCCGTGCCTCAAAGAGCATGTTAAGCCGTCGGTCCTGCGCCTGACCCCTCTCCAGTCGTATCGGATTCCCGTCACATCGGACTATGAGAGTGAAGGAATAGAGAGTGCACTTGTGTACTATGCCTGCCAATCCGCAGTGGAGCAGCGTGGTGGGTCTATGCTCTTAAAACCCTCGCTCCTCAGAGTGAAAAGGCCTGTACCCAGCAGTGGGACGTTGTGGGACGTGGGCTGCTACTTACTTTTTATAGGATATTACTGCCGTGGAGATGAAAGTAAAGAGCGGTAGTAACAGCTCGAGGTACCCGGGGTCGCTTGCCCGCATGCTTAGTTAATAACCGGAAAATTATCTGACTAAGCACCCTCTGGATTGAGTATTTTTAGAGTAGGTTCGTGGAATGTGTCAAGAATAAAATTCCAGAGAAAATACATAATCTGCTAAATTGTTTCACCTCGCGAGATCAAGACAGATTTTCACAGCTGATATACAACCTCCATTAATTGGAGAGGTATGAAAAGAAGGAGGCTACTGATCGAGTTACCACAAATACTGGCTACTGTCACTGATAGTTCTACAACTATTTAGGAATTAAATTAACCTATATACTAACGTAAATTAAAGACGAATTGTTCTCTTAGTCCTGCGATGGGAAGAACTGTTATCCCCACCAATAAATCCGCCGACACCAAGCTCATTAAGGGGTAATGAGAAGGTGCTCGTTTCGCCCTCCATAATGCCAGCATGACAGCTGTATTGGCCACTATAGTGGTAGTGGTGATCACCACCATAGCTGTCCCAGCTGTCCACCATCCCGTGTCCGTCTCACCACGAGGCTGTAACCACACTGTCCGCTGGTAAAATTAATCCCATTATGGGATACAATGCTCAATTGATATCTTTCACTGTTTATTGTCATTATATAGACCCTTGCAAAAAAAATCTGTATATTTATATGCAATTAGGTATCACAATTAAGAAAATAATGTATTTACAATAGAATGACATCATAAAAACTACATAAACAATAAGTTTTGCCCGGATCGTTAAAGCTACTGACAGCTTTAACGTGGTCTATTTTGGAAAGCTTTAAAAAAATGTAGAGAATAATTTTCCTCAAAAGGCCATTTACAAGATTGCTCTTGAATATCTTTTTTGTAAAATGTATAAAAACGAAGTTACAGAGCAAAAACGAAATTTTTTTATAGAAATTTTCTTACATTTTTGCTTATAACTTCTTTAATAATAAATTTAGGGCAAAAAGTTATATGGACATATTTATAGGCAAAGCGAAGTACTACAAATTATGTCTTTACGATTTTTTTGTACGACCCATAGTTTCCGAGATATCGCGAAAGAGGTGTTTGCACCCCTTTTTCCAAGATGGCGCCCGGGGGATGTGGGCGGTAACCCCACAAACTTGGGGTTAAGCTTCTATTGACCCCCCCCACATGTCTCAAAAAATAAATTGTCCTCTAAAAATGCAAAGCTCATGTAACATTATACTAATCCTGATAGCAATTTTTGGATAACAAAGAGCATTGTATTAGAGTTAAGTTTCAAAACTAAATTAGTTATAGAGAAAGAGTTCTATAAAAGCCTACTTAAATATAGCTTTTGATAACAAAAAGATTTTATAAAGATCTTGAATTGTTATGATTGAAATGTTATAAATAATGAGGGGTATTTCTTCTAATATAATGTTGTGTATTTCTTTAAATCTATAACGAAACTTGAAATTAGAAATGGTGTCAAATAATTTTAAAAAGCATCGTTTTTCAAAAGTTCTCATATAAATTTTTAATCAGATATAGTTTTGTAACAAAATGTGTAAGAATTGAAAAAAAAACTTACTTAATTGACACCATTTTAAATTTCACGTTTCATTACAGATTACAGAAGGTATTGTCTATAAATAAGTTACTTTTATATAAATATCCAGAATATATTTTGAACAAGTCAATGTTTTACAACGAAAGCCTGGTTAACCAGATATATATTTTTAGTTTTATTCTGTTCTTTTATATCACTAATTAGTTTATTATTAAATAAAATGGATTCATTTTGATATATCAATTAATTTGAGCTTACAAGAGACTGAATGCTAAAGTTATTGTACTTACTGTTTATTAATGATTTAACCACATTTATTTACATCCTTCAATTGTTAATTTCACTGAATTAACCTAAAGATACTACAAATTTATGAACAATAACAACAAAGAATTAATCATTCGTCAAACTTTATGTGAAGGTAGAAAGAAAAAGATAAATAGACGTTGACAGAACTTTGAAATATCGTGACCTTATCTGTGGTGCTTGTCTAAGCTTATAATAAAAAGGAAATATTTGTGTTTTTGTATGTACGTTTGTAATGTTTTCACACAAAAACTACTGGTTTGATTTTAGAAAAAAACTGTGAACCCTAATAAAATTAAAATGTGAACTCACAAAAAATCCGTCATCGATTACACTGCGGACACTATTGATGGTAGAACAATAAAATGTTCTACAATATTATAGAACGTATTAATATCTACAAAAAAGTCCTGGATACCATATGTCCAACTACTGTAGTTATGCCACTATAACTACTTTTTTACATTTCAGAAGTGCCTACAATTATCAAACTATTTTATTAATA
The DNA here is from genome assembly GCA_015832385.1 of Elymnias hypermnestra. NCBI lineage: Eukaryota > Metazoa > Arthropoda > Insecta > Lepidoptera > Nymphalidae > Elymnias > Elymnias hypermnestra. Next base: position 3,897,195 of record JACTOM010000912.1, on the reverse strand, counting down.
CCTCTATATTAATCTATATTCTAAATACCTGTAAAATACTATTTAAATTATTAAAATCGCACATTCCATTCAAGACATATAACGAATTTAAAAATGGCAATCTAAAATGAAGCGATGGCCATATTTTATTTGCAGTGTACCATTTAATTCACATGTCATCAAAACACATCAGATTTGAATACTAAAATAAATATTGCATCGTATACAATATATCGACGGCCTCTACATATAATGAGTCAAGTATAATAATAATCAATCAGTCAAGTATAATAAAAGTGCGTGCATACAAAGTACAGATGTCTGAAGTGAAACTTCTTTGACAAACTAATTTTTAAGTCTCGTTTATATTTATACAAATCTAAAACTTTAGATTTCCGAGACTTAGAGGGAGAGAAAAGGTTAGGTTAGGTTTGGTAAGTGTCGAAAATTATTACAAATTTAATTCTCTTAATTTATTTGATAAATATTTACATTAAAGTGTTTCATTCTCGCAGTTTTTGGCATTGCGAAAATAAAATACTATTTCAATTTAATAATTAAATAGAATTATTAAAACACATTAAATCTCAAACGATGAAAATTTAAATTAAAATTCCTCGTGATTTTTTGTACATACATACATGCACCTCTTTTCCATAGGGGTAGGCAGAGACAACATCCTTCCACTTGCCACGATCCTTGCATATCTCCTTCGCTTCTTTCACTCTCATTAAACCCTTCATACAAGTTAGTCGGTTTAGAGTACTCTTGACCTGGCCGTTATTTAAAATGCCCTGGATTTGGTCCCGAAACGTTCGCCTTGGTCTTCCCCTTCCAACTTTCGCATTCACTCTACATGTTCAAACCATTTAAGCATACCTTTCTCAATTTTAGTCACTACGTCTTCTTTTATACCACAACGTTCTCTTATCACACTATTTCTTACTCTGTCACTCAGTTTTAATCCACTCATGCTTCTCAACGCTCTCATCTCTACCGCATTTATTTTATTTTACTTTTGTGATTCTTCTGCCATATCCGACTTTCACTACCATAGTGTTGGCACCAACACTCCAGCATGCACAGCCAGTCTACCTCTTTGAGACACCATCTAGCTATTTATAAAGACGTGCAGCGCACCATTTACCATATTCCCTGCATTTGCTCTCTTTTCAATATCACTTTCACATGTTTCATCTTTTGTAAATTTAGATCCCAAGTATACAAATTCTTTCACCTCTTCCACTTGTTCCCCATCTATCAAAATATTGCCATTCATCATAGATTCATCTCGTTCAAAAAGCATAACTTTCGTTTTGTTTACATTCACTTTCATTCCTTTCCCTTTCAAAGCTTCATTCATAATATTTAGCATCTCCTGTAGCTCATTAGCGGATGACGCAAGTATTACTTGATCATCAGCATAAAGTAAACATTTGATGAGTAATTCATTCATTCTTAACCCACACATACTTTCTTTTAAATCGCTCAAACATTTATCCCTGAATAGGTTGAATGAAATGATTTTTTGTAAATATTATAAATACCTAACCTCAATTATAAAAAATCAATATAAATTAATTATTACTATAGAAAGTCTATTTTTAAAATTATTTCGTTAAGAGTTTTCATGAAATCTCAAATGACGAATTGTGAAAAAATGCCACGTGTATTTTGTCAATATTAGAAATTTTTAATTAAAAATCAAATTTGGAAAAGAGAATTTATGAAATATTTTGTAAATGAAATAGTATATTACATTAGTCAATATTGAAACTACCTAACCTTCAAACCAATTAGCACAAAAACGCTGCACATCTTCGTGACGCTAATCACGCGTTTCATCCGTAAAGAAGTTATCATGCGCATCAAAAATAAAATTTTCTAAGACAGATACTTTCTGTACTAAAGGTATGTTATTTAAGCATCATGTTTTAATAACTATGTATATTATTAATAAAACATCGATGCTTAGATTAATAAATGGGGTGTAGCTGTGTTATGCACACGCTCTTTTGTTGTACGTGACTACGTCTCGTAAGGAGGCTGTCTCTCGATGTGTTACAGTCCTATCTTAGCGTAATAAATTCTTTGATCCTTTAATTATTCAGTGGTGTAATTTAATTTCGGATGGAGGTGATAAATATGTAGGTACAACAACAAACTGTGTCCCGCGATTTTCTTATCATTTGTTTTTTTTTTTAATGACGGGTGTGCAGAGAGGGTATTTGTAAATTCAATTAAAAAAAAACCCCAAGTTAGAAAAATATGTTGGGAGGGCAGGTGTCTGTGGAACCCTGGCGCCATCTATGGGCGTGGGACAGAGTCAATAGTGGCAGTACGGCAGGAGTGTCTCAGCAGTTGTCGAGTGGCGCTCGACCGGAGCGGTCTACTGTTGGAGCTGTCGCGTTCCTAGCTAGTATTGTTAATAAGTTTGTGTAAACTAACCAACATTACCCACGAACGCCCACAGCAAAAGAAATTAAATTATGGATCCCATTAATGTCGATATCGGCAGAAAACCCTATGCCCCTATGCTTTACGCTTCCTTCTCTCTTATTCTCCGACATATATATCAAATTTTACAGAAGATATTGGAAAATTAATTAGCAAAGATTATGTTGACCCTTGCTGTGCTGGCATAAATGAAGTCGGAAATTAGCCACCACACGTCTACACATCTCTCCGGAAATGGCGGCCATTTCCGTGCAGATGTTGTTCTTCAGTTGCAGTAGAGTTCATGGTTTTTGGACTATGTAGTGGTCATTCATGTTTCTCTCTCGGATTTTCGTTGGACCAGAAGCGGCAGTTTTTTTTTACTTACTTATTTGCAATATTCAGTCGAAGAGGATAGTCGGTAGGTTTCAGTTCCTGCACGAGCTGAATTTTGAATATAAGATGTAAATCTCTCTTCAAGATAGTGTATAACGACGATTTTTTAATTTCAAGGCTTTGACCTCGTTTGAAAACTGATTGAGACGGATTTTGACGCACTGAAACTCTCACTTCTTCAATCGCTTGTTGGGTTCGAACAGAGCCTGGATGGTGAATTTTCTCACTCGAACTGGTATTCTCAAACATACGAATCCATTTTGTGATGGTATCGTCCTTCAGTGCATTCCATGCATTGAATTCTGCACGATATAAACGTTGAGCTGATCGAATCACCATTGCGATAATAAACGTATGCAAAACGCACGATGGTCTCCATTGTTACTGAATCTCCAAATAATAGCGGAGCACGCTATCCTATCCACCCCACCAATCGCGCCGTTACTCGGACAACGCCGATACAAATACTCCACCCTTTCTGGACACCATGTACAATTTAAAGACGTATTCACGTCAATAAGGCTAATAATAAAAAAACTGATGTAAAATTTATTCCTTTATTGTCAATTATGGGAAAATATTTAAAAATTATTCTCCGCAAAACTTTAAAATCTTACAATGAAATGCATTTCATAAAAATAATGATAAAAATGTATTTACAGGCGTCTTAAAAACTTAAAATTAACTTACATTATACGCAATAGTTTATTACAATTCATATAATTGTTTAAAGGCACCCACAGTTTGAGAATAAGTTTTGTGCCTTTTCTTTACATTTTAAATAGCTTTCTAACAATGTGCCAAGAACTTTTAGTTTTGTACGTTTGTTTATTGAGCTCAAGCTTCAGCGGTATTAAGAGAAAGGTTGAAATATTCGGTAACTATATATATATAACAAACTGTCGTTAAACTCTCACAATAATACCAGCACTTAGGCTATTAATTCAAATTGATAACTTTAATATTCGGATGTTCTAACAAATAAAAAAAACCGAAAGATTACCTTACTGTCTAAGAAACCAAATTATTATAAATATTTTCTTTAAAGAAACAAGTTGAAAAATAAAAAAAATCTCAAAAAAAATTTATTATTTTGTCTAAGAAACCGAAATTTGTATTAAATATTTTATTTAAAGAAACATAGATAGAAAAAATAAATAAACGGTTCCAAAAAAAATGTACATTTGATCTAAGAAACCAAATTTTCATCACTATTTTTTTAAAAGAAACATAAGTCGAAAAAATAAAAAAAAAATTATAATTTTGTCTAACAAACCCATTGTTTATTTAAGGAAACGTGTGTTAATATTAAATTTATTAAAATTTAAAATTTATATTTGGTTAATCATAAAAAAAATTCCTTCCATTCAACAATTGCGTCAAAGGAAAAGTTTAATTTAACTGCAATACCTTTGGTTAAGGTTTATTAATAAGTTTTTTTTAATAAAGTTAATTAATTCACTTTTAATGAAAGCTATTGGGAAATCAATTTGCATAATTATAAAACAGCTTTAGCTTTATAAAGTAATGTATGTGACTTCAGCTTTATTTTAGGAGGGTTTTTTTTAATTTGTCTTTTTAAATCTATTAATATAGTATATAATTCATAAGGCTTTGATAAACATTAATTAATCAAAAAGCCAATTGTGATTTTAAATGTGTCTAATATTTTTGGATTTTTTTTTTTACATTTTGTATAAATTTCCATAGTTTATTTGTATTCATTTCTATTAAAGCATAGATTATAACAGAATATTTTTCCCTTTCTCTTAAAATCGAAATTATTAACTCATTACAATAGAAAAAAAATATTTTTTTGACAAAAAAAATCGAGTTGAAACGTCATTTTGTACTATACAAATCGCTTTAGAGCATTTAGGATATTCGCTTAATATAATTTACCTAAGAATGCATTTAAAGGAAGCACGCGTTTCGTTTGTTACGTACCCTACTTATTTCTACTAGTAATACACAATTATCACTATTAAAAAAAAACATTAAACTGTTGATAAATTTTGTGATAATCAAGCGATGGATGGAGTGAAACGTTCTTAGAGTTTAAACTCAACAAAAAAAAAACTATATTTATTGATATTTTTTGTAAATTAGAAATATTTTTTCTTAATTTAACATTTAGTAATTTAAAAAATCTATGTCAATAATATACGGTATTAATTAGAAATTAGGCACAAAAACTGAATTCCTAATTCATCAATATATATTAAAAAAAATATTTGTACATTTTTATTAAATTATAGCGAATGGCTTTAGTTATTAATCTAACTATAGAAAATTTAATATAATATTCATTATAATTGAAACATTTTTGTTAACTACTTATTTTGTTGGTCTTTCGTATATACTATATAATAGTTGAGTTTATTTTATTTATTAGTGTTATATAGTTGTAAATAATGTTTAATTAGATTTCAATTGTAAATATAATAAAAATAAGGGAAAGGCCGCGAAAGGCTTACTCGTTGCATATCGTACTTTTGCCAGTCGCACGTGACGTAAGTTTATAGCCCGTTTTGGCGGGGATATTATGGAATTATATATTCAGGAATTAGTAACAGTAGTAAGTTACAAGGGGGCTCACAATTTTATTTAAACAAGAACGCAATTTCAAAAACGTCCACTCCAACAAAACTTGAGATTAAAATTCCGACTTTTAATACATTTTACTTTATTTTCACAAAAAAGAAACTTGGCTCGTTGGCACATAACAATGACACAGAATAAAACTAAAACTAAACCTATTAAAAAAAAACTACAAAGATCATACATTTGCGATTCGAGTTTTCCGTCAATTAAATATTAATACCATACAATAAGAACAATATTTACAATAATGTAGGCGAAGATGACGCGCGGGCAGAAGTTTTTAAAACTTAGCTAATAAAAAAATACTTATAAACTAATATAATACAAACATTTCGTTGTTTTAATGCAACAGTGACACATGACCAATATTTTTAAAATAAAAATTTAACATGTTAGAACGACTAACTTGTTTTATTAATTGGTTACTATTAAAACGAAAACCAATTTGGTTTTATATATTGTACCTTAACATAAATAAAGAGAAATGTTAATAATATTTCGTAGGAAGATGCAAAAATTTCGCGAGACTTGATATATGTTATTATCTCATTTATGTATCAAAATATAAAGGCGAGAAAAAACCCATTTGTTATTACACAAATACTTTTTTAAAGTCGCTAAAAGGTCAATTTTGGCGTTAACACGTTATTGAAGTAAAGAGGCAACCTTAACTTAACTAGTGAAACGAAAAATCCTTGGGGATGTTTTAAAATTTTCCTTTAAATTAAACTAGTAACAATTTCTACAAAATAGCTGAAATTTAGTGTTTAATATAATACACACCATAATATATTAATGGGTATTTAAATGGATGAGTTTAAATAATTCTTACCTGTGTAATATATTTTTGCAAAGCTTTAATAATTTCCACGTTAACTAGTATTACATTAAACAAATGTGCGAAATAGTAGAAATTATATTCATATTTATTTGTATTTTTCTTCGAAAAAAAGCAAAATTTGCTATATAATTTAATTATCATAAATCATTAACCATTTCTACGTCAAATACGTTGACAATACAGATTATAAAATGTCAATTGATTGAGTTGAAATTTAAAAGTATAATATTTGGACATGTTTCACTATTGAATTAAACCGACGACGCTAAGATGAATTTGAGAACTCGTAACAAAATTGAGCATAATGGTCCCAAGGTTGTGTTTTAAAGCGAACAATGGAATGATGAGATCTTACTGTACGATATATCGTACTTTTGGAATATACGCTTTGTTTTAAGGTGACTTTAAACTTTTGTAAATGTTTTTATCACCGGTTATAATTATTGGTAGATAATTGACTAAAACGTTGGTAGATTTAATAATAGAATGGACAGAATTGCTAGTATGTTCTTTTATTAAGGGGTAGCCGACATAAATTGAAATACTTCGGTAATGTAGAGTAAAGTACATTTTGATTATTAAGAGTTTGGAATTTAAAGAAATTTTGAAATTTTTTCAATTCCTCACGATATTTCAGGCAATCTCAGGCAGAAGATATTTTTATATAACAAATTCATGTTCCAAAAGAAATGGTTATTATGCTTCGTCGTCATTTTTTTTTAGTTTTATGAAAAAAAATGCAAATTTTTTGCCTAAGCCGAAAGTTAGAAAAATAATTCGATTTGATTCATTAGAGAAGTGAAATATTTAAGTCACCTTAAAACAACGATTGGAAGCAATATTGGAATGATATAAAAGCGGAAGATTTAACAAAACCTAATATATACTACTAAGATTGATGCTCGTATTAAAATTTACGTATACTTAAATGTGAATTTCTCTTTTTAAAAAACAATTCACATGAGACGAATTAAATAATAAACCAAAAAGTTAGAAAAAGGGAAAAAAGAGCATCAATCTTAGTCAAGACTTATTATTTAGTTGCTTAGCCTAATTTTTTTGCTTAGGATTAAAAAAAATCTACATACACTACAGTACATTACAATTGTTACGTGCTAAAGAATCACACATAAATAATTTCCTTTCACGTCATTACGCAAAACAATCTCATATGTTGATACATAATTCCCATTTAAATATCCTTTTTTTAAAAAGCACAGCGTTTATTAAACAAGAAATAAAAACACATTTAACAATAACAAGTAGTTCACGGCGTCCGTGTTTAAGTTTGATGCGTTTGTTAATTATCACTGCTTTAGGAGAACAGTGACACAATTCAAAAAAGCTAATTTTATTTAAAAAGCAACTGATGCGACAATCCTCGATTCGAATTGAAATATTAAATTAAGAAAATAAAGATTGTGTCATTATTCCTCTAAAACAGTGATATAGGAAATATCTAAGCTTTATATAGACAATACAAGATTACATAATTTCTATAGTAAACTGAAGAGATTTATTATTTTATTAATAATAAAGTCGCCGTTGGTGTCAATTCTAGATTTTTCTGAATTTATGCGTTTGTTAATACCACTGCTTTAGGAGAACAATGACGTATTTCAAAATCTCAATAAAATACAATCAATTTCGTAGATTGGAATATTAGTTATTGACACAAGAAAATATAAACTATTCTCAATTCTACTGTTTTAAACTATAATTTTGGATTGTGTCATTATTCCTCTAAAACAGCGATATATGAAATACCTAGGGTTTTGTATAGGCAATACAAGTGTAAGTAAATTCTTTATTTGTGTCAATTCTGATAGATGTTTTTAAATGATATGGGCTCATCTTAGTTATTTAACACATTAAATCCTGTACGATATTTAAAGATTTTAAGACACTATTTGACATACGAATATGTAGATAGCATTGTTCTATTAATCAGAAAAATTAAAAAAAAAACATACGTAGAGTTAGTTTAGAGTATGACAGAATCGACACCATTGACTTAAATGATACTAATTTGTAAGGACGTGACTGACAACATATAAACCTTGTTTTTTTTTTCTTTTTTTATTAATGATAAAATAGAGTAAAAGAAAATACGACATATGGGCATCGTAATTAGTAAAGGTCCTAAAATGGAATGTCAGGACCCTCAAAAGTAATAAGTGTAACCGAAAATCGTAAAAATGGCCTTATTTTATTATATACATATGTAAAATGTAATTTATATTTTACCATATACGTATATTTAACTTCAAAAGCAAAGCAATTGTAATACGCTTTTGACGTCCAATAAGAGAGTTCAAACATCAGTCAGCCATATCTTTACTTTTATAAAAACATATAAAATGACAATATTGTGTCATTTTTATACAAAAAACTACACCAAGATGATAATGTCATGGGAGAATGTCATTTTTTATGCTAAGTTACGTCATGGCTATAAAAATCAGTCTATCGTCTACGGCGCTTTAGCACCACGAGATTTACCAGGCTTCAATACATCTTAAATTTATTTTAGCACGAATTAAGGAGATTATTCCAGAAAAATAGACATAAGAAGGAATGACAGATTTATATTGCGCACTATTTGGAGTTAAACTGTTCTGACAGCCGTACATTTTTGATTAAAAACTTCACATGTACAAAGTTTCAAGTTTAGATTTGGGCAATAGAGTGTAAATGACATTAGTTAATTGAGTATTATTTTGAGTTAAAACTGTTGAGTTGCACTAAATTTTGTATGATTTAAACAGTCACATGTAAAGACATTGGAATTCAAGGTACACATATCTAGAAATTTGTATTGGAGCAATAAAGTATGTAATAAGGCAACAGAAAGTAAATAAAAATAGTCAAATTGGGTACTACTATATAGAATTAAGACGCTCTTGCTCTAAACTATGTTTGATTTAAAACATCACATGTACTAAGTCTGGAATTTGTGTTGGAGCAATAGTGTTAATAATATTCTTTAAATTTTTTTATTATTATATTTTTTGAGTTACGACGCTCTTGCACTAAAATATTTATGATTGAAATAGTTATATCTACAACAATTTATGGAAGTTATGAAAGGAATGTATGTAAGTTTGAGCACTACAAAGTGTATATCTTTTTTGTTTTAATTGGAAATGATATGGTAGATTATCTTAGCGTTAAATTGAGTAGATTACATTCTCATTTAAACCATATTCATAATTTCTTGATTATTTCATATTTAAATTATTTTAACTCAAATTATACAGAATATACAACATTTTCAATCAATAATGCCACAAATACAATGTCTTGTAATAATAACTTGATAAATACATATATAAAGTACAAATTGTAGAGTTATGAACTCATTATGTTTTTTTTTAAGGAAAGGCAATGATATAACACCATAAAGCCTCTTTTGGAGTAAATAGAAAATGCAAAAACAAAACATTTTTTAATAACAAAAAGACTGTATATAGTTTAACTTCTGTTGAGTTTGATTACATTTTGATTTTTTTTAAAAGAAAGGTAATGATATTACACCATAAAGACTTCATAGAGTATATAACAACTGTCAATAGTTCAATATCAATATGTCACATGTATTTTTTCAACCAATTAAAAAAAAACATATCTAAGTTTTAAATCCTGGAAATTTTTTTTGAGGAAAAAGGCCCTAAATGTGTTGCAGCCTCGATTAAAACTGACTGTTTTAAATTTAAAAACACTATAGATTATATATAAAATGCTTCGGTTGCACCTTTATTCGTTTGTTGTATGTCGTTGGGTGACAAGGCGGCGCGGTCCGACCAGTCCGAGTGGGGGGACTGCGTTAGTGGAGTTTGAGGGGAGGGGGTAGACCAATGGTCTGGTGACTCCGGTGATGGTGTGGGGAATGTGTCACCCATACCCCAACTGCCATAAAGACCTAGAAAAAAATAATGCGTATATTTATAATCATAATATTTTATTGAACACCACAACATGAAGATACAATAAAGGTAAGTATCAGCCCATTAACGACCCAGCTGGGCCGTTAATGGGCTGGGCCCAGACCTCCTCACTCATATACTATATGAGAGAGGGTTTTTAGAGCATAGACCGACCACGATGCTCCACTGCGGATTGGCAGCCATGGTACACAAGTGTACTCTCTATTCCTTCACTTTCATAGTCCGATGTGACTGCAATCCGACATGACCGATCCGAGAAAGGCAACACCAACTTTAGAAACTAGTAAGGCCGCCTGCTTAGAGCTTGAACTCGTGATTCTTAACAATAGTTCTAATATCTATAAGGAAGTAATAGAAAAGGAGATTGTACAAGATATAATCACCAGCAGGCAATGTAATGTCCTTAAAGTACACCTTTCTTGGATCATTAAGTTGGACTAATCTAGGGTATAGAAGTTAGCGATTTTCTGCACCACAATATCCAGATGGTTTCCGCTGGATTTTAGTGGGTAATGGAACAGAAAGAGAGTTCAAGTCTCCTAAATATAGTAAATTAAATATTGTACTTACCAGACATTAAGTTGGTGATGGCAGGGTGCTGCGCCCCTTGCACCTGTCCCAGAGCCGCTGCGTGCGTCATCACAGCTTGTAACTGCGCGTTGTGCTGACCATTTGCACCTAGATGAAAAAAAAGTATTTATACTCATGTTTTTGATTTATATACAATACTGTGTAGCAATTACGGATAACTAATAACAGTGACATTTAAAAAATAGCGATGATGACTACTTACTGAGATGCGCAAGCGCAGAGTACGCGGCAGCATCCAGGTGGTGATGACGTAACGCGGCCATATGCGCCGGTGACGTTGGCAGTGACGGCCGAGATTTCCCGGGTGACGGTGATCCTACACAGGAAAGATAGTCACTAGATAAAATCACTCCAATATATATAGATGTACATACGCACAAGCACACGTACACGCGTATGCGTTCGCATATAATTAATTACCATCATGTGAGTTCACAGTCATTGTGAATATCATAGATTATTCTCAATAACAATACATAAGCATGACGCATTACAGCAAACTCGCTAACTTTACTCGAACGAGCGTTAATAAACCAAGCATGACGTCTCATTTTCATTCGATATCCACAATATATACGTGCACAATACACTTAAATAATTTATCACTTCAATACGAAAGATATCTTATATCCATTACTCTCATGGGTCAGAGTAGCAGTCGTTTGCCATTGCTTTTTGGCCCAGGACTTTTTAGGGATATTACGGAGCTCTAGAGTGTGTTTGCGTTAAGATTGCAGTGAGCCATCATTCTAGCCCCGCCTCCTAACCAATCAAAACCAGTTGAAGATGGGTCACTGTGAACTTAACCTTGTAATTTGAAAAGGTTCGTTAGGGGGCGGATCTAGAAAGATGACTCACTGCGTTTTTAACGCATTCAAGCTGTATTAACTGTAGGCGCACCTAATTTAGATGGGCAAGTAGTTATTTTACCACTAGTTCGATCATCACAGCCTCGTCTGTACAGGCGAATAGGAAGACAAGTAACTTCCGTGTCAACTTATGTCAGTTATGTTTATAAGATATACTTACCAATATAGGCATGAGGTGATGTGGTCTGATTGCTGTGCGTGGGGGAGTGGTTGGAGTAAGGGGGCGACAGCGAAGAGCCCAAGGCACCGCCGCCGTACTGCAGCGTCTGCCCCGACTGCGGACACACGTACTGTCGTCAAATATTAGTACCGCAGATATAATAAACGCACAAAAAAAACAGTAATTAACCATTTCAATCTAAGGAAGTAATGGGACTTTGGGTTTTGGAATTCAATCAATCAATGGTGGTCAAGACAGAAAATAAATATCGTAAAATTGCTCATAGGATTCGCAGTACTCTTTTACCAAAAAATACAATAGCTTATTATAGTTGATTGGGTTTTAAATAGACCCACCAGGCTACTCCATTATGGAATCCCAGCCTACATATCTTTGATTTGTTGTTAGATTACACACTTTTCCTTCGCCAAAAAATACAACTGTTTTATAAGGTCCCACTGCTAACAAAATGCCTTCTCAATCTCAAGAGAGAAATTTCAGAGCTGAAAACCATCCCACCCAATACTCCGAAGAAAATAGAGGTTTTCTGACAATGTTTACCTTTTCCGAAAAGCAAACAATGAATTTTAAACAGAAAACTATTTAACATTGAGACTGTGCTGCCTCATTAGCTTAAAGGTCAGCTTGGTCGATTATTTGACGTTCCAGGTTCGATTCTCACGTCGTGTTAAGCTCTGATCACTATAGGGTTATTTTAGAGTTGGGCATACACTTTTGCATTATAAAATCTCCTGCACATATATCCAATCTCTATCAAAGATTGCTCGATTTGACCAAAACTTAGCCTTGGGGATATTAATGATAAATATTCTTAACATTTCTCCTTAGAAATTATCTATGAAATGAGCATACAGTTCCCATCCTTCTGAAGAGCGTAATATATCACAAATAGTTGAAATTTAATATAAGGAGCTAAAATATGACAGTACAGTTAATTTTTTTTTTTTCAGAATAAACACAATCCAAAATTTTCAACATTTNCTGAAGAGCGTAATATATCACAAATAGTTGAAATTTAATATAAGGAGCTAAAATATGACAGTACAGTTAATTTTTTTTTTTTTCAGAATAAACACACAATCCAAAATTTTCAACATTTCAAAAAAGTACACCAAAATCTAGTATATTCTTGTGTCAAAAACTCATATTCAAATAAGCAAATAAGCAAATAAGCAATGCCATTTGGCACCACGAATTGTCATTATGTCGGTAGATATAAATTTTCCACCGGTTTTGCCGTAAAGTATGCTTTTTTGAATTGATTCAAAGTAACGCTATATTAATATTGAAGGTTATTAAACCTACCTTGACGCAATCGTCATAGCTGGGCGGCTGCTTGTGCTGCACGAGCTGCTCCACGCCCGGGAACTGCGCCATGGCGTTGGAGTACAGCGACGTCGCGTCGTACGGCGACGGAAGATCCTAAAACACAGTGAAATTATAATAACAATGAACAAAACAACTTATAACTTCATAAAAACAATCTACAAGTACCAAATGAGTTCATAACACTCATTTACGAGGAATTTATAAGCTCATATTAACAATCAAGAAGTATCCTTTTTTATTCTATGAGCTTTATTTATAGGAAAAAGGGATGCGTTCAGGATGATTGCAGCTAAATTCATAATGATGACATTGCTTAAGGTGAACCTTGATTGCGTATGAGATTGCCCTGAGCCCACAACAACAATCAATAAGGATCCTGTGAACTCACAGCAACAATCAATTAATACAACCTATGAGTTCCCCACTTCAACCAATAACAAGTGGTAATATTTTACAAACCTGATGAAGGAAAAATAAATAAATGGAATAATCAAATTAATAAAATCACGATATTAAAAAAGATTGAATGAGTTCAAAACATCGTAACTTCCAATGTGTTTGTAAGAACAATCAACAAAAACAACCTCAACAACAACAATCAAAAAGGATCATAAGAAATGACAACATTATTTAACAAGGACTGTAAATAATGTTACCTGTAAATTTTGCAGCGGTGATTCAACTGGACTGAGACTGAATCCCAGACTCTCCACGCTCTGCGGAACTTCTTGCGCCACCTTCTTGTTGTTCTTTTTTACGCTGGGCTTCCTGTTGAAAAGAATAACACATTATTATAAATTAATATATATTTACGCCGCGAAGACATTTTGCTGTCACTTATTCGTCTTATTAAACTTGCGGATCCGTGGACTTTGTCTTCGTACACTATCATGTAGGATTTAAAGTTTTGTTGGCAGCACACTTAATCTCTCGGTTCAAAAACAAATCGTACTATTTTATTATTGTACATTGAAATGAACATATTTTGTTTTCTAAGTGAAAAAAATTCAACAGTGTTAAAAAAAGTCATCAATATCGCATGGGTAGTCGAAGAACATTGCGGTTCAACAATGCAACAGGGAATTTTTGTATATTTAAAATATTGTAGATATAGATCATTAAAAAGATAGAACATTTTAAATTGTAAAGCCGTTTAGTTGACTATTGTCACCTGTGACTAATTATCTGTTTTTTATAAATAGAGCAGAACGACCAATTTCAAGACGTTAAAGAAGGAGCTATCGCATGTTTCAGAGCTACTTAAAGGACTCTCTGACTTTGGAAGAAGTAAGAGTCGTGGTTTATATACTTGGACTTCTTATTAGAAACATTCGGAGAATAAATATAGCCGAAAACAAAAATTGTAACTTGCCGTCTGATTTGCGTTGGCTGCATATTATTATCGTAGGGTTGTTCCTGTGGGCTGTCGGGACCCGGTTTTGCTCGCGCTTTTTTGGGCTTGCCTTTCCCCGTTGGTGCACTGATCACTGTAGGTTGACTTATCAGATGCGGATGCGGGTTCGGTGAAGCTATAAACAAAGTAATCATCGGGATACTTTTAACTATCAATATACATACTTATTGGACTAACAAAATCATGAAGAAAGAGGTTAAAGGCTGATTACAAACCATTTGAAACAATCATGAGAATTAATTCTATAAAGAAATACTTACGCATAAGGTGATGATGTTGCGGAGGCCTTGGACAGTGTTCATCAAGTAAACGAACGATGTCATCATGCATCCTCTCTTGAGCAACATCTCTCGGTAGTCTATCCATGTGGTCAGTGATTTCTCTATTTGCCATTGCATCTAACAAGGCTTTACAGGCTCCGTATGATCCTTCCCTCGCACCCAAGAATAATGGTGTTTCATCCTAAAAACAAGTGATGAAAAACATTTAAGTCAATTCTAATCTAATTTAACATTTGGGATAAAACTTTATTATAAATAATTAATGATTTCCTCAATAATAATTGGCCATTTTAGGGCCAAATTTAGTGGCACCATATTTAAAAACCATTATAAGGTGAATTATCACTCACCATCATAGATTGTACCATGCCTTACTATGGCGATCAAGCTGAACCGTTTACCTGTACGCAATTAATAATAGGAATTAATAGAATTATAATTATCATAAATACCTTGTCATCTTGTGCATCTCTGTTGGCACCATGTACCAATAAAACGTTCACAGCATCTACATTGTTGACAGCTGCAGCCCAATGCAGCGCTGTCTTACCACTATTGTCCGCTGCGTTGATATCCGCATCGGCATTGATTAAATCTTCAACCATACCTTCGATTGCCAATCTGAGGAATTAAAGGTATATTTAACGATAAAAACATACTTAAATTCAGATTGTCAGCTTGAAAGTAGAAAAATATTACGTAAGATGGTGAAAATTATTTCATGGTAAGATAATTTACAAGCAAACTTGTATTGGATAAATTAAATTCACCTCAAGCAGGTATTACGGTATTTACCTAGCTGCCAAAATGAGAGGTGTTGTTCCATCATGCATCCTGGCATTGAGATTGGTAGCTCTGTTCCGTAGAAGAATCTGAAAGACTCCCATGGCATCAGCAGCTACTGCTGAATGCAATGGAGTCCTTCCTGTGTTGTCCTGAGAGTTGGCATCAGCACCAGCGTCTAAAAGTCGCTTAGCTGCGTCAGCACGTGCGTACCTAGTAGAAAAGGAATTATATATTAGAAACTAGTATAAAATGAGAGCACATTACTTAGATTGCAAAAGATTTTCAAAATTTGAGGCGTGCATAAATATTCTATGATATAAAAAGAAAGACAGTAACATCTTTACTAACACTGGCATTATATTAAAAATAAGGATCTTAATAATAGTTTTCAAACAATTTTTAAGTTAGTCGTATATAAAAAAAATTACTCAAAGTCTAATTTGACTTTGTATAGATGAAAAGGAAACGAGGTAGCGGCAATCTCGAAAAAATACTGGTACTAACCTTGCGGCAAGATGTAAGCTTGTCTCTCCAGTTTTATCCATAGCAGCATTTAACTGTGCCCCTTGAGCTACTAATTCAGATATTATGTGGGCTGTTTGTTCGTCCTCTACATCAGAACCGGTGTCCAAACCTCCTCCTCTAATAGCTGCTACCATTAGAGGTGTCATTCCTAGAGGACCTCTGGCATTGACATCTACATGTCCGTCGTGCTGTTAAAACAATAAAAACTTATTTATAAAGTTCTCGATGGCATCACATACGTAGTTCCCAGATCAATAGAAATATGGAGCAATCTGGATCAAATTTCCAATCTAAACTGTATCCACACGAAACCACAAAAATATTTCATGTAAATTAGCCCTTCAAGAGGAGCTCAGTCACATACATACGTAAACAGTATGTTACCATTTCGGACTGTATCATCATTTACTATCAGGCGAATTTACATAAAATACTGGTTTATACGCTTTAAATAAATAGAATACTCACAATAGCAGGTGGAGTCATCATACTAGGTGGAACTCTAATATCCGCCGCATCCAAATGCTGCTGAGTCCAAACCCTGGGCTCATGTCCTGCTTCTTCATAGTCAGTAATCGCTGTATGATCTGATGCATATCCGCCTGGAACTCCATTAGCATCTCCCGGTCCTCGAGCTCTTTTCGCTTTAGGAGGAGCAGATCCATCGTCGTCTTCATCAGACCAATGAGGGGGTCCCATATGCCCACCATTGATATCTACGTCAATACAACCAATAGATCCTTTATTTAAGTTGCGCATTTCCTGACCATCAGGACCTCTCCTTCTAGAACGGCGTCTTGTAGACGAGTTATTTCGTATAAAACCTTCGGGGAACCATGTTATTCCAGCGGCACGTTTCCTCTGAGCAGTTACCAAAACTCCTATAAGGAGTCCTGCTAGTAAAACTAGGATAACCCCAATGAAAACATATTTGGAGTTGGTAGGCATTTCATCGTCCTCTGGGGTTGTCACCCCCTTTACTTGGAAGATAGGGAAATCGGGTGATAAGGAATGCTTCGAAGCAGTAGCCGCTAAGAACTCTGCAGCTTCACGGGCAGAGAAGAAACATTCAGATCCAGACATGGTGGTACATTTTCTGTTATCAATTTCTAAGTAAACCTGTACACCAGATTGTCCTCTTTCTGTGTACACTATGTGGTGTTTCTTCCCGAATTCAGTATCTTGGAGACCAACGTCAGTAGAACCTTTCCAAGGAAACACCATATCGTTACCCAGGTGGTCTTTCTTTATCAGCACAGTTGTTCGTAGCTGATGGCCTAAGTCTCGTAGGAAAGCTATCGAATTTTCTTTGAACGTTCGCATATCCATCAGTAATATAACAGACATGACACCTTCAGCCAAGTCCGGTGGCTCATTCTCACAGTCCAAGCCGTCCCAATTACATTCAGCGTTATTACAGCCGTAATCGCAATGACCATTTGCATAATGTTTTTGACAGTAGGCGTCGTAAACTGGGTTACATTTTTGCAAGGATTTCTCGCAATCTCTTCCGTCAAATAAGCAAGCCTGGGTGTTGCAAACTTCATTGCATTCTCCATTCATGAACACTTCCCAACATTTTATAGGAGCGGTACAATTAGCCCATGGATTTATTCCAAGCGAACAATCATTTCCATCAAATTCACATGCAAACGTATTACATTCTTCATCACAGTGATGATCGCCTTGTTTCTCTTTACAGCCCAATTTGACACATTGTTCTCTCTGGAAGGCTAGATCTAGTTCTTGGAGTGTTAAAACTGGATTTTTTCCGTATACTCCTGACAATGGACTTCCGTAGCCACCTCTTGAATGAGGATCGTGGATATCACAGTTCTTACCAGTCCACTGTCTTGGGCAATAGCATAAGAAGTCTCCTGGCTTATCTATGCATCTTGCTTCTGGGTGTTTACAAGGATTAGTAAGGCATTCGTTCATTGAATCTATTTCACAGTTGATACCTGATAATCCTGATGGGCAATCGCAGACATAATCACCATTTTCCGCTGTCCTACAGTAGCCTCCATTTTGGCATGGATTAGAATCGCAGGCATAACCGGAATATTCACAATTCTTGCCATAAAACCCTTCAGCGCACAGACATTCATGTCCACCTTGTATTGCTGTGCATATCCCGCCATTTTGACATGGAGAATTTGCACAGAAGTTCACTTTGGCATCGCAATGCCTGCCCATAAATCCAGGTTTACAATTGCAATGGTAATCGTTGACCAGCTGGACACAATCCTGGGTTCCAGGATTAGAACAAGGATTGGAGAGGCACTCATTGATATCGCCTTCACATCTTGGACCTACGAAGCCTGCGGGACATTTGCATTCAAATCCACCAACTTTATCAATGCAAGTACCATTGTTGTGACAAGCGTCTTGTTTGCAGTCATTAACATTAATTTCGCAGATTTTCCCTAAAGTTCCGAATGGACATGAGCAAGAGAAGTTGTTTATGAGATCGTGACATGTTCCCCCATTTTGACACGGGTTTGGAAGGCAGTCGTTGACATTAAGCTCGCAGTTTTGACCTTGAAAACCTTTAGCACATTGACATTGGTATGTACCGACTAGGTCCTTGCAGACTGCTCCGTTTTGACAAGGAGCTGAGTCGCATTCATTAATTTCTTTTTGACAATAGGAGCCAGTGTATCCGTCGAGACAATGACAGCGATGTGAATTGCCTATATCTTCACAGGAACCGTTGTTGCATAGTTGTTTTAGTTTTACTCCTGTAAAGAAATTTGAAATTGTTAAGATGCAATATCTTATTATAGTAATAAATAAACAAATATGGAATGAAATGAGAAATATTTTTTTTACCCTTTCTAATACTGGCATCCTTGCATGAGACCATTTCTACGTCACACAGTTTTCCGGACCAGCCGGGGGCACACGCACAAGTGTACTGAGGCCCTTTTTGGGAACAAGTGGCACTGTTTTCACATGGATTGTTCTCACACCTAAAAACAAATAAGTGAATATATCATTTTTGTCAACTTCTGTCATTATTACAGTAGGAGTTCGTCACAAAAGTTAACTATATATAATATTTTTTTAAAAAGGTGACTTACCAGTCTACAAAATCTTCGCAGTGCTTTCCAGTGTAGCCATAGGGACAGTGGCAAGTGTAGTAAGTGACGTGGTCGTGGCAAGTGGCACCGTTGTCACACGGTGAACTATCGCACATATTAATCCGGAACTGACAGTTTGAGCCCGTATACCTGAAGACAAATAGTAAAAAAATCATTAATAAAATGACTTATTTATTATTGCACCATGTTTTCATTTTACCGATGTTTCTATACACCACATATTCAGGCCTTTAGATAACTGTGTAGGTTTCTATAAAAAACTTATACATGACGTTTTGTAAAATCATATTATAATTTACAGGGTTACTTAAGATGATAAAAATTTTGGGAGTAAATGCTTTAGAATAAATTAACCTGAAATAACATTGCAATGGTAATGATAAGAGAGTACATCCGACTGTGTTTTCTATGGATTATTCTATGAACAGGGCGCGAAAAATCGTAACTTTAGATTTAAATTCTGTCTTTAATATCATCTGTGGTAAATTAGGAGTAAAATGACAATATAGATGTTTGAATAAATAAATTTAGATTAAACTTGAATCGTTATAAACCATCATGTGGATAGAAATTAATTAATATTTAATGCACCTATTTATATCACCTTCAAAAGACCATTATATCTTACTCACCCTGGAGGACAAGAGCAGTTGTATGAATTAATGCCGTCAATACAAGTGCCTCCATTCATACAGCTGGACTCAGTACAGTCTTCGTCGTTGGTCTGACAGTTGATGCCAGAGAAACCCAGTGGACAAGTGCAAGTATACGATGCCACGTACTGAAAATTTCATAATTAATTTAGATTAAAGTACTAATAATATAAAATTAATTGAGTATTCTCCCTCTTGCACGTAACTCTTTAACTTAAAACATACCAGGAAACCTTGAAAACTTTTACGTGAGATTTTAATAAATGGCGCTATAATTTATCGAAAAATAAATTGTATTATCGAACTAATATTATATAATACAAGTTTCTAAAAATGTACAGTAATTTAAATGGGTTTATTGATGAATTTTCTCAGAAAAGGTAACTTCAGATTTTATGCCGTTCCCTAATTTTATTATCAGTCGTACATCAGAAATAATATGAAGAAAATATTTGACTATTTAAAAGTGCAGTAAAAGCATACTTCAATTAAGAAGTGTTTTTTTTTAATTCTCAACTATATTACTCTCCAAAATATTATGCTGCGGATCTATTAAAAGCTCAAGTTAAAGCTGGTTCTAAATGGCGTGAATGTTGTATTTTACCTGATTGCATGTAGCTCCGTTCATGCAAGGTCTTGATTGGCACTCGTCAATATCAACTTCGCAGTGTTTACCCGCGAAGCCACTTGCACACACGCAGTTATAGTCACCTATACTGTCCAAACACGTGGCACCGTTTTGACAAGGGACTGGAAAACAACATGGAAAAATCAGTTAGAAAAATAAAAAACGTTACTTGGTGTATGTATAAAAGTACATGACAGAAGCGGAAAAATTCAGCAACACGAGATCAGTAATAAAAAAATGCATTTGTTCTATATTCATAAAGTAATAACATATAAAATATCTATAATATTGTTGTAATTGTATATAAAATATTATCAATAATATTTTAAATAGTGAATTATAATAATATAGTAGTGACACTCTCCCTTAATCATGTAGCAAAGCCGAATTTACTCCAACGAGCATTACATTGCTGAGCGTGACGTCTCAGTAACCACTCAATACATGTACGTGATTGCACATTATCTACTAAATAAATTAGTGTGATTGTTCAGTATCTACTAAATACATCAGCCTGACTGCTCAGTATTCATTAAATACATGGGCGTGACGGCTCTAAATCTACTAAATACATATGCGTGTTTGATTAGTGTCGATTAAATACATGTGCGTGATTGGTCAATATCCACTAAATACATGTGCGTGATTGGTCAGTATCCACTAAATACATATGCGTTGTTGGTCAATATACACTAAATACATATGCGTGTTTGGTCAATATCCACTAAATACATGTGCGTGTTTGGTGAATACCCATTAAATACATGTGCGTGATTGGTGAGTATCCACTAAATACATATGCGTGATTGGTCAATATCCACTAAATACATGCGCGAGATTGCTCAATATCGACTAAATACATGTGCGTGATTGCTCAGTAGTACCCACTAAATAGAAAATAATAAAACAAGCCAAAGAAGTTGCACTTCCTCCACGTCTACAATGATGATTTTTTTTCTTTCATATACTTACATGAAGCGCAATCATCGGTGTTGATTGCACAGTCTTTTCCTTCGTATCCGCGTGCACACAGACAGGCGTACGACCCTTCGGTATTGATGCAAGTAGCTTCGTTGTGGCAAGGAGCTGTTACTGTACACTCATCCACGTCTCTTTCGCAAAGGGCCCCCGTCCATCCCACGGGGCACTGACATGTGAACTCTGCATACGATGCCTCAGCTATACAACGACCTCCATGACGACATCTGTTGGAAAAATATGGGATTTTATAGTAATACTCGCGGGAGGGGGGGGGGATCTTAGAAAGATGGGTGGGAGGGAAAATATTCTGAAAATACCCACGAAGAGTTGGGAATATTCTTAAAATTCCCAGAGGTTCATCGTAAAATACCTGGAGCATTCGTTTTAAGATACCCGAGAAAGAATCTTCTAAAGATACCCGGATGGGGGGGGGGGGGGGAATCATGTAAAGATACTTGAGGAAGAATATCTAAAGATACCCGAGGAAGAATCTTCTAAAGATACTCGGAGCGAATCTTCTAAAGATACCCGAAGAAGAATTTTATAAAGATAGCCGGGCGGGAATTATCTGAAGATACATCAGAAAGAATTTTATAAACATACGGTAATGGGAATTTCTAAAAATACCGGGGATGGATCTTTTCAAAATAACGGAGAGAATCTTTTAAAGATACCTGGGGAAGAGGACTGATGCCGACTAAAACCCCCGCTCAGTGGCCCTTCTTGTACATAAATTATTAATAAAATCTGCTAAAGCTTTAGATAATAAAGATGGAGATAATATCAGTGTTAAATTCAGAATATCATGTGTTTTAAATGAAAAGACAACTTACTGATTTGGTAGACAAGGGTCGAGGGTGTTCTCACAGTTTCGCCCTGAATGAGGTGGTGCGCATACGCATCTGTATCCGTTGACGAGGTCGATACAAGAGCCTCCATGTAAACACGGGTTACCAGCGCAATCGTCGATGTTGGTCTCGCAGTTTACACCTATATTAGAAAACCAGATATTAAATCAATATTTTTACAATATAAAACACTGATTCTGTAAGATAGTGTGCCAAAAATAAGATTAATAAAAATAGTAAAATGTTTATATTATTTATCACAAAAAAAAGTGAAAAATCTAGTTGCAATGGCTCCTGTACTTAAAAGCAAATTTTTAATTCAAGCAGGCTCAAAAGGCACTTTATTCGTCGGTAGTCTGTCCGTTGGTAATAAATCTTCCACTGGCTCGGAAACTTGATTGAGTTGAGAAGAAATCGATAAGTAACTCAACGGTTACTCCTTTAACATTTCCTTTAAGCCTTAATGTGCAACTGGAATCAAGTCCAAACATCTTTGTCACTTAAATAACCAACAAGAGGCAAACCCAAAAGAGATTCGGGTATTTTATTGAAAATGCGTATGCTCAGACTTCCGACCTTCTTCACTTTGAAATATGGCATTACAAGTTTGTTTTTATTTCTTATATTAAAATTGTGTGTTTCGCTTTTTTTACAGTATAAATGATTATTATCACGGATATGTAAAATGTTATTTAATATATATTGCGACGGTACTGTCAGAATGTCGGTAATATTTCGTTTAAAGGAAATATTACCGACATTCTCTTAAGGAAACGCGACATCCCAGTTGATTGGCATATTGAGTATGATACCCGTATTATATATATTTAAGAAAACTTGTATAAAAATGTGTCCTTTGTGTGTATGCATAAGTTTGTGTGTGAGTGTGTGTTTGCTACAACCTTAACTGAAGTATTATTAAATTACCTTACATATTAATTAACGTAATAACAGATGTTATGTGTCTGTATAATCTAATATTAATAATAAGTTGTGTTATTGAATGTCTGATTTCCATCAGTTTCATTGGGATACTAATAGTTATGTAAGTCTGGTAAAAAGGGTGATATAAACATCAGTGTTACAAAAATGTTAAATTAGAATCGATTTAATAAGTATTTTCTACTTACCAGTGAATCCCAGAACACAATCGCATTTGTAGGCGTTGAGACGATCATGACAAGTGCCTCCATGTTGGCACGGGTTGGAGCTACATTCGTCAATGTCCCGCTCGCAACGTTGGCCTTAAACAATAATACTATCAGTAAAAGGAACTGTTTGCGGTTTCACCATCCGTTTGCGGACAAATTTATACATCAATAGGCAAATTTTATTTATATAACAGGAATACAGATAATTTCCAGATACACAAAAATAGATAACGTAAACCCAATGACACATATAGAAGTTGCTGATAACTTTTTATTTAAATTAACTGGTTCCACGACATTAAATCCATTTTCTGAATTGGTTGGAGGTAACTTTTCGCTGGAAGGCATATGATCACCAGCGAGGGCATGGATGCGAGTGGTTTCTTTCTGCGAGCCTATTATTTCGCTGAAGGAGGCTCCTCTTCTCCGATGCAAGAGTTTGGGAGGTAGGAAGCATAGATTTATGCTTCTCCTGACTCCGTCCTAAGTTTTCTAATGAGAATATTGCGCAGTGTCAGAGTAAATTGCGTCTACCGATCCTCTAGTGCTTCTAGGTTAAGGAGGGTATCCTTGGGCTCATACTCCTAATTAATAAGGGTATTCCTAAGGGTATTTGTGAATAACCAGATTAGTACAAAAAAGTTATATTTAGACAGCCTTAAAATCAGGTTACTAAAAAAATTATTACCTCCATATCCAGGTAAGCAGTGACAGATGAACTGGTTGACACCATCTTCACAAGTGCCTCCATTGATACAGGGGTTCGAAGCACACTCGTTCACATCCGACAGACATCTGAAAGAAACAGGTCATTTATATATAAATATCCATTTTAACAAAATGCTGTTAAAAGCAGTTTTGATCTACATAATATATACAACGTATATAATGTATTTAATAAGATAAAGAATAATACTGTATTATATAAAATAGCTTGGCAAATAGCTCATATTTTTGGAATGTTTAAAACATAAAATTTGTTACTCTGGGTTATCCTTTAGAGATAAATATATACTATTCAGCACTTTTTATAGAGCTTTTTAAGACATACAATTCCTTAAAACATTACTTTGATCTATCTCGTAAGGTTTAGCCAGTATTTGCGATTTAATCGCACAAAAATATGTTTGTTACATCACATTACAAATCTTTGAATGTTTCAGTATTTCTGTACTTTCCTCTTGATTCCGCTCTATTTAATGCTAAAAACTGCATTGAAATATGTTGAATAGTTTAAAAGATATAGGTGAACATTTAAAATATATACCTGGCGTCATAGTATCCCCTTGGACATTCACAGCGGAATCCATTAATTCGGTCAATACATTTGCCTCCATTGGCACAAGGATTGGACAAACATTCGTTGATGTTGGTCTCGCAATGCTGTCCAGTGAAACCAGGGATGCATTCACATGTATACCTGAGGAAAATTGTATATTTCAAGAAACTTTATCGCTTAATATTATTCATAGAATGGGTATTTAGAGACCAGAATAAATAAACGGGTTCATCAAAGGGAAAGGTTATATTTATAGTAAGAGTCGATCCTGACTGGATGCCCCAGTATATATAATATGACACCTTTGATGATGGAACGGAAAAAAATCGATCCTGATTTAAAAGAGTCATATTTTTAAAACGTTTTATTAACATTATTTACACTCTATCATGTCATTACAGCGCGGCCGGTCTTTGACCCGAGCGGAACCGTCAGCTGTTTTTAGTTTTGCGTTTCATTGCTGGTTTTTTAAAAGTAATGTATTTTTGAAGTGAAACTTCTTTAGGCGCATGAGAGTAATATTTTTACGAATGAAACGCGTGATTAGATTAATTCGTTTAAAGGTTAGGTTGTTTTATTATTGACAAAAAACCACGTGGTTTTTTATTTTCAATTCGTCATTTGAGATTTGAATAAATAATTTGCATTAATATTGGACACTTTAAATACTTTAATGACAAATAAGTACCTAACATATCTTCCTTTTTCGCTCCCTTTAAATCTAAAGTTTTACATTTGTATAATATAAACAAGACTTAAAAATTAGTTTGCCAAAGAAGTTTCACTTCCGAGATGTGTACTTTTTACGCAGGCACTTTTAACTTTTGTCTGTTTGTTTATGGAACTGTCGTTTTATCTAGCTGCACTAAGATGATGGAGTGTAAATAATGCTATTAGTATGTTTTTAAAAGATGATTTTATTTAATCAGACCGATTGTTTTCAGTCTCATCATCAAAGGTGTCATTAGTACTATCGTCTGTCTTCATTTTCGGAAGCTGTCTCCTAACACCTTGTATATATAAAGACCAACCTTTTAGATAACATTAATTAATAGATTAAGTTTTCAACTCAAAAGGAATAATATAAAATAAAATTAAAGGACCAATGCCATTTAGCACAAACTCCTGAAACTGTTTACATAAAAATCAATCAAAATAGTTTATTCTAAATGGTGTTAACATATAAAAGAAGCCTTCTTTTCGTGATGGGTGTCATCACTTTGACAGAGAAGAAAGAAATACATAGATGGAGATGGAGCTTTTGAATCTATCATGAATTAATAATAGAAAAATCGTGTCAATAACAAGTCATATATTTAAAGTTTGATGGTAAATAAAAAGTATTTTATTAACGATTGAAAATTTGACCAATATTTGTGTAAAGAGAGTAAGAACTTACAGTAGGAATTTAAAATATTACCTAGAGAAATTTATGTCTTATTTGATAATTTTTAAAAGATATATTTTACTTAATATCTCCTATAAAATACTAAACCAGGGGTCTCTTCAAATGAAATTAATACTCATACTATTACATCATGATAATCTTGAAAAATATTAGTAATGAGAGAATTTTATGGTTCAAACCCTCTCTCTTCTAAATTAATAGGTTTATGACCAGCAGTGGGGCTTAAAAGGGTTACTGTTTTACATAAATATTTGACAATTAATATGACTCTATAGAAAAATGAGTGCAAGTCAAACTGTTATATGAGTATGAAAAAATAACTTAAATACAATTATCATAACATGCTTTGTTTTACAAATTTTAAAAATTCACTCAAATATTATTGAGTTCTTAAAGAAATCATGCAAAAAATCTTTAAATAGTTTTCAGTGATAACAAAAAGCATCACACAATAATAAATACATGCTGTAATTATTAAAAAACACTTACTCAAAATAATTGTTGCTGCATGTAAAAGAAAAAACAGAGCATGTTAATTGTAACTAAACCAATATACAAATAATAATATATGATAAATGTGTGACAATATAACTATTGTAGAAAATATTAAATAAAACCATCATTAGATATCATTTGCAAAAGCTATACATATATAAAAATATTATCCATTTGTCCATAAGTAAAAAACATTACTATATAGATGAGATGATTAATTTTTTTTTTAATTTATGGATTGTATACATATATATATAATATTATTGAAAACTCGCATAATATATTTGAAGGAAGGTACTTCAGAAACTTTAATAGTGAAAGTATAATAAAATATAAAATAAAATATAATAAAATATAATGTAGTACCTGTTGATCCCATCGATGCATGTGGCTCCATTTCTGCATGGATTCGAGTAACATTCATTTACGTTAATCTCACAGTTCCTGCCTGAAGTGCCTGGTTTGCAACGGCACTGGTAACCGTCAATTAGATCTTCACAATGACCTAAGAAACACAAAGTAGAAATGGTCAGTGATTATCAATTATAGTCCCATCATTACATATAGCTCGTGAGCTCTTTAGGACCGACGACTTAGATACAGACCATTAATACAATATCGATTAATAAGAAATTTTCGCCACCAAAAATTTTAAGCAACAAGTAGGCGAAGAAGAAGTCCAAAAATTAGGAGTATATGTGCCTAAGCTGGCCTTTATAGTAAGATTATCATAGCGATAAATCAATTGCCTAACCACTAATGGCTTCCTGACTTCAGAAATGTACTATAAGATTAGGTGACATAAAACATTGTTACGACAAATTTACATAAGATAATTAGGTGCCTAAAGATCTGCAAGACGAAGTTTTTTGAAAACGCTTCAAGAACTTGACGAATCAGGTTAAAGCTATTAAGCAGTGTAGTAAAAATAAGGAACCTCTTAACAGGTTTGTATCATAACAAGCTTTATAGATTGCATAAGACATTCAAGTTTAGATAAGGAAACGTATGCTCTTAAAATCTGCAGAATTGCTAAATAATTGATTCCAAAGATTATCAAATTTTAAAACTACAACAAATAACGTTGTGGTATAAAAGAAGATGTAGTGACTAAAGTTGATAAAGAT
The DNA here is from genome assembly GCA_015832385.1 of Elymnias hypermnestra. Classification (NCBI taxonomy): domain Eukaryota; kingdom Metazoa; phylum Arthropoda; class Insecta; order Lepidoptera; family Nymphalidae; genus Elymnias; species Elymnias hypermnestra. The sequence goes on along the minus strand of JACTOM010000912.1, from coordinate 3,869,342 downwards.
ATGCATAGATGGTTTGGGCACGTATAGAGAATGAATGAAAAGACGCTGACAAAAAGGACATTTTAAATATGGGCCAGGTCAAGAGTACTCTAAACCGACGACTTGTATGAAATGTTTAATGAGAATGAAAGAAACGAAGAAGATATGCAAGGATCGTGGCAAGTGGAAGGATGTGGTCGCTGCCTACCCCTATGGGAATGAGTCATGATGCTATGTATAAATACCTCCAAACTGTCATGGGTTGAACTCGCATTCAATGTTACATAGAGATGTATGACTAAGCTTTCACATAAGATCCAAAAAATGGAGGAAGCAGGCCTGAAAGAGAAAACAAAACTACAAAATACATACCTCCAAACTGGCATGGATTAGATTCGCATTCGTTGATTTGTGTTTGGCAAACACGACCAGTATATCCAGGATGACAGTTGCAAGTGAAGCTGTTGTCGCCATCTATGCATTCCCCTCGATGACATGGTGCTGAGAGGCAATCATTGATGTTGGTTTCACAGGACATCCCTTTAAATAAATGTACGTATATTTATACATAATCTTATAACAACAAAGGCGAATTCAAACTCTTTCGCTTGAGGTGTTTGAACTTTAACACTCATTTTATTTGGTAATAAGAAATTACACCATTAAGTATATTTTACTTCGTTTTCCTAATTACAGAGTGCAGCGTATCATATAATGATGTTAGAAAGCAAAGACGTAGTTCTAGACCGACGTTATACATCTCTAAATGAGGAAGACCCGTGCTTAATGGGCCAGTGCCTTTCCATTTTTTTAAACCTAAAATATAAGTCTATAATAGCGTATGATGCTGCAACGTTAGCGCACCCTTTCCAATTCATTTGGAAGTTCTATCCGTGGGTGTGTATAGGATTGTGTATTGTGTATGGATAAATGTTTTATATATGTGTATATCTATTATTATGGGAGATAATCAGCTATAAAGGTAGTAACAAAACCTTACCAGTGTATCCCGGGGGACATTCGCAGGTGTATCCGGCAATGGAATCATGACAAGTGCCACCATTCCGACACGGGCTTGACGCACAGTCATCGATGTTCACTTGACATCTGGCACCGGTGAATCTGTAAAAACAAGTAATATATACAAAAATCAATTCCGTCGTCATTTAGCACGTACTTCTTAAAGTAATTAAATAGAAAGATACCTATAAACTTTTTTACATGAGATTAAAAATCACGTATTTGAAAATGCTGTATTAAAATCAGTGTCTACTGCAGGTATCAAGACTGACTGAGACATTCAAGTTAACAATTATCACGAAATATATTACCAGACATAACAAATTTAACATTGACTTTACCTATCCTATTCGTTAAAACAAAGTCGTGCCAAATTCCAGACCTTCCCTTCTATTGAGGAAAGGGATGCATTAGGACAACGTTGAGCTTACTGTTCATCAACGTGAATTAAGCTGCAAGTAAATTAATGATAGAAAAAGGAAACTCACCCTATAACACAGGTACATTTGAAGGCGTTGATCATGTCATGGCAAACACCGCCGTTAAGGCAGGGGTCATTGGCACATTCGTCGATCTCCACTTCACATTGGGTGCCCGTGAAACCTATAATAAAATATGATCCACTTTAATAAATACCATATTAAGAGATCTATCACCTAGCAAAGAATATATGTGCTACCTAGAAATGTGAGTTTCTACAATAACGATCACATCCTGGGCAAAATAAGTATAGTTGTTACAAATATCTGGACAGGAAAAGCTATTTCTGGACGTAACTCCACTGAAACAGCGTCATTGGTGTAATATTCAAACCATCTTTTCAAAGGTGTTTTGTGCTTATAACTGGGCATTTATCAGTTGTTATTTAACTCAATATTAATATATATCACAGATAATTATAAGGAAGAGCTTTATAACCTAGCAAAATAAGTATTTGCCATCTAGAAACGTGATTTTTTACAACCACTCAATAAATCCTTGGGTAAACTGCAAACACAAGGAAAAACTGCGTATTTTGAGACCATTTCTGGCCATAATCGCATTGAAACAGCATGATTGGTGTTATCTTCAAACCATCTCTCCAGAAGTGATTTGTGTTTATCGGCTGCCTTTTAACTTAATATCTCGCTGCGACACCTTCCAAATAGATGAAGTCTGAGCTACTCAACCATTTTTTTACTTTATTCTTCTGAATTTGTTCCCATTTGGGTCATAGGGTAGGTTCAATTAACAGACTCATCCCGGACATCACAGAGAGGAATGTGCGAGCGCTCCTGGGATGTTTCACAAATGAAAAAAGGTATTATTTTAAACCGAAAGACCGTGAAGTATGAGTTCTGTCGTCAACTAAGTTACATGTAGTTGTAATACTTAAGTAAGTGGCCACAATTAAGCGTACGCAGACAAAGTTGCTCGGGTTATGAAGTACATAAATATCACAAAGTCGCCTGACCTTTTATAAAAAATATTTGACAAATGATGACTTTTGAGTCGAAGTCAAACTTACAAATGACAATGGTGTACACAACTTATTTGTGTACACCATAAACTCTACAAATAACGTTTGCAACAATGTAAGCTTTCTTGGAAAGTACAAAGTTGTATGTCAGCTGCAGTATAACAAGCATTCACTTAATTAGAATGTCAGAGTGAATGTAAGGGACATTGTATGGTGCATCATAAAAGATCTATGTTGTGTACAAATCTAGAAATTTTATAAGCTTTGACATGAAATTGTGTTCATGGAATATTTTTTAAACTTGCCTAATTATACTACAAACATTTTGTCACGGTTACATGCTAATTTATTCATATATATTTAAATCAAAACTAATTCTGTCTGTCTATAGATTTTAGACGTAATTCTCTGAACTTATTGCGATTTCTTTTGATAGGGAGACAGATTTTAATGTGGAAAGTTGAGTTAGTATCGAAGATGAATCAGTTGCATACATCACATCCTCAAGTTTGAGTAAATACGAGTAGTAAATCATTTTATCAATACTTTTGGTAAGAAATAAAGAATATTGCTGACTTACTGACGATAGATTTATTTTTTAATGAGCTGACCTGTGTCCTTTGCCCTAAATCGGAACAATTCCAACAAAATGTCATTTAAAATATCATTAAAACCAGTATAAAAATTTCGGAGTTTTATATCAAAAGCTAAGTCTGACACTAACAGTCTTTCCCAAAGACAATATTAGATTATTACTGTCTCAGATTTATCATATTCATACGCATACAAAGCTTCAGGTACCAACTAGTTCGTTAATACTAGACACTTTATTTTATTATATCGCAATGAGGTAACAATGGTAACCTTTTAACCCATTACCGGGCCCATTACGGTATAAACAATAATAAATAATACGAATTCCAATTTTCAGATCAATAAAATGTTATGCAAGCATTTGTATAGCTGTCATGCCCTATTGAGCCTTTATCGTATCTACCAAAATGGTAGTTAGGCAGGGGAGAACACGCCCAAAGCGCGAGCGCATATCGTAGGATGACCGATGGTGTAAATCACATGAAAAAGTCACATTCTTAATGTTAATTTTTTTCTATTGCCTCAAATATTTTCGTTCATTTATCTCATGTAGTATTACAGCCAGCTGCGGATTAGAGGCTAAGTTAAATGCATTCCGCAGAGCTATGTGCCAAAGTGGTGGCACCCATTTCTGCATTTACACTCTTTTGTGTAAATTTCTGTCAAATGCCTACGATCCTAACAAAAGTTTCATTAGCATCGATGTCTCATAAAACCACATACTATTTATATACATATATAACTACTAGGTATTCTCGGTCTAGGCCACTTTTGTGTTTTGAAGTGAAAACTTTAGCTATGCTTATGATTTGAAAGTCCATGTCTAAAAAGAGACAGGCACGTTATGTTCGTAGTTCTGTTTGGGTTCTGCTTCATGCCCCTTCCAATCGTTTCCCCCAAGACACAATGGGAGCAAAATGAAATCATTACTAACACCTACAGTTATCCTCTTTGCTGAAATCTTACTTTCGTCGCATTATTTTGAAACCAAAATTAACAGTAGACGAAAATTATCACAAGTCTTCATTATTTCATCGTATGTTAAAAAATTAGAAATCTTTTCCTACATGGAGATTTCTATATTGTATTACTTAAAATACGAAAAGTAAAGTATAGCGTTTGAAATTTGCATAACACACATAGATAAATGTAAAATACATTTTTGTTGAGAATTTGTTACTATAATAGTGTTAAATGAGTTAAATATCATCAAAATTGTTTTCAAGTGGACATAGTATGGGAGGATTTGTAAGGTTGTTTCAGTATAAAACACGACTTTATATTTATAAATCTCGTCTACATATTAACTACACCAACATAACATTTTAGCTTTCAGGACATTATTAAATCCGCTGGAAGCTTCTATTTACACCATAAACAATCGTCACGATTTCGGATCACAAGCCACAATAAGAATGTCCGGCGCGGGCGCAGCTTATGTTGGTTTATGCGCATATTTTAATGTTAAATTTTCTGACTCAGGTTTCTTTTTGGTGACAGGCTAGCCCTTGACTGTGATCTCACATACAGTCTCAGATGGTAAGAACAGGTAAGTGATAAAACTGCTTAACGTCTTCAATACAGCACTGGAACGTCTTTTCCGGTAGCGTGGTAACAAGCCACGGCTAAATTAGGCAGATTAGCATATTTCAACAAATGTAACAAAACATACATACATACAAAGCATCACGCCTCATTCCCATTGGGTGAGGCTAAGACCACATCCTTCCACTTGCCACGATCTTTGCATATCTCCTTCGCTTCTTTCATTCTCATTAAGCCTTTCATACAAGTTCGTCGGTTCAGAGTATTCTTGACCTGCCCTTTATTTAAAACGTCCTGGATTTAGTCCAGGAGCGATCGCTTTGATCTTTACCTTCCAACTTTCCCATTCACTCTTGACTCATATGTCCTTTATGTCAGTCTCCTTTCATTCATTCTCTCTACGTGCCCAAACTATCTAAACATACCCTTATGTAACAAAAACCATGACATGACTGTTAATTATGGCATTCTATTGCATCTATTAAATATTTTAGACGTATTAATACTTTCATATTTGTGTCAGATTGAATAGAACTATATGCAAATAAATTGAGTTTTTTATCCACGCAATCTTGCTTATATTACTGTCACTTATCACAACCCATTCCAAAAATGCTGGTTATGGCCAACAATAAAAATTAAACTTTAAGATTTATCAATGGCTTTGCTGCTGTAATGGTCACAGTGAAGGCTTTGTTAGCAGAAGGTGGCCTCTTCGAAGACTTAGTTCTTGACTAGTTACTAGAAAAATATTTGTTTTCCGATGTAACGATGCTGTAAAGGGCAACAATTAATATACTTCTTCAGTTACCACGTTAACACCTTAAACTCCATCATTTACTTGTCAGAAATAACGAAAGTACTTTGAATTGATTGTATATTTAAATATTCTTCTCGCATTTTGTTGTAGCTGTGTTTTTTTGTTTCTTTTAGAAGTTACAGTAGCAGTAATGGACCTAAGTTGAGATGGGTCTCTGTCGGTGGCCTTTTAGACATGCATACGAATCACGGAGTCACGAATTCGCATCCCGTTTCTGAATTTCTATACAAATGTAACTCCTGTAATTTATATTAAACATTTGTCACTCTTAAAACGAGTATGGGTTGAGATAACTTGTTTAAATTATGTCGCAAAACTTCAAGGATCACATTTCTTTTGTGGTCTTAGCGCAATTTATTTTATTTAGTAATTAATACATAGTGTTATAGTCGATCGCCTGATCTCTCTCTCTATTAGAGAGTGCACTTGTGTACTATGCCTTTTGTTTTCAACGCTGGGAAATGCCTTTATGCACGCCGATCAGAGTAAAAACTTATCGGTAGTGTGGGACTCGCTGGTAAACCAGAATACCCACTAAAACCCAGCGATACCCTCCGCTTCCTTTACTGGAGCACCAGAGGATCGGTAGACGCAATCTACCCTGGCACTCCGGAAGATTCCTCTGGGAAACTTAAGAAGGAGGAAGGAGAAGCGCAAATCGACGCCTCCTACCTCCCAACCTCCTGCGCCGAAGTAATACTATGCCTGCCAATCCGCTGTGGAGCAGCGTGGTGGGTCTTTGCTCTAAAAACCCTCGCTCCTCGGAGTGAGGAGGCCTGTGTCAAGCAGTGGGACGTTAAACGGCTGCTACTTACTTATAGTCAATCATGTTTTCAAAAACGATTACTTAAAGCCATGTATAGGTAACTATAGCTTAGTTTAGATGGATTTAATTACTTTTTATCCTACGGCTAATAAAAAAAACCGATGTGGACTTTAACGCATCAAGCGAGTCCTGTCATCGACGTGAGAAACTTGCGTGAATTTGTTTATATTTGCTTTCCTAGTCTTTTCTGTGTTAATTTCAAAGAGTAATGCACCAATATGCAAATTAGTTTTTTACATATCAAATTTATAAGGCAGCGTATCCGACAAAAACTCTCAAGCGTTTTGAATTTATCCGACACTCCAACAATTATTGTAATATTTCAACCAACTTACATACAACATCTTAACAAATTATATAGCAAAACTTTCCTCATGAATTTCTCTATCTATTAATGAAAACTATATGAAAATCCATTAAATAGGAATTTTTTTAAATTACTTTGAAATAGAAAGTCTGCCTAATCGAAAGTTATTCAAAAAGTAACGGTTTTTTTTATATAAAAATGCGGTTGCACAGTCCTAAGAGCTACTAATAATAAGTCCAAAATAATGATTTTACTCTACCTTGATGATCCTTGTGGTAATACCAGGGTGATATTATTAAATTAACATATGGACATCGGTTTTTGAAACGTCGGTGTAATTTCAGGTAAAACCGGCTAATTGAAGTTGGCGAAATTATTTGGAAAGAAACGGTCTAGTTAATAGCACCACGTTTGCCCTTATTAGTCCAATTTTCTGATGAGTCTCGCATTCCTAATTTAGGTCGATTGTTGGTATTATGATGCACTAAAATAATTTTGGTTTTGTTGCGGTTTATGGTGAGGCCAATATCAAAATTGACGATTTCCAGAAGCAAAAGGAGTTCCTCTATATCTTTTTGAGTTTGGAGCAGAATAGTGTGAACTGTGTATCTTAGGCATGATATCTAGCAACAGCCAATTGACACACCTTTTTTTATTTATTTATTTCACTTTATTGCACACATAAAACAAAAAGAAACACATTTACAAAAAGTAAAAAGAAAACAAACAATATTTGGCAATTAGCGTGCAAAGGCGGTCTTATTGCTATAAGCAATCTCTTCCAGACAACCTTTGGCGACAGGAGTTATTTAAAAAGAAGAGTGGGATGGTGCAAATTAAGATATTTCTGAGTACAAAAAAAAATCCAAAATGAAAAGGGGGGTTGTAAAAATAAATATATTTTAGATACAATAAACATAAATATATATCTAAATAATATTACATACATATACTAAAAGTGCATAGTGAAATGTAATATTATTGATTTAAGGAGTACTTGCATAAACGACGTCTAAAAATTGGAAGTGAGTTTGAATGACGGATGTCATGGAAGATCATTCCACAGTCTAATTGACTTCGCAGTGAAGGAGTTCCAATAATGCTTAGAGTGACAGAATTGGTTACTCAGGAGATTATCGCTGGCCGAACGAAGATTAAGATGGTGGTCACAATTATAATTACGAAAAGAAAAACCTTCCTTTAAGTAAGATGGAGTAAGAGGGTTATAGAGGATAGAATAAAGAAGAGTAAGAAGATGTAAATTCCGACGTTGTCTAATAGAAAGCCATTTAAGTCGACTACGATATTCTGACACATGGTCAGATTTACAGAGTTCATAAATAAACCTGATGCATAGATTTTGCAAGCGCTCGAGTTTATCGAGTTGTTGTTCAGACAGATCAGAATAGCACGAGTCTGCGTAATTTATGATAGGCAATAAAAGAGCGTGAGCCAGTGTGATCTTAGCATTAAGAGGGAGAAAATGCTTCCAACGCCGCAGAAGTGCTACTGAGGCAAATACTTTGCGACCTACTTGTGCCACATGATTAGACCACGACAAGGAGCAGTCAATATGTAGCCCTAAATTTTTGATTATTGAAGTTAACTTGAACCTTTGTCCTAATATTCCAGAAATGTCCAAATTATCCGCGAATTTTGATACCTGTGTCAAATTGGATTGGACGTTGGTGGAAATTACTTCGAAACAGAAAGTCTAGCTAGAAAAATATAACGGTTTTCCATATAAAAACGCGGGTGCAAAGTCCCAAGGGCTATGTTTTTTTTAATATACTATCGTCATACCAAAGCACCACGGTTGCCCTTATTAGTCCACTTGCCTGACGGGTCTGGCATCACTCATGCGTGAGACAAACGCTATCACCCGACCACGTTATGTGCACCCGAGTTACTTTAAGGCGGCTTTATACTTGAGACGTTTTATTTTAAACATCAGGAACGTGACCATATAAATATTGAACATATATTTAAGGTAAATAACTATTTCTACAACATGCAAGTCTATAGTTATTTTTTAAATACTAGATTATTTAAAAGATTCCTCAAAAGTTAAGCTAGTCGCAATGTTACCTATTACAGGTATATAAAGTGTAATTGAGGATATATTTTAATGTTTATTAGTACTTAATAATAACAAACAATATGAATTTAAATTCCAGAATAGAAAAAAATATGAAGAGTAAAAGAATTAAATAAAACTACAGTAAGAATGAGCTATACCCTGATTAATAATGGAGTAGCAAAACAAACATTACAATCCTGTTTTGTATACGTATTAAAGGGATTAAAACTTTCAGAAAAGTTTAAGTAAAAAGCAAAATTCACTTTACTGTAGTATATGATAAATATAAAGTTAAACATTTATATTTTAGCTGAATAGAGAGCTAGTTTGTAACCTGATTTGAAATGCGAAGAGACAAGTCCTTATAGACAACCAAGGTATACTTATAAAGGGTCTAGCTTGACAATATGACCTTAGGGTTTTAGGCCTTTTAAGCCACCACAAGTTGCCTATTTATACGTATGGGCAATAATCATTACTGTCCTGTATTATATAGGTATTAAATTATGTATTTTTAGTGTTAATTAAATGTAAAACACATATTTTACACAGACGCTCTTAATCTTAAGTAACTGTGTAAAAACACAGCAGCACAGGCTGGTACTGAGGTTCAATACATTATGTTTATTTATCTTTATGTATATTATGTTTATCTATTTCTTTTACAGTATACTTTAAGGGTGGCAGCTGAAAATCATTTGATCAAATTGCTTAAAGTCTAACATTAGCAGTTGGGCATTGCTTCTATTTCGGCGTCACAATTTATTTGTAATCAGTAACATTTCTCTACTACTGTAACTACTTTACTGACGGTGGTGCCTGCTCTGAAATGTCTTAGTGGCTTAGGGCTGTTTGAAGCGTGTATCTCGATATATTCTTAATTTACTCGGACCAACGGTTGGTCTTCTTCGACCCTTCCTACCATATCCAGTTTCTCTAGGTTATCTTGCTGTCTTTGGGCAAAATGGCCAAAATAGTGAAGCATTCTTTGCTAGCAAATGTTATAAGACTAACTCGACACGGGAAGTGACACATCCTTACAAATTACCAATGTAATTATGTGGAAGTAAAGCACCTGAGGATTTTAACTTTTATTTTTCTCGCTGAGAAATGCTTTTACGCGCACTCGATGGAGTATACAGCTCTGTTTATGAGTATGGGACTAAATGTTCACCAGAATTCAACGAAACCTTCATCCGCTTTCACATTCAATTCTGTTGCCCTAGAGGAATCCAATTCCAAGATACAAGAAAAGGGAAGAAGGCGGAAAAAATTGCGCCGACAACATTTTAAATTTTCGCTTAAAGAAGTAGATTAGGCGTACAATAAATTGTAAACTTGGGAAGACACTGACCCGTAAGTCACGGTCTTGCCTAGTTTAGGGGTCCAGGGTATTTTAATTCTGTCTCCTTCTTTTTGTGCCCAAATAAATAAAATGAAGTGTTTAATTATTAGGTTATTAGCTCTATTTACCTCTCTAATACCTCCTCCTGCAGGATAATGGCCTCACAGAAGGAGGAAACGTGGGATTCACTTACCATAAAATAAGATCATTTACCAGTTTTAAAACATAACAAAAACGCTGAAGTAGTATGAAAGTAATGTACACAGGACCTTAATTTAGTATTGATTAAGTAGCTTTTCAAACTGTCTGCATTATACACCACTCGATCTTAAACGGGTAGATTGAAAAGTCACGTTTTATACACCGCATTAGATGAACGTTGTTGGGTACGCAACTTAGATGGATAATGACATAAGAGGGGACGGTTCCAGTGAGTGCTTCCATCCGCATCATTGCTTCGCCAACGTGTTTTGTGTACTTGACAGTGTTCTGCTTGACGTGAACATGTGGGGTCTGTTACAAGAATATACTATGACTTCAGACTTTACTACTAAATAGTAGACTTTATAACCAATTAGCAATGCCCCACCGTTTCGTGGCAATGGAAAGTCTACTTAATCGGACTATAGAATTATTTTCGTTAACATAAACATATTATTTCACTTTGTTTTTGATTACTTCCGATTATTACATACACACTTACATTCCTAACCTAATCAATATACAGATACTAATCCATTTATAAATTCGTAACATCATTTATATTTATTAAATTATTTATAGTGGCATAACTACAATAGTTGGACATATAGTATCATAGACTTTTTTGTAGATATTAATACGGGTTATAATATTGTAGGACATATTTTTGTTCTATCGTCAATAGTTTCTGCAATCCATGCGATGACAGATGGCAGGCTAGATTTTTTACGACATATCGAATAATTATCGTTATATTTCAACCAATTCACTTGATAACTTAACGGTTTATATATGTAAAGATTCCTCAAGAACCACTCTATTTACAGGTGAAACCTTGTGAAAATTCGTTCAGTAGTTTTTGAGTTTATCACATAAAACAAACCGATTCGACAAAAGTGCTGTTACTTATTTGAGTTTTGCAAGTGAGCTTAATCGAAACCAATAAATATGCATAGCCGTATGCAGTAACTAAATACTTCTTTTCTAATAGACCGTATATCATTAATAAATCCATAGTTGGGAGGGCCATAAACGGCCCTTATTGCATTTTAATAAAGGTTATATTGACGTGGAATCTCACTTCCGCGTAAGCACGCAGCGGGAGCTCGCATCGTCATGGGAAATGACGTCGCCATGGTTGTCTATTGCGAAAAAATTACGATGTTTTCTAATTAAATTCATTTATTTCGCTAACCATTTGTAGTTGATGAGAAATAATGTATTATAGCTCACATTATAGCATATATCGGAAACGTTGTTGTTGGTAAACACCTCACATCAGTATCAATCACGTAGTTCCCAGTCTCGTAGGAATTTATAGAAAAAGGACACATTTTTCTAACTTTCCGTACATCTTTTCTAAATATACTACCGCAGCCTCTTATTAAATGTAATATTTTGACTTTGACTATATTTCAATAAATTATTACATCAATATAAAGATACTGATTCATAACATCATTTACATTGAATGTCTGACATTAGTAAATTTAAAAATACTCTATAGTGGCATAACTACAATAGTTGGACATATAGTATCCTAGACTTTTTTGTAGATATTAATACGGGTTATAATATTGTAGAACATTTTTTTGTTCTATCATCAATAGTTTCTACAGTTCACGCGATGACAGACAGCAGGCTAGATATTTACGACACATCGAATAATTATCATTATATTTTAACCAATTCATACGAAACCTTGACGAATTATATACACAAAGATTCCTCAAGAACCACTCTATTTACAGGTGGAAACTGTATCGAAATTAGTTCAGTAGTTTTTGAGTTTATCACCAAAAAACAAATCGCTTTGACAAAAGTGCTATTACTTATTAACAAACTAAACAAATTTAGAAATACGTTTGTTCTGCTGCTGCAAACTGCCATTCTCAGCTCTCTCTCTCTCTCTCTTTCTCTCTAAGTCAACACGTCACAGTTTTCCCAATTCAAAGCCTAAAAGAGATACTAGAATTTTTATGTACAATTATTAAGATTTACAAAGAAAATATAGAGGTGCCTATCCAGGTTTTTAACTTGGGACACGTAACAGGCCTATTTATATAAAGTACGCGTTAAATAAACCTTTACAGTGTAAGTTTCCTAATATGTAATATGTTGAAACAGACATCCCTAACGGCGATGCATTTCGCAATCTATCTCTTTCTAGATAATGATTATCATCAGCCCATCACGCTGTCACCCGAGGAGCAAATTGTAACAAACGGGTAGGACTTGTGTAATACCGTTACATTTACACGTTGATTTGTTTCCCATTACACTATAGTTGTATATTTCCCATTTCAAATCCTTTATCATTTATGTATTCATATATATAATCATAAATGTTCCGATGATTCCGTTTTTAACCGACTTCAAAAAAGGAGGAGGTTATCAATTCGTCTTTATATTTTTTTTTATGTTTGTTACCTCATATCTCCCGACTGGGTGGACCGATCTTGATGATTTTTTTTTAAATGAAAGGTGGTGCTCGTCATAGGGTACCATTTTTTTTTAATCCAGTTCTGATGATGGCATCCATGAGAAAACCGGATAAGTGTTAAATTTGCATTAAGTATGTGCGCGACAAATGGACGAATAACTCAAGATCACGCCAACCGATTTTGATGATTCTTTTTTTATTGGAAAGGATATATTTCAAGGGTTGTTTTGTGGTAGTTTGGTTAGGTTCTGATGATGGAATCCATGTCAAAGTCACGGAACTCTTCAATTCTTAGGAGCAAATGATCTAGATATTTGAGTTGCCTACCGTAACTTCAGTATGGTCAAGTGCTAATCATAGATAAATATGAAGATCAATGAAGCTCCTCAACGGCTTACAGTAAGGGAGCGGTTTATGGCAGAAATATAAGTGTCTGTAATCAAATAGCAATGAGCTTACGTTTGTTGCTGCATTGCAACACGTTTTTAGGTGTACACATATTGAGACATATTTGTTAGTTTACTTCAGATTCACTAAAAATAATTATTTTTTTATTTTTATTCTTTCTTTTATTATCTACTCTTAATGTTTTTAGTTTGGTATTGGCTGCAGCCGGTCAGCCAGCCAGTTTTACACGTTTTCTGCAGATATATTTAATAAGTAAGTTTTGTCCCATATTAAAGTTTCATTATTATTTTATGTATCCTATATTGTCTGCCATTTGCTTTCCATTACTAACAGTTTCTGACCCAAATGTCTGTTAAGAAACTGCTTTTGCAATAATACTGTGGTTTCTTTTCTATTATCTAACGGCGCGCAGATTATTAATCGGTTTACAATCGAATCGCACTTGACAGTTTTGACGTTGACAGCTGACATAACACTAGCGCTGGGATGGCGGCCATTATTGGTTCGGATTTCATAGGGTGCGCACGCGCCCACGTATTCTGGTGTAATGTTTTAAATCTAGTTATACGTTGTTAACTATCTAAAATTATAAGTGTTGATTTATTATAGTGAATTTAATATAGAATTAACTAATTGTGTCATGAAATATTTTATTGAAATACCTGACTACCCACACTATGGCAGACAAAAACCCAAGATTGTAACGCCACAACTTGAGGATGCGCCTATATATATTTTTTATTTTCGTATCTATTAGCTTCTCTTCTAAGTTTGTAAACTTAGAACTCGATTTTTGAGTCACTTTTTACAATGACATAAATTTGTCTCATTATTCTTACTAGTTAGTTCAGGAGTTTCTAACACCATAGTCGTTAAATCTACCATAATCAGTTGATGTATTTTCGGTACACAATTTCACTTTCGAAAAAGGACGCTATGGTATTCTTCTGTCTAAAGCTCTTACAATAATATTTATAATTTAATTATCAGCAATAGAAAATTGTTTAATTATGGAGGTAGTTTAACAATTTTTTTCACCGTTTAAGTAAACATGAGTGTTTTCTTATAAATGGAGACGATTAACCGATTTACAGACATTCGAGTTGTATGACAGTCTATTTAAAAGACTATTTAAAAGACTGTTTTTAAGAAGTACATCACTGTTTCTGTACTTTACTTTATTATGACCCATTCATCAGTTGAATTGATAAAACTTCTTTTAAAAAGCAATTCCGAACTACCCTCATCATATATAATTTAAAATATGAAATATACAGATAGAAATATAGCGGCGTGTCGATAACGAGTCGCAGGGAGAAACTAGTAAAATATTTATAAAATGAATACAAATATATACAGGATCAGTACTTACCAGGCATGCATACACATCTGAAGGTTCCAGGGTCATCGAGACAGGAACCATCGTTTCTACAGGGATGACTCTCGCATTCGTTGACATTGGTCTCACAACGCGGTCCAGTAAAACCAACGGAGCAATTACAAGCGAAGGAGCCTGGTGTATTCACGCAGATACCATCGTGTTCACATGGAGATCCTAGAGGAAAATACATATCTAAATAAAAATTAAAAAAAAAACAAATGAATACTAGAATGAATGATAGGAGACTGACAAAAAGAATTTATGAGTCAAGAGTGAATGGAAAAGTTGGAAGGGGAAACCAAGGCGAACGTTCCTGGATCAAATCCAGGACATTTTAACTGAGGGCCAGGTAAAGAAAGAAGCGAAGGAGATATGCAAGGATCGTGGCAAGTGGAAGGCCGTGGTCTCCGCTTACCCCTATGGTAATGAGGCGTGATGCTATGTATGTATGTATGTTAATACTATCTATATAATAAAAACAACCCCAACTTTCGTAAGATTACGTAAGAAAATTTAGAAACCTCAAAGTTTCTTTAAAAACCTCATATGAATAATGAATATGAAAAGTGAGTGATTCAATGAGACGGATGATTGTATTTGGATTTGAATTTACTGGAACTTTTTCGTCCACAAAATGACAACGAGCATATAATTTTTTTTTTTTATAATATTTAGAAAGTAATTACGAAAGAAACACTCGTCTCAAGTAAATGATAATACAGAGGTTTGAGATTCAGTCTTCACCACCCAAGAAGCCTTATAGCTTCGATAACAACATTCAATATAGTATATCTCGTAAAAGATTCATTGTAAACGTTGAAATTCTTTTAACGACATTCAAATCCACCAGATTTTGGCATTAGACAACATTCTAGAAATAGCTTTTCAATTAACAATGAGATGCTATCACTTCTCACGAAATATGCAGTATATCTGATCTAATAAATTAATTAGGACTGTTATAAAAATTCTTCCTAATTAGCCGAAGGTTTGTTAGATTAAAAAATAAAGTGATAACCGAATAGTTTGGATTCCTATTTGGTGTTTCTAATTTTATTGTTAAGGTTTATCATCATTTTGACGAGAAAACTTCTTTAGGAGCGCTGTTCACTTTATTTTATGGGTATTTTAGAATAGACAATGACGCAAAAGGCGAGAAAAAAGTTAACGTGAAAGCTCGCTCTTTATGCCATCTGACTGGAGAGGTGGCTTTGTGCTAAAATCAGCTATTACGTAATAAAACGGTCCTTTCCTTTACCTATGTTTTAAGATCTATTGGTTTGCTAGCAGAAGTCCTGGAAGAAGGAAATTGCATATTCTAATTTGTACCTGGAATGGTAGGAGGCTTTAACTGTGGCTGGTTACCAGTCTAACACCAAGGAGGTGAAATCAAGCAAGAGTCAAGAGCTAACGTGTCATCAATAAAAGAAACAAAGAAATCTTGTAGATCTCCGAAGCTAATGAATGAAATTACCAAAAATGCTTTAGTTATATATTAATTTTAAATTACAACACTCAATACAATTAAAAAAACCTTTGTATTGATTCAAAGATAAGAATTTAGTACTACAAATAGTACGTAATTCTGTGTGTTTAAAAATTATTTAGTATCCCACGAGAGGTATATTTTATTTGGGAAACATACAATTTAAAAACACTTCAAGAAACAATATAGATAGAATATAAACCTAACACAATAAAACTATATAAATGGACCAGTAATAAAAAGATGAGATAAAAATTTATTATAAATTAAGGATATAGATAGTATACTCGTAGTTAAGATATAATGACAAATATGAAAGGAAAATATGAATAACTTTATGCAGTATGAAGTTACCTTGTTCGCACTCGTCGATGTCCTCAGAACAGTCCAGACCCTTGTAACCAGAAGCACAGGAACAAGTATACGACCCGTTGATAGGACTGGTGTCACAAATCGCGTCAGCATGACATGGATTTGATGTACATGCGTCATCCAGGTGGCATAGGAGACCTAAAAAGGAAGGATATTGGGTAATTTTTAGGGGTGTGCAAATATCGTTCTAATCGAATATTCCTATTCGATTCGAAATTCGAAACGAATAATATGAATCGAATAAACGAATAATTTTTACTAAATATAAAAATCAAATAAAAAATAAAAATGAAGGATTATTTTCCACTGCAGGCGATATTGTATCTGATAAACAAACTTCATTATCACCCGATTCTGTATTGTATTTATTAATTTCAAACCAAACGTGGTAGCCAATTTTCAAATGTAGGAAGGATATTGGGTAATTTATAGGGGTGTGCAAATATCGTTTGAATCGAATAGAAATATTCGATTACTTCGGATACGAAATTTGGAATTAGCCGAAATTCCACGAATAATTTGAAAAAAATCAAATAAATAATTAATTTTTCCTCAGTCGTTTTCATAATAAAAAATAATAATGAAAGATTATTTTCCACTGCTGGCGATATTACATCTGATAAACGAACTTCATTATCGCCCAATTCAGTATCGACTTTATTATTTTTAAACAAAAATTTGTAGCAAATTTTCAAACGTTGTATTTTTTTAAATATTTCCTACGATATAATATCTTTTATTTCATTCTCTTTAAAATAAAACAAACAAAAAAACTATAATATTTGCGTAAATATATTTCAAGGTTTGAATAAAATGTAAATAGACTGTTAAATTTGTATTTGAATATTGAACATAAGAAAACCTGAATTAAAAATTAAATATTTTATGAATAATTTGGAAAAAAATTTAAAATTTTCGAAATTCGAAATTTTTCGAATTATTCGGCAACTTTCGAATTATTCCATTCGAGTTACGAATCGAATATTAACATATGATTCGGAACGAACAATTCGTAAGTTCAAAGTATTCGCACACCCCTAGTAATTTGTCAATAAACATTCATACGATTATGAAAACGACTAAAGAACTGCTGATATGACAACGGACAGCCTCCTTCTCCAAAACTTTATATACGATGGTAATCTGAACTGAACCATAAGCTAATCTAAACTAATTGGCCATCATTGGCGATTGTTTATTATAACCAGTTTCGTTTTGTTCATCCGATGATAAAAATACATTAAGCAGTATATAAACACGATTTTATATAATGCTTAATTATGAACCGATATTTTCAGTTTCATTTGTTCAGTTTAAGTCCTCATCCAATTTCAACTACGCTCAATATATACATGGAAACTATCTTTAATGCTGTTTCGATCTAGGTACCTTTATTCAAAAAAACTATTGCAGTTACTTAGAGTGAGGATAAAATCTACCTTATCTATGCTGGCGTATTAAAATACTGTAAAACAAAACCGAAATTTTTTGCCTATTTATCTAGTTTTCGAAGAAACTATTCACCTTAAAAGTAAGTCAATAAAATCTAACAAATTTAGAGGAAAAATAGAACTCACCAGTCTTTCCGGGTGTGCATTTGCAATAGAAAGCTCCCACTCGATCTATACATGTTGCTCCGTTGAAGCAAGCAGCACCAGCGCAGTCGTCGATGTTTACAGAACATTCAGGACCAGTCCATCCGTTGACGCATATGCATGAGAACCCTCCAACTGAATTGGTGCATGTAGCTCCATTCTGACATACCAGCGGCCTGTTATGAACAAACAAATTTAAAATTCCCGTAAAATTTACTCTACGATTAAACTATAACGCTTGATTGTACGATTATAAGCAACAGTTAAGTTTTTACGTAAATATTAAGGGAAAGTGATAATAGGTTACGAATGCTGGTAGGAGAAACCAATACTATTTAAGTTTAGGGTCATTATAAATCACAATATTAATATATTTGGCCCAAAAGACTTAATTAATTAACAAGGTTAAATAAAGGGCAAATAGGGAATCATATCAATTACTGTCTTCAACTGCCTCATTCTTGTAGTGGTTAGCATCTTCGACTGCATGAGGTCCTAAGTTCAAGTCCCGGGTCGGGCCAATACAAAAATCAATATTGAGTTTTCTATTAAGATTTTGTCAATATTTGCCCGAAGTTGGAAAGTTGGCGGTGTGATTCATCCCCGTGCCCCGGAGAACACGTTAAGCTGTCGGTCTTGCGCCTGATTTCTCTCCGGTCGTGTCGGATTCCCGTCACATCGGACTATGAGAGTGAAGGAATGGAGAGTGAACTTGTTGCCAATCCGCAGTGGAGCAGCGTGGTGGGTCTATGCTCTAAAAACCCTCACAGCTTGGAGTGAGGAGGCCTGTGCCCAGCAGTGGGACGTTAATGGGCTGCTACTTACTTACTTTACTTCCTAACCTAACTTTCTATATCAATGTGATATCCTAAAATTAATCTATGCCAAAGACAAGTTAAGTAAATCAGAGGTACAAGTAATGGTTCCAAAATTAGTAAAAGCCAACAATTAATATTAAAGTTTAGGGTAATAATAAATAACTATATTCATACATTTAGCAAAAAAGACTTAAGTGTTTAATAAGGTCAAATGAAGGTCAAGCAAGGAATCCTATCATATTGTCTTCAAATATTAATCTAACTTTGTATACCAAATCCTTAATTTGTCTAGACCAAGAAGAAGTAAGTACTTCAAAGATATAAATAATGGTTTATATTTATATATAACCCTAAAGACCCTACTTTAGACTTTTTTTTCATTTTACTTTTACTGAAATTGTTTCAATTTGGGACGTAGGTTTCAGTTTACGTTAAAAAAATTGCAATCTTTTTTTAAGTAAGATATCGTTAAGCATGTTATCTTTTGTTAATTAAGTTAAGAAGCAGCAAGTAGATCGCGACATTTTTACGCCGTTAAAAGTAAAAATAACATTAAAATTTGAATGTAAACCGAAAAAGTAGTAACATTTAGTTAAATAAACAAAAAATACTCATGTCCAGAAGTATTTGCAAAAATATTTACAAGAAATGAGAGGAAAGGCACCGCTGACATGCCACGAGAATTCCTGAGGTGGCTTTTTAGGTTTTTAAATAACACTTACTCCATTATTAGCGAATTGGTGGGATTTTGTTTTAAGTATAATTTTAGTGGTCACTTTGTATGATTACAATTAAAACATTTTTGGAGGCTTTTCTAAATTTTAAAAACATTTTTTTAAATCTATGTATGTGTGGGTGTGTGTGTACGTGCGTGCGTGCATGCGTGCGATCGTGCGTGCGTGCGTGTGTAAAACCTCACTATTACAGTATTTCACCGCGATGAACTCTGAAACACTCAACAGATTTTTTTCCTATTTTTGTGATTCTTCTGGATTTTTTTGGACTTAAATAAAAAGTTACTTGTGGAACGTTTTTAACAAAGACATAAGTAAGCGTTCTGCCGTCAAATAAGTGCACATTTACGTGTACGCAGAGGAATTTGCCTATGTCAGGTAATTAAATTGAAATTAATAAATAGATAAATAGAAATGTTTATGAAACTAGGTCATAGATAAGGTAAACAGTTTCTCAACGAAGGCCTAAAGGCTAAGTACGAAAAGGCGTGCCGCGGGCGCGTGCGTTTGCGCATATTACGTTATCTGATTTAAAATAGTCAATAATTCTGGTTACATTATAAGTAATGGTTAAATCCATGGATTTAAATGGAAATATCACAAACGTTTTACATACTTTAATGTACAAAAATTAGCTAATCAGAACAAATTCATCTGAAACACATAAGAGAAAAAGAACAAATTTCATTACTATAAAAATGGATATAGTGAGCTAAGCTTAAAAGATAGACATATGCTATCATGGACTTTTTTGTAGAACTCTTCAAGAGGAATAATTTCACCATACAACATTGTCGGCCAAATTTATCCGTTTACGCAGCGCACGCAAAGAAAGCTCACAAAAGCGATAACTTTAACCCGTTTTTGCAAGATTTTTCGTTATAACTCCTCTCCTATTTGTCATAACGTGCTCTTATTTAGCAAATATCCTTCCTAGATAAATAGCCTATCAGAATATTATATGATTTTTTATTGCAATCCAATAGTTCCTGAGATAAGTACGTCCAAACAAAAAAGTTCTTCAACTTCATAATATCTCTTAGAAAGTTCCAAAAGCATATGTCTATCGGCTGACTTACTTTTCCTTTATTTATGGTAATCAATTTGATCTCTTTTTCTCTCTCTCTGTTATATGATGTAGACGAAGTAAAATGGTTAGTAACAGAAGGTGGTTGGTTATACATTATTAAACTAAACATACATTAGTTCTTACAGTTTTGAAATTTTTTGATCCAAAATTTTTACAAGAAATAACGGAGAGTTTATGAGTATTGAGCTTTACTAAAATGTGCTTTAAAATATTAACTATACAGGTTTTTATGCGGTTAAAACAAACTCAACGCATTTTCAAAGCATGGTTTTGTGCGAGTTGAATGCATTGTAGTTAAAAGTCATATTATGATTTATAACTCCTTTGAAATTGTAACATATTTATTGACGTTCCTCTGCGTGTTAAGTCACGGTATAAATCATTTAAAAGGTAACCGTCGAGACTGGAGATTAGATGTTTTATTATTCAGTAAAGTTTCTAATACATGCCATTTGCTTTTCGGCATCATATTTGTACATTTTAGCGGTGGAAAGGATCTTTTTATAACTTCCTACTATGAGTTCACACTCACGTGCGTGTATATCATAAAGACGCTGGAAAGCAAACATATAGTAAATCCAAAATTGTTCATTACAAATATAAAAAACAATAAAATTTTGAACACTACATTTACAATTTATTACTACGTGTGTGATTTTTAGCATCGCTATGTTTGTATATGTCTAGCAGTAGACTTTCATCGGTCGAAGCCATTTAAACTTGTAATGCATGACATTTAACGTTTATAAAGTTTTTTCAAATATATATCACCTGTTAAAAGTTCCTCTATGCAATGACTTTAAAAAGCTCGTGCTAGTTGGCGTTTGGATCTTTTTTTAATACACTAAAAGCTCTGTAAGTGGAACTTTAAGGGAGATGCCTTAAAGCTCGAGTTTGAAGGGTTTACGAAGAGGACATAAAAAGCTTCCACTGTATCAAATGTTTATTTTGCGAAAATGGTACAGTATTGAAAGCTCACGTAAAATATTTAAAGATTCCTCTATGCAATAAGTTTATAAAGCTCATGCTAGTTGGCGTTTGGATCTTTTTTAATACACTAAAAGCTCTATAAGTCGAACTTTAAGGGAGATGCTTTAAACCTCGAGTTTGAAGGGTTTTCGAAGAGGATATAAAAAGCTTCCACTGTATCAAATGTTTAATTTGCGAAAATGGTACAGTACCATCTATAAATCTCTGTACATCGAACTTTAAGGGAGATGCCTTGAAGCTCGAGTTTGAAGGGTATTCGAAGGGGATATAAAAAGCTTCCACTGTATCAAATGTTTATTTTGCGAAAATGGTACAGTACCATCTATTGAAAGCTCACGTAATATGTTTAAAGATTCTTCTATGCAATAAGTTTATAAAGCTCATGCTAGTTGGCGTTTGGATCTTTTTTAATACAGTAAAAGCTCTGTAAGTTGAACTTTAAGAGAGATGCCTCAAAGCTCGAATTTGAAGGGTTTTCGAAGAGGACATAAAAAGCTTCCACTGTATCAAATGTTTATTTTGCGAAAATGGTACAGTATTGAAAGCTCACGTAAAATATTCAAAGCTTTCATTGAATAAGTTTAAGAAATTAGATCTAGATGGCATAGGAATTAATTTTTTTATAATACTTGTTTCTTACATGTCAATATATATGTATTTCATAATAAAAGCTCCCTTACCCTAAGGTTGCCATCAGAAATCCCTACTAAGCGATAAGGCCGCCTTTTGTAACGTATGTATTTCTTGTATTATATGTATACAATAAAGTGTACTCTCTCTCTCTTCTTTCTACAATGGTCTATGAATAAAATATCTACCTGTAATATAGCACTATTGTGAAACTTGTGTTTGATGAAAGCTCTCTCGTAATGGCCAATGTACATCATCTATCAGTGTTCAGTAAAGCCCAGTGGTAATGACCTTTATGCGGAAAGCATTTGCTGTTTGCGCGACATCGTTAATCTTATATTGCTGTACCTAGACAATTCTTAGACTTTTTATTGAGAACAAGTTCGCACTTTACTGTGAGATTACGTGATGCTAATGTGTATATATAAAAGCTCCCTGTCATAGTGTTTGATCGTCATAAACTCCGATAATACTCTAAAGGTTTTGATAGGTTTTGTATTCATTTTAGTGGATTTTTTAACTTTAGAATATAGGATAGGTTTAATTTCATTTTGATAGTAATTTATCTTAACGGAGAGAGAGGTAAGTAAGTTTTGTTGTCAACTAAGTTACAAAAGCATCTAATAGATGACATCGTACTTCAACTACCATAAGTGTCCTCAGACGAATTTAAGCTGGTCACCTTGGCTTGGCTAGATATCACGAATAGTTTCTACTTAAAGACTTCTTTTACAGACTTTAAAACCATCAAACAAAAACGTGTGCTCCAAAACGGTGTCATTAAAGAGGTAATGATGTGACAATAATGTGAAAATCTTCAAAACTATTCACGATTTGAAATTTAGAAAAGCACCTTTTAAATAAGTGTACGATCGCTTGTCGTCATATTGCCACGGGATCAGGACTTACGCAGGTATAACTGAACGACACAGTCAATGGTTTCTATACACATTAGCTTTGGTATTTCTCTTTTCTGATACCCTTTTCTGATCTATTTGTACTGCAGAAAAGGGCCGTTCGTGTGATCTATAATATGGGTCCAAGAGAGTCGCTTAGAAACAAATTCAAGGCAGTTAACATAATGACAATTCACTGCGTATACATATTAGATAACTTGTTGTACGTACACAAAAACATTGACTCTTTTAATAAAAAGAGTGAATGTACATCATATAACTTACGAAACCAAAACAAACTTGTTATAAATTCTAGTAGGCTGCATAAGATTAACAACTCATTTAAGGGTAATTGTATACGTTTATATAATAAACTCTCACAAGACGTTCTAAAGATGTCAATTAATAAATTTGTTAAAAGAAAGTTGATAGAAAAATCGTATTATGAGTTGCAAGATTACTTAGAAGATAGAAACGGAGTGAACGAACTGCTCTAATTTTAATTAAAATATAGTAAACTAATATGTAGTAACAAAAAAAACCCGAATGAGTTTGTTGTGGGTTCTTCTCGGATCAGGGCGCAAAGGAACCCTCGTCACTTTAGATTTTAAGCCGTTCTTAAGTACCATCATCAGACGTATAAATAATTAGACGATTGTGGAAAAAAAATATAATTTGACGATTCAAAAGTGCTGTAATATGCCTACTTGAATAAAGATATATTTGATTTGATTAATAACCTTTAACCTATGAATTAATTGATTCTCTGTATATAAAATTGGATTCAAATCCATTTTTGTGCGACCGGAATTATACTTATGTTTTTTCCTTGAACTGTTTACGTACAAAAGCTCTCAAGGTACGATACTTAATGTCCCATCTTTACGTCAATAAATTTAACCGTTTCGAGAGCAAGACGAGACATGCTGGATTCCATACCGGTGCCACATAAGGAATTATCTGGGTCGATGTATGAATAAATCGTTAAAGATCAATCACTCGTGGACCTGACAACACTCTGTACTGTCAAAGATAAAGTTATTGACTCGTCAGAGGATGCGCTCGAAGCTTTCATTTCAATGGAAATGATGTTCACTAAATTATTCCGACGACATGGCATTTCTATGCATTTTCGCTTTGATAGCAGAGCAAATTGTATTTTCTAATTTATCTGAGTTGGCTTTACTGACGTTAATACCCACCAGAGAAGATGTTGCGCAAATCAATAAAAAATGCATTCTTATTCGATGCTATATATAAACCATTACGGGTTTTTAACACGTTAACCTTTTCAGGTTACCGTGTTATTATTTATTAGACTGTATCATCACTTAAAGCTAAGATGACAGTTTAAGGAATTGACAAGTTATCATCCTATCAGCAAAGACGTTACGCAAATTAAAAAATCAGCATTTTAATCGATGCTATATAGAAACTATTAAGGGTTTTTAAGACGTTAACCTGGAAAGGTTATTGTTTTCATTAGTGATTAGATTGCATCATCAGTAACAGCTGAGATGACAGTCAAGGAATTGGCTAGTTATCACCTTATCAGCAAAAATGCATTCCTTTCGATGCTATATAGAAACCATTAAGAGATTTTAAAACGTTAACCTGGAAAGGTTAATGTTTTCATTATTGATTCGATTGTACCATCACTAAAAGCTGAGATCACAGTCCAAGAATTGGCTAGTTATCATCCTATCAACAAAGACGTTACGCAAATAAAAAAAAACTGCATTTTAATCAATGCTATATTAAAACTATTAAGGGTTTTTAACACGTTAATCTGGAAAGGTTAATGTTTTATTATTGATTGGATTGTAGCATCACTAAAAACTAAAATCACAGTCAAGAAATTAGCTAGTTATCACCCTACCAGTAAAAAAGTTAGTAAATCAATAAAAACAGCATTTTTATTCGATGCTATACAGAAACCATTAAGGGCTTTTGGCATGTCAATCTGGAAAGGTTCTGTTTTTCTTATTCATTAGATTGTATCATCAGTAAAAGTTAAACCACAGATAAGAAACTAGTTAGTTATCACCCTGTCAGCAAAAATGTTACAATTCCCAATTCACAAAAATTGCATTTCTATTCGATGCTTTATAGATACCATTAAGGGAATTACTTTACAAGCTTAAAGTATTATTGTCTTAAACATTATCATCAACAAATGAAATAACAATCAAAGGGCTAAAGAAATGTCCCCTAGATTTCACTAAACTTATCGTCTCAATATATTATGACCCAGTTTTGTATTATAGACTTTCAGATGCTTCCACGTACATGATAATTGATTGCCTTGATTAATGTTCGTACTATAATCCTAAATGAGATATTTATGGCTACTGCTGTCAGTAACAAATGATATACTTGCAATGGAAACCGGCCTATTACATGTCATTTGCGTTGATGGACGATATTTTCAAACATGTTAACTTTCTATATGAATTTGACCTACCATTGGATAAAGTAATTTATGAGGAAGGTTTAGGTATATTCTGTATACTGATTGAAATATAACGATGATGGAAATGTCGCAAAAAATCAAGCCGCTTCTGAACTTCTATTAAAAGAAATGGATAGCTCTTAAAAATATGGCAAAGCAATCTATGATGAGATAATTTCTCTTCTATTTATCTACTATCTATCAATTAGTCAGTAAAAGCATATATCTATCTTTTAAAGATAGCTCGCATTAGACTCCCGAACGGAGTAGATCCCAGTACTAAGCGCGACTTGTAAATATTGAACAAGAACTCTGCAAAACCGAAGACCCAAGCCTGAACAACGGATAATCCAATCCGCAAACATGATGACCCAAGCCTGAAAACTGACGCCGAATCACCGAACTCTGAAGACCCAAGACACTCTATTGAACCCGGCGAAATTTTCCTGAATCTAAAACCCTCTCAACAATCTTAAAAGAAGTATGATTATAGACAGTCTTATTACCAATCGGCGATTTCTCCAGACAACCTTAAGGGGAAGGAGATTAAATATCCTCATGCAACCGAGTTGTGTCGCTAGTATCTTGCCAATAAATTAATCTGCATTTTAATAACTCAAAACAAATAAATAAAGAAGGGCTAATTTAAATTATAATCAAGTAACAACGTACTTATATATCCGTATGGAGTAGAAAGAATGAATAAAGGAAGACTGACAAAAAGGATTTACATACATACATAGCATCACGACTTATTCCCACAGGGGTAGGCAGAGACAACATACTTCCAATTGCCACGATATCCTTGCATAGCTCCTTCGCTTCTTTCATTCTCATTAAACCTTTCATACAAGTTCGTCGGTTTAGAGTACTCTTAACCTGGCCCTTATTTAAAATGTCCTGGATTTGGTCCACGGAACGTTCGCCTTGGTCTTCCCCTTCCAACTTTCGTAATCACTCTTGACTCATAAATCCTTTTTGTCAGTCTCCTTTCATTCATTCTCTCTACATGCCCAAACCATCTAAGCATACCTTTCTCAATTTTAGTCACTACGTCTTCTTTTATACCACAACGTTCTCTTATCACACTATTTCTTACTCTGTCACTCAGTTTTAATCCACTCATGCTTCTCAACGC
>JACTOM010000912.1:3821554-3842711 GCA_015832385.1 Elymnias hypermnestra | reverse complement strand
TTGCTACTATTAAGGCTTTTTAACACGTTAACCTGGAAAGGGTATTGTTTTGATTAGTGATTAGATTGTATCATCACTAAAAGCTGAGATGACAGTCAAGGAATTGGCTAGTTATCATCCTATCAGCAAAGACGTTACGTAAATAAAAAAACAGCATTTTAATCGAAGCTATAAAAGCCTTAATAGTTGCTACTATTAAGGCTTTTTAACACGTTAACCTGGAAAGGGTATTGTTTTGATTAGTGATTAGATTGTATCATCACTAAAAGCTGAGATGACAGTCAAGGAATTGGCTAGTTATCGTCCTATCAGCAAAGCCGTTACGCAAATCAATAAAAACTGCATTTTAATCGATGCTATATAGAAACTCTATAAAAGCCTGAATAGTTTATACTATTAAGACTTTTTAACACGTTAACCTGGAAAGGGCATTGTTTTCATTAGTGATTAGATTGTATCATCACTAAAAGCTGAGATGACAGTCGAGGAATTGGCTAGTTATCATCCTATCAGCAAAGACGTTACGTAAATAAAAAAACAGCATTTTAATCGAAGCTATAAAAGCCTTAATAGTTTCTACTATTAAGGCTTTTTAACACGTTAACCTGGAAAGGTTATTGTTTTCATTAGTGATTAGATTGTATCATCAGTAAAAGCTGAGATGACAGTCAAGGAATTGGCTAGTTATCATCGTATCAGCAAAAATGCATTCCTTTCGATGATATATAGAAAACATTAAGAGATTTTAAAACGTTAACCTGGAAAGGTTAATGTTTTTATTATTGATTCGATTGTATCATCACTAAAAGTTGAGATGACAGTCAAGGAATTGGCTAGTTATCATCCTATCAGCAACGACGTTAAGCAAATAAAAAAAACTGCATTTTAATCGTGCTATATAAAAACTATCAAGGGTTTTTAACACGTTAATCTGGAAATGTTAATGTTTTATTATGGATTGGATTGTAGCATCACTAAAAACTAAAATCACAGTCAAGAAATTAGCTAGTTATCACCCTATCAGTAAAAACGTTAGCAAATCAATAAAAACAGCATATTTATTCGATTCTATACAGAAACCATTAAGGGTTTTTAGCATGTCAATCTGGAAAGGTTCTTTTTTTCTTATTTATTAGATTTTATCATCAGTAAGAGCTAAAACCACAGTTAAGAAATTAGTTAGTTATCACCCTGTCAGCAAAAATGTTACGCAATTCACAAAAATTGCATTTCTATTCGGTGCTTTATGGAAACCATTAATGGAATTACCTTTCAAGCTTAAAGTGTTATTATCTTATCAACAAATGAAATAACAATCAAAGGGCTAAAGAAATGTCCCATAGATTTCACTAAACTTATCGTCTCAATATATTATGACCCAGTTCTGTATTATAGACTTTCAGATACTTCCACGAACATGATAATTGATTGCCTTGATTAATGTTCGTACTATAATCCTAAATGAGATATTTATGGCTACTGCTGTCAGTAACAAATGATATACTTGCAATAGAAACCGGCCTATTACATGTCATTTGCGTTGATGGACGATATTTTCAAACATGTTAACTTTCTATATGAATTTGAACTACCATTGGATAAAGTAATTTATGAGGAAGGTTAAGGTACATTATTGTGTAAACTGATTGAAATATAACGATGTTGGAAATGTCGCAAAAAATCAAGCCGCATCTGAGCTTCTATTAAAAACAATGGATAAGCTCTTAGAAATATGGCAAAGCAATGTATGATGAGATAATTTATCTTCTATTTATCTAGTTGTAGTCAGCAAAAGCATTTATCTATCTTTTAAAGATAGCACACCTTAGACTCCCCAACGGAGTAGATCTCAGTACTAAGCGCGACTTGTGAACATTGAACAAGAACTCTGCAAAACCGAAGACCCAAGCCTGAAAAACTGACGCCGAACCACCGAACTCTAAGACCCAAGACAGTTTATTGAACCCGGAGAAATCTGCCTGAATCTAAAACCCTCTCAACAATCTTAAAAGAAGTATGATTATTGACAGTCTTATCACCAATCGGCGATTTCTCCAGACAACCTTAAGGGGAAGGAGATTAATGTCCTCATGGAATCGAGTTGTGTCGCTAGTATCTTGCCAATAAATTAATCTGCATTTTAATAAATCAAAACAAATAAATATAGAAGGGCTAATTTAAACTATAATCAAATAACAACGTAGTTATACATCCATATGGAGTACATGGTTTGAGCACGTAGAAAGAATGAATAAAAGGAAGGAACGTTCGCCTTGGTCTTCCCCTTCCAACTTTCGTAATCACTCTTGACTCATAAATGCTTTTTGTCAGTCTCCTTTCATTCATTCTCTCTACATGCCCAAACCTTTCTCGCATCTAAGCATACCTTTCTCGATTTTAGTCACTACGCCTTCTTTTATACCACAACGTTCTCTTATCACACTATTTAAAAAAGATTTAAGGATGGGAATCTAGGTCAACGTTCCTGGACCAAATCCAGAACACTTTAAATAAGGGCCAGGTCAAGAATAATCTAAACCGGCGAACTTGGATGAAAGGTTTAATGAGAATGAAAGCGAAGGAGATGTGCAAGGATCTTGGCAAGTAATGCTATGTATGTAAGTGTCTACAGTGTTTTCTCTGATACAGAGATAACTTGCATATGAAAATTAAGTAGATATTGTAAAGGAAGTGTCAACGATAGAAGCATTATTAAGTACCGACGTTATCTTAAAAACTAAGTAGTTTTAGATAATAAAACATAAATCCTATAACCGAGTAATTTCTCTACAGTAGCCACTTTCAAGTCAATACCAACCGTCAGTGTTTGACGTGTACAACATTAAATATGTTACTTATTATTGGATAGCCGCTATCAGGAAGTGTTATTTCCATCGGTAGCCACTTTCGAATCTATTTATCCGTTAACTATCTTCTTAACAGTTTAAACCCAATACAATTTACATCGGCTACTACATTTTTGAATCGGAGATCCCCTTATCTCGGTTCTAGGTCGGCTACCTTGTTTCTGTTATGTGACTATGATAATTATCTCGCGGACACTTACCTATATCTAATTAATAAAACAGTTTTAACGGTTGGAGGTGACGTTTCATGAATAAACATATCCACTTCCTAGCTATCGGTATTTTGGGAATGATTGTAATGGAAATTTTTTGACGCCGATGTCTTTGCTGCTTTTTTTTCTAATTATCAAAATCTTGGGATCTTTGGAAAGGTTTAGATCGGATTTTTTTTATACTAACCTCTTTTCAATCAAACAATGCTTAACCTGGACGAAGAAGTATCACGTCTTCACATGAGTGATACTTTTAAAAGTAATAATCCAAAAATTCTACCCAATCAAAAGTCACGAAGGAAGTCACGTCCTATCTATCTGTAGTTTAGAAATGATTGTAATGAAAATTTTTTTGACGTCGCTGCTTTTTTTTCTAATTATCAAAATCTTGGGATCATTGGGAAGGTTTAGATCGGATTTTTTTTTAATTCTTATTAACTTAGCTAACAACTTTTCAATCAAACAGTGCTCAATATGCGTTTTCTATAGTGGAAAATGCTTAACCTGGACGAGGAAGTGTCACGTCTTCACATGAGTGATACGTTTAAAGGAAATAATCAAATCGTTTAAAGTCAAGCTTATTAATTAAGAAGCTTAAATAAAATAGCAATTTTTTTGTATGTTTTCAAAACATCCACGTCCTATCTATCTGTAGTTTAGAAATGATTGTAATGGAAATTTTTTGACGCCGATGTCTTTGCTGCTTTTTTTTGTAATTATCAAAATCTTGGGATCTTTGGGAAGATTCAGATTTTTTTTATATTTTTATTAACTTAGCCAACTTCTTTTCAATCAAACAATGCAAAGTATACATTTTTTACAGTGGAAAATGCTTAACCTAAACGAGGCAGTATCGAGTCTTCATATAACAATAATTAATACTTTTAAAGGAAATAATTCAAAAATTCGAGCCGATTTTGAAGTCAAGCTTATTAATTAAGAAGCTTAAATAATGTAGCTATTGTTGATTTGTTTTTTAAAGCAATAGGGTTAATAAAAGTTAAGTTGAACACATAAAAGCAAACAAAAATATCTTAAATAAATCGCTGATTTTAAATGAATTGTCATTTTATAGTTACGAAGCTATTTGGGTTATTATTTCAACAAAGTTATTAGTGAGTTAACTAAATTTTATTTGGGAATATTATTAAATGAATTAATTTTTGGATAATTCGACGTTAACTAATGTTGACCTGTGTTTAAAATAAAAACAGTGTTTTTCCCTAATAAGAGTAAGCTATTCGGTTCATAAGTAAATTTAGGCATTTTCATATGTTTTAATTTTAGTTTGAGGTGGTGGGAGGCTTCGGCCGAGACTAGTTACCACCCTACCAGCAAAAACATACCGCCAAGCAAGATATTTGTGTTCCGTTACGATACTATGTAGAAATCAATAGAAGTAAGATACTCTTGTATTATCAATTACCACTACGTGACACTACATTCAAGCTTTAACCTGTTTTTGGAAAATAAATAAATAAAATTTATGGGGCTATTATAAAACAGTATAAAGTTAACGACACCCCACTTATAAACGACATCGAAATAAAAGTCGCCATAAAAATTTAATTGTTACCTCAAATACACAAACAGATATTCGATAGTGATTTTAATCTAACAGTGTTTTATAGCGTCTCAAAACTTTCGAAAATTCATCTACACACATCTCTTTACACCTGAATGAGGATATGATTGAAAAATAATATAAAAAAGTCCCGAGTTGTAACACGATATTGCGCACGCATTTATCTGTAACGTTTTACGTGCCAGCGGTCTGGATAGAATGACTGAAGTATGAGAGATTAGGGTTGTCACTTTTGAATCGTGGCAATATATATTGAATTACATTTTATATATCCGTGATATCGACAAAAAGGTTAACCTTCCTTCCGTCCAATATCCCTCAGTGTCTGAAGACAAAGCTCTTTCAACAGTGCGTGTTGCCAGTGATGACCTACGGCTCCGAAACGTGGTCGCTGACTATGGGCCTCATACGAAAGCTTAGAGTCACTCAGCGTGTGATGGTGAGGGCAATGCTCGGAGTTTCTCTACGCGATCAAATTAGAAATGAGGAGATCCGTAGTAGAACCCAAGTCACTGACAAAGCCCTACGAATCGCGAACCTGAAGTGGCAATGGGCGGGGCACATAGTCCGACGGACCGATGGACGTTGGAACCCGAAGGTGCTGGAGTGGCGAGCCCGCACCGGGCGGCGCAGTGTAGGAAGGCCATAAAGAGGGTCGCCTGTAGGCGCAAGATCGGGCCTTGTGGACATCATTACGTGAGACCAACGTCCAGCAGTGGACGTCCATCGGTTGAAGAGACGACGACGACGATATCCGTGATAATATTCATTTATACAGCAAAAGGAGAGAAACACACAATTATAATACAAGAAATAAAAACAAAGCGGTAACGCCTTATTTTAGAGTGAAGAAGGGTCAGAAATCATTTGTCTGGTTGACCATATGTATTTTTAATAAGATACTCAAATCACTTGAGTTTGCCTCCACATAGTTCTAAGTATATTGTAATATTGAAGATAGTTTAAGTGACAAAGATGTTTGGACTTGATTCACGTTGCATATGAAAGTTAAAGACATTGTAACGTACAAAACTATGTTTAAAGGAGTAACCGTTGAATTTCTTGCCGGTTTCTTCTCAACGGAATCAACTTTCCGAACCGGTGGTATATTTATTACCAACATACTGACTACTGACGATTCAAAAATGCTTTTTGAGCTTAATAAAATAAGGAATATTTTGATCTATATATGTCTGACAGATACGTTATTACGCCTAACATTTTTATATTCAATTTTAATGATATTTGGAACACAAATTTCCTATTTTCCTGTTTTCCTAAGGAAATTTGCATATCCCGGGAGTAATGCTAGCACATGTGTAGCCTGCCAACCCGCAGAGGAGTAGCGTGTTAGGCCTATATGAGTGGGACGTTAAAAAGACTTTACAAGTTTC
The DNA here is from genome assembly GCA_015832385.1 of Elymnias hypermnestra. Classification (NCBI taxonomy): domain Eukaryota; kingdom Metazoa; phylum Arthropoda; class Insecta; order Lepidoptera; family Nymphalidae; genus Elymnias; species Elymnias hypermnestra. Next base: position 3,836,653 of record JACTOM010000912.1, on the reverse strand, counting down.
GATTTTAAATTCCGTATATTTAGAAATGATCGTTTCGGTATTTTTCGGTTTTATTGCAATATAATAAAACGATTGCATGTCTTAACAAGAAATGTTTTTAAACTAAATTATCTTTGCCGCGTGGAAGAGTGTATTTGGGTAGCATTCTGAATAATTCAGGCTAATTATTTCTCAAGGGTCTTCCTTGTGAAATAATAATACATACGTATAAATAATCACTCACTGCAAAGGTGAATTATTATCTTATTCACACAATATGCTGGAAGGAAGCAGCTTCTAAAATATTCATGGAAGCTTTATATTACAAATTATCAAAAACATTATTAGCATATGTAAAATATAAAACACATTGCTTCATAAATCATAACTATTCAATTTTATTCGTGTTTAGGGTATGAATTATATATTCATTTATTTATAACTATATTATGTCTACTTGCAATGAAAAATATACTATAATATCTAACTCTTCGAATAAGTTCCATAAAATAATGTCAATAGGTGACAACCCTAATTATTATAACGTATTGTACAACAAAAATTGCATCTTATTACTGTAACATAAAGTATATTTTAGCATTAAACAATATAAAAGACCCAATACCATAAAAAAGATCGGAAAACTAAACAAACATCAACGGATATATTGACAGCTTATACCGTACAATGTAAAGCAAACCTTTTTGCTATATGAATAAAGTTGATATTAAGTTAAATCAATCAATAGTTGTTTTTTCAGGTAATGCGACGAGCGGTCTTAGCGTATCGGATTTAGAGAACCCCAACAATGCTGCTTGGTTGTAGCTCAATCTTATATTAATTACTGTATTGCATGGAATCTTCAGTATGATATATAAAAAGTAATAGCTTTTACGGTTTTATTAAGAAATCACAAACTATTTAATCATTACGTTAGTCTACGTTTCTAATAAATCGTTGGCATGATACATCCTCCGTTATTTACAATCAACAGTCATACCTTACGAGATTATCAAAATTTCTACGCTATTCTTGATAATATATTCTACGTAAGTCTACGTTTCTATTAAATCTATGGCATTCTACATTCTCCGCTATTATACAATCAACAGGCATATCTTACGAGACCATCGCAATTTCTACGCAATTCATTAATCCATTCTACATACTATGTTCTACGTTTCTATTAAATCTTTCGCATAATACATCCTCCGTTATTTACAATCAACAGTCATATCTTACGAGATCATCAAAATTTCTACGCTGTTCTTGATAATATGTTCTACGTAAGTCTACGTTTCTATTAAATCTATGGCATTCTAAATTTTCCGCTATTATGCAATCAACAGTCATACCTTACGAGATTATCAAAATTTCTACGCTATTCTTGATAATATATTCTACGTAAGTCTACGTTTCTATTAAATCTATGGCATTCTACATCCTCCGCTATTATGCAATCAACAGGAATATTTTACGAGACCATCGCAAGTTCTACACTATTCTTCATTGCAAGCGTCATTATATGTTCTACGTTAGTCTACGTTTCTATTAAATCTATGGCATTCTACATCCTCCGTTATTATGCAATCAAAAGGGATATCTTGCGAGGCCATCGAAATTCTACGCTATTCTTTATTCCATTCTACATACTATGTTCTACGTTTCTAATAAATCTATTGACTTCTACATTCTCCGCTATTATGCAATCAACAGGTATAGCTTGCTAGGCTATCAAAATTTCTACGCTTTTCTTAACTCTACATTTATATTCTCCTTTATGCAATATTCAACGTTACACTGCGTCTGATAATGCTATGTTGTTCAAAGTTTTATTAAATTCTACGTCATTCTATTATATTTTACGTTATTCTGCAATCTACCATTCTACATTTTTCTAAATCTCAGTCAGTTGTCCTATTTTTATTATTATTACAACCTATTGTCCAAGTAATTCTTCTGCTAGTTTTCTTTTAACAGAAGAATTTCTTCTGTTAGTTTTTTATGGAAACTTATACAGTTATCCTCAATGCATTTTTAATTTTATGTAGCCTACTTAAATTTATAACAATTTTATATGAATTACCGATTGCGAGAAAGTTGATCATTCTACGCGTGTTACTTCCAATGTATTTTAACATCAAAATTCAATGCTTTTATAAAAGCTATCTCACAAAACATGGCATTCATAGAAATGAAACTGGATACATCATTAGGTCGCTGACCGATTGACGAGCTGCCTCGTAATTAACAGTCGATATACCGACGCCACGTTCTTATAAAATCGATACATCGATATCTCACAATTTTGATGATACAAAGCGAGAGGAATAATGGCCTATATAATAACTCCAGTTATATTTTGCGTTAAATCTTTCAAGAACAACAAAACATTGGTTTGCACTGAGATATACGTGAGAAAGATCTCTTGCAACATTAGTAAAATAAAAAACGTAACTCGCTCTATTTGTATCTTCACTAACGTATATCTCCTGCTCAACTTTCGTTCGCTTCACCTGAACAAACTTTTCTTAACACTCTCGTCATTCATTCACCAGCGTACTCTCCAGTGATTTGAGAAGTTTTACTTCAATAATCCAGTCATATTTTGCAATCACCCTTGTAGACAATCGCGAGCTTTTCCCCACGTTTTTACCCGCATAATTCTCGATCCCGCAAGAATATGAATTAAACCGTTCTTAGTAATAGACAACGTCGCGAAAGGAATATGTGTGTCCAATTTTAAGTTAATTGGGTGAATAGATTTACCACTTGTTAGCAGCGACATAAGCGTGTATCTCGCTCGCTGCTAATTTCTTGGTTTTCCGTTTTTTTTCGAATAATTCACTATTTTCTTGAAATAAAAGTAACCTATGTCACTCTTTATAATAGCAGCTCTCAGTCATCGAAATTTCCACCAAAATCGCTCCAGGCAATTCAGAGATAAGCGTGAACAAACAGACGGAAATTTTAAATTTGTTGCTTATATAAAAACCACATATATTTTGATATACATTTAGTATGAAAGCTATTAATGTCATATTACAAACAGATACTCTAGTTTTTCGCCTGTCAAACCGCTGGGAAGCAGCGTGGTGGGTCTAAAAGCCCTCTCAAATGAGTGAGGAGGCCTGTCATAAGCAACGGGACGTTAAAAACCGTCTTTTACTCCCAATTTTGTTTAATAGATTTTAGTCATATTTAATCAAAAACTCAGTAAGAAGATAGAAAGGGTCTCCAGTTATAACTGATATTTTTCACAAATATTTAGGCCGTTCTTGTCCTGATGGTGTCAATTAAAACATTTAAAATCCACAGACCATTCCTTAACGTAGCAGTTATTAAGGGGCTTTCGGGTCTTTGGGAATTGTTTTATAGCCTTACGTGTTACAACGTACCACTATTATCGAACTTTTTCCCTTGAACAATTGACGATATAATTAAACCGTACGATATTTTGGTGTACTAAATTGGAACTCTGCTTTAATCTGGTAACACCGCTTTTGAGGCTATAGAAAGTCCGGAAGATAATAGGTCAAAAACAAAAACTCACGACATTAATTAAGGGTTTTACCATACTCCCACGAGGTCAAAAACTACGCGGGTCACAGCTCGTTTGTCTATTTTAATTTTAAAAGTAGATTAGGTAATACGAAATAGCGATGGTAATGTCCGCATCCGATTTCACCGTCATACCCTTACGTATACCGTAATTATAGATACGATCCCCTAAATGTGCTTAGGGAATACTTAAAGTTTAGGGGAGGTTAATGAAATCAGTAAAAAAATCTTAATGAAAGTTTGTAACATTAAAAATGGCAATGATTTTTATAAAGACCATTTTATAGTCATAAGCCAAACTGTAATTGATCGATGATTACATGTTAATGATGCTCATAATGATGATGGTGACACTGCTATTAATTTTTTTCGTAAACTATCCTTCAAAATGTTATTTAAACTAAATCCTTTGGTATCTCTAACACATCTTGCACTTATTAGTCTTTTGAAACATATAATTCAAATGAATATATTACGAGATATTGCAAAAATTACTGATGAAATTGTGTTTATAGAAATGTATTACGAAATAGTGGCAAATTTTTCTTCTTGTTTATATGTAGAAATATAGATAGATGAAATATCCTTAATTGTACAGCACAAAAACGAAACAAGTGACATAGAAAGAAAACTTAAGCTAATAGCACAATTAAGTGTTCTTATGGCTTATTACCTATTTCTATCAAGCAACCTAAGAGGGTTATGGATAATTTATGTAAAATATGCTGGAATTTCTGCAGGATCTGCAGGAATTTGCTTGCTTAAAAATAAAGCTAAACTTACCTCAATGCACATTCGTCAACATCAGTCTCACAGAGTGTCCCAGTAAAGGTGGGAGGACATTCGCAGGTATAAGAGTTGACACCATCAACACAAGTAGCACCATTTTGACATAGATGTCCTGGACAATCGTCGATATCTATCTCACAGTTCTGACCTCGGTAACCTATGGAAAGAAATATAAAACATTTACAAGTTGCTTACGTAGACATCATAATTTTATTTATTGATCCTACATTATATTGAGTGCTACTTTTCATTGAGTTGAGTTCTTATCTTTAAAAAAGAGGAGAAAAGGTATCCATAAAATATATAAGAACGCCAGGATCACGTTTGAAAATGGGTGTCCCACAAGGGTCAATATTGAGCCCTGTTTTGTTCCTTATATATATAAATGATTCAGCAAACCATGTGAAAGACAAATGCGATATAGTGATATTTCCTTACGTTATCCCCTTGTTGTTTAAAGTTTTAGTTGCCTAAAAAGGATGACTGTTTTTGCTATATGATTCTTGAGGTATCTTTATGTGTTGTAAAAAGTCAAACCTGAAGCTATCTTATATCTATATCGATAGCTTGTATCTATTGTCTTATATCTATTGGTTTAAATTTTATTATAGCACAAAATGAATAAGGGTCTGCCTACACTGCGCCGCCCCGCACCGGGCGGCGCAGTGTAGGGAGACCCCCCACAAGGTGGACCGACGACATAAAGAGGGTCGCCGGTAGCCGCTGGAGCCAGGCGGCGCAAGATCGGGCCTTGTGGACATCATTACGTGAGACCTATGTCCAGCAGTGGACGTCCATCGGTTGAAGCGACGACGACGACAAAATGAATAGTGCTATGTAAACGTATTTAGTGGTCATTATTATTTTATTTGTCGGATTGCAATTGAATTACTATATTTGTTTATTATGCCGAGATCAATTATATCAGTAAAACGTTTACATGTGCTACTTCCGGCTTAACGCTATTCCGGAAATTGTGTCAAGTTTAATCACAATGTATGTAAAGGTGGACTTATTATTTTTGTGAGGGGAGTTTTTCATTGGGGGGGGGGGGGTATAAGAAATAGTAGCATATGAGAATGAGGGACTTTCGACATGTGACAATTTTCTCAATTTGTATCGTCAGCTTTCTACTGAAAAGAAGACACAACTTGGATTGTATTAATGCATTTTCTTAGGGATCACAAATTTTTAAAAGAGTCATTTATGAAATCTTTACAGTATTTTTGTGCGAAAACATTCCAAACTTCCATAAATACAAAAACACAAATGTCTCCTCTTTATCATATTAGTTTAGAAAACGTACACTTTTGTATGTTATTATTGCAGAAGATTAATTATGCTATATAAGTGTCTGTGTGTTGAAATCGCGTTGGTCCATACAACGGGCTGTACACACACTATTAGCGAGTCGGTAGCCTACTTACCTTCATTAGCCCCCGGTTCCCACGCGCACATGTGTTTAGTTTACGAGAGAAAAAATTAAAGACTGTTTCAATCCATTGACGTACTGAAAAAATACTTTAAACAAACATACTGAAACTGCGATGTGTCAGAACAACCGGTATGTGAATATTTAACGATTCACGACTGTTTATTACTCTAATACAACAGTAGGAGGCACATGAGAGGCACAGGGAGAACGCTGTGTATGCTCCTTTACTTCGGCGCAGGAGGTTGGGAGGAGGGAGGCGTCGATTTGTGCTTTTCTTTCCTTCTTCTTTAGTTTCCCTTAGGAAACTTCCGGAATGCCAGGGTTGATTGCGTCTACCGATCCTCTAGTGCTCCAGTAAAGGATGCGGAGGGTATCGCTGGATTTTAGTGGATAGTCTGGCTGACCAGCGAATCCCACACTGACGACAAGATTTTACTGTGATCGGCGTGTATAAAGGCATTTATGAGAAGCACAGGGAGAACGCTGTGGATGCTCCTTTACTTCGGCGCGGGAGGTTGGGAGGGGGGGAGGCGTCGATTAGTGTTTTTCCTTCCTTCTTCTTTAGTTTCCCTTAGGAATCTTCCGGAGTGCCAGGGTAGATTGCGTCTACCGACCCTCGGGTGCTCCAGTAAAGGATGCGGAGGGTATCGCTGGGTTTTAGTGGGTATTCTGGCTTACCAGCAAGTCCCACACTGCCGATAAGATTTTACTCTGATCAGCGTGTATTTCCTAGCGTTATAAAAACAAACTAATAAAACAATTATGATAATAAAATCGTAAATTGTTTTTTCTCTTACAGTGGTGGGAGTACTCGCATTGCAAGCAGAGGAGGAGCATTGAGTCATGGACTGGTGGGAAGCTTTGGCCACGATAAGAGGTAAATTGCCTCTTACCAGATTAGTGTTTTCATGTCAGGTGTGTGCACAGTCAAGCGCTATTTAATGTAGATTATATTACATAGCTAATTCATGTATACTATTGATCGTGCGTTGGTCGAAAGTCGACTATATTTAATTTAAATTATAAGTTTGAACATTATTATTATAAAAGGAGATACCGACACCTCCAAGCAATAAGACCGCCCTTGTTCAATTTTATTGTATATCTCTGTAATTCTCTTTTTTATACTCTGTATCTGGTTATGCGATAGATGAAATAAATAAAAAAAATAAAAGCGCGTGCCTACAAAGTACACATGTTAGAAGTGAAACTTTTTTGGCAAACAAATTTTTAGGTCTTGTTTATATTTATTCAAATGTAAAACTATAGATTTCCGAGTGTTGCGGACGAAAGCTGCGAGCCTATTGCATCGCCGGTGGCGACTAATTCTGATTGGTCCACCGCCGGCGACCCGCACCCGTGATCGCCCTCTCTCCTGCTCGTGCCGCCGCATGTATATGCCGAGCAGGAGAGTTGTATAAAAGGCCTCTCCCAGAGTTGTACGTCACATTTCACCTTAGACTCCCGAGCGGAGTAGATCCTCTAATAAGCGCGAATTGTGAACATCAAAAACTCTGCCGAACCCGAACTCTGAAGAACCGAACATCAGCAGTGAAACCTGATGACCCAAGCTTGAACATGGTCTAACCGATCCTCCAAGAACTGAAGACCGAAGCACTGACGCCCCACATTGTAGCCCCAAACAACGGAGAAACAAAGATCCGAACCGCAAGATCGAAGCCCAAAGAACACATACAGTCCACTGAACCCAGAGGGATTCGTCTGAAACTGAATCCCTCCCCAACACCGAGATTTAGAGGGAGGGATAAAGAAAGATATGTTAGTAATTTAATTGTCATTAAAATGTTAAAAGTGTCGATTTAATACAAATAATTTATATTTCCATATTTCACGGCATTAGTCTACGACTGGACTGATTTGGGTAATTCTTTTGTTGTGCTATTTGTTATAGTCTGGAGAAGGTTTTTCATGATAGAAAAAATCAAAAAAGTTACGTAGAACATCGGAAATTTTAAGGAAACTTAACCACCATAGTAACTTTTTAAATGTAACCTCCTTAGTGCTTTTGACAATATAAACTTTTTGATGTAACCTCATGGCGTTTGACGTAATTGTCAGCAATTGACAGATACGTAATATATATTCTATATGCGTTTGTGTGTAATGTTAAGTATAATATTTAAAAACATCATCATTATGCACGCTTTCTCTATATCAACTATAAGTGTGGGAAATTTCATACTCCACCAAAGTTTTTGCTTCACGTATTAATATATAGATACTTCAGAATTTTTCTGTATCATCGATGTAATCGACACAATCAAGAATCGAACCCGCTTAACGAGGCAATAAAGAGGTCATCAAACTATAACAATTTATACAATATTAAGTAAAAGGCAGGTCGTTAGCACTAAAGAAACGAAAACATCCTTTTATAAGAAAGAAAACCTGATTTCTATTTGATCTAATTCGTGCAAAATTACAATTTTTTATTCATCAATATTGCTTCTAAATTTCTCTCCTACCCTCCTCTCTTTCTATCTCTCTCTCATGTATCAAAGCCTGTTATAAACTTTGAAACCATCCAACCGACGTGAAGATGGTTTTAGGTAACTTAACTCACTGACTCTGACGTCATGAGAGCTTTAAAACTATTTGTGATTATGTTCAAAGTCTCCAAGGTTAGTATTTCCCCATATGCCCACAGTATCGGAAACTACGCAGGTAACACTGCCAAGAAAAAGCCTTCTATAAAGTGTTATATAAAAATTCCCCGTCAGAATGTTTAACTGCAATTAACTCTCACACCACTCAAGCGATTTTAATGAAATTAGTTTTATTTTGCTGGATTTGTTCCGAATTAAATATAGTGTAAGTTTGATTTTAATTTATAAGGAAAATAATTATTTATTACCATTTTATTAACAGCGAAATCCGCGAGAAACCATTACTCACTAAGTCGTTGCGAGATCTTCAAAAATATGTGCCAAATGGACTTAAAATTAGGCATACATGTTCCTTTAATAATGTAGACGCTTATTATGAACAGATTTGTTGAGATTCCCATGGGTTCTGGATTTATTTGGGAAAACTGACTGATTCATTAAGCTTCATTCATTCAAAGCTTTCATGACTGAATTAGGACATGTTGGCCGCCATACACATTCCTTAAAGACGTAGCCGCTTAGTGTGAATGGACTTTCCCATATTCCTAAGGGTTTTAGATTTATTTGCGAAAAGGGACTGTCTCATGAAGAGATTTTCAAAGCTTCTGGCGATTAAATTGAAATTCATCAGGGTGAGTTCTTTCGCAATGTAAATGGTCATTGTCACTTAGTGACCGGCATACACATACCTTTAGTGACGTAGATGCTCACTATGAACCAAACTGGCCATATTACTACGGGTTCTGAGTGTATATACAAAAAAGTCATCAAGCGATCTTTGAAGATCTTCGCGATTGAATTAAAATTTGCTTGGTGATTTCTTTCGCAATGTAGACGATCATTAAGTGAACAAGTTCTAGTCGTTTATAAAAAGAGAGCTGTGCCTATCGAAAATTAGAATCTGTGACTATTTAAAAGGTGATTCTATGTCTAAACATTAAGTTATTACGGCTTTTGTGGTACAATTACCATATTCAAATAACCCATTATCAAACATCGCCCCACAAAATTGCTATGAACATTACATTGCGACAACTATACCAATCAAAAGAGTAGATTTGTACGTCGTTACATAAACATTGATTACTTAAACCCGCTGCTTCGATCAGAGTATACAATAAAAATTACCAACGTTGGATAACTTACGATATATTTATGACAAGGTGAAATATACCTTATGTTAAAGATCATAGAATCTATAATTAGTAAAATTTGTTGGTGGTATATGAATGAATATGTGATAAGCGAGATTATTTATGCAGAATACACTCAAAGATTGTGTTAAGGAGTGTTTGGATATGGAGTTTTGACAATACCATTAACATATTATGTGTGAGAGTGTGTCCGCCCTTCATTCCCATACATATGGGGATATAATTAATACACGGAAGCTGTGGAGTCTATTTTTACAAACCATCTAGGGTTGCCAAGCTCAGTAACTAGGTTTTTATTTTATTTTATTCATTGTCTTTCATCTTGCCAAGTCTTGTTATCTATTATAAGAAACACAGGTGAGAGATCTGACCTTGTTTAGTCGGCAAAAGAAAGGTGGGAAGACCAAAATTACGCTGGGCTGGGATATCTCTGAAATGTTGAGAATAATTGAGTAATATAGTGGCAACACTGAAAAAATACCAAAAACATTGTGTTATTATGAAATGTTATGCAATGTTAATATTTAACAAGCAGATCAATTGTATGAGATAGTCTTTCGATGTGTGTCTTGTGAAGTAGTTGTTTTAAGAGAAATAATGCTAAATTGTATAAATTGTGAAGTAATTATTAATATAGTGCAAGTTGTGTATATATAAATAGCGGAGAGAATAAAAGCTGGTGTGTTTGATAATATTAAGAAGATAGCTGGTAAAAAATGGGAACAATGGCCAAAAATCGAAGGTATTCTGAACAACTGAATAATTCCTATACCCAATAAGACCTTATCTGTAAAGTAAGTACAACAAAAATGAACATACACATACAAAAACGCGTTCACATGCACACTTACACACACAATACACAAACACTCATTCGCGCGAATATGGAGAAACCCCTTTTTAGTGAGAAACTACGTTGCGAGAGGAATGCCGTACTTCACGTCAATCAAGTTAAATTAATGTGACGGCATCATTAAAACGTTATGGTATAAAAGAAGATGTAGTGACTAAAATTGAGAAAGGTATGCTCAGATGGTTTGCGCATGTAGAGAGAATGAATGAAAGGAGACTGACGGAGGATTTATGAGTCAAGAGTGAATGGGAAAGTTGGAAGGGGGAGACCAAGGCGAACGTTCCTGGACCAAATCCAGAACATTTTAAATAAGGGCCAAGTCTAGAGTACTCTAAAGCGACGGATTTGTATGAAAGGTTTAATGAAGGACATGGTCTTTGCTTACCCCTATGGGAATGGGACATGATGCTATGTATGTATATGTTGGAATAACAGACGTCCCAGGTTTGATCCCGGGTAAGATGAATGAAGGAAATTGCATTTTCTAATTTGTCTTGAGGTTAGCTCGCTTCCATCTTACACTTTATAATTTGAAGGAATACTTAGAAAACAAAAAGCGTGGAAGTGAAGGAATTGCTCTATATATAGATATTGTAATGATGATGACAAAAAAAATGTACATTCGACTGAGTTTGTTGTGGGCTCTTCTCAGAACTGAAAGAAGAAACCCTCGTAATTTTAGATTGCAAGTCGTTCTTTATTGTAATTGATTTAAATAACATATGAAAAACAAGCGATATAAAACGATAATTGACGATTCAAAAGTGCTCTAATAGGCCTACTTGAATAAAGACATTTTGATTTGATTTGACAGTATCATCACTTACCATCAGGTATGATCACAGTCAAGCGCTAACCTGTTAGCAATAAAAAATACACAACTTGTAAGTGACAACCCTATATAAGGACTTGTCACAATAATTTCTTACCATCTGCTGATATACGTTTCACTTGTCTCTCTGGGGGCAAAGGCCTCATTCACGAAATAATTATTGCAATGAATGATATATTTGTTGTATTAAGAATTCATTATGAGGTGGCACGTCTTTCCTAGGGTGGGAACTAACCATGGCTGCAGCCACCAGTTGAAATTTAGACAGATAAAAAGCAAATCTAGGTTATGTGACAAGACGCAATAGGACAGTGGTAATTCTACGCTCTAAAACCTTCTCTCCTGTGAGTGAAGAAGTCTATGCCCAGCTGTGGGACGTTTAAACTACTATTTACTTTTTTTTAAATAAAGCAATTAAAACTATCTTAGACGACAAACGTTGACTCTACTCGAACGAACGTTACATAGACAAGCATTACGACTCAAACCCTTTCAACGCCAACAAAGTACAATTGCATCGTCGTCGTCTCAACCAATGGACGTCCACTGCTGGACAAAGGTGTCTCTTAATGAATTCCAGTGGGCCCAATCTTGCGTCGCTTGTATCCAGCGGCTGCCAGCGACCCGCCTGATGTCATCGCTCCTCCTTATGGGGGGGGTCTGCCGACGCTGCGTTTTCCAATGCGAGGCCGCCACTCTAGCACCTTCGGGCCCCAACGTCCATCGGTTCTGCGAACTATGTGCCCTGCCACTTCATCTTTGCAATTTGGTAGGCTACGTCGGAGACTTTAGTTCTCCTACGGATCTCCTCATATCTGATTTGATCACGTGCATACGACGAATTTTTACTTCAAAATACTATTACATAAATCTGCTTTGCCGAACTGGGTATACGAAAAATCTACGTCTAAACTCGATGTTGCAATTCGCAATACAAAGTTGAAAGAGAGGTGCCTCATCAAAGTCATTAGCCGTGTAATTTACGAAAATCATAACAATTTAGGGTATTATTTTTACCCCGAAATCACTTGTTATTTAATGCTTTAAAGTGTGATGAATAAGGTATACAATAGAGTGTCTGTAACAGATGAGAAACCGTTGTACATCCTCAAGTGTGTACGCCAAATGTCAGTTACATCATTGTTTTAACGCGAAATACAAGGTTCATTAGCTCCATTTCACCACTTCTGTTATTTCATATAAGTAATGCAGTAATATAAACTATTTCTACATAAATTGCGGGAAAAAATGTAGAAAGGCAATATTAAAAATCAAAATATTTAGCAAAGACTTTAGTAACAATTTTTTTTTAGATAAAATGGATATAGAGGCTTACTCTTAAGAGATAGATATATGTTGTCTTAGACTTTATTGTAGGCCAATAAAAAAGGAATATCCCATCATACTTTGTTTTTTATTGACATAAAAAATAAGGCAGCGTATTTGATAAAAGCTCCCAGTTTAATGTTTTCCGACTTATCCAATTATCGCCATATTTTATTAAATTTAGACAAAACCTAGTAAAATTTGTTACCTAAACCTTTATTATATAACTGCCTCATTGGTCTAGTGGTTAGCATGTTCGACTACAGACATGAGGTCCTGGGTTCGAGTCCCGGGTCGGGCCAATTCAAAAATCAATATTGAGTTTTCTATTAAGATTTTCTCAATATTTGCCCGAAGTTGGGAAGTTGGCGGTGTGATCCACCCCCGTGCCTCGGAGAGCACGTTAAGCCGTCGGTCCTGCGCCTGATCTCTCTCCGGTCGTGTCGGATTCCCGTCACATCGGACTATGAGAGTGAAGGAATAGAGAGTGCACTTGTGTACTATGCCTGCCAATCCGCAGTGGAGCAGCGTGGTGGGTCTATGCTCTAAAAACCCTCGCTCCTCGGAGTGAGGAGGCCTGTGCCCAGCAGTGGGACGTTAAAGGGCTGCTACTTACTTACTACTTATTTAAACCTTTATTATAAATCCCTCTATCTATTAATAAAAACCAGACGATAATCCGTTCAGCAAATTTAGAGTTAATCACGAACAGATAGATAGATGTAGTGAAGGACATTGTTTTGTAACATGTAACAGAAATTACTGTACAGTTTTTAAAAAAATTTTCACTATTACAAAGCTGCATCTACACTGGGTGAAAATTTCTACAATAGGGATCCCTAATTACATGCAATAATAACCCAAGGTGTGAAAAAAATCAGTCATCGCGTGCGCTGCGGAAACTATAGAAGATAGAACAAAAAAATGTTCTACAATATTATAGAACGTATTAATATCTACAAAAATGTTAGTGATACTATATCTCCAACTACTGTAGTTATGCCACTGTAACTACTTTTTTATTTTTAAAAAGTTAATAAAAGCGCCGACAAAAATCAAACCATATTATTCATACTTCGGTATTAATCCTTATCCTATTAATATTATTTATTAAGGACCGTTTCAATACCTGTAAAATACTTTTTAAATTATTAAAATCTGACAATCCATTCAAAAGATATAACGAATTTTAAGAGATCAGAACATGTTTTTGCACCAGCATATGCTTTGTGCAGAGTACAGTGATATACACAAATGTTATAAAATAATTAGCTTTACTTCGTTAAAACCTTATCTACGTATTGAAATGATCTTTATGTGACTTTGCTTATGGTTGTTATACATTGGTAGAATCTATATAAAACACAAACGTTGTATTCTTTTTTTATTGAAAATTACACTTATCATTTGTAACGTTTTCATATAAGAACTATTGGACCTATTTCAAAAAAATTTTCACCATTTAAAAGCTGCATTTTCACTGATCGGCATAGGCTATATTACTTCTTTTTTAAAAATAGGGATCCTTAAGAAAAATGCATTAATCGGACATTCCGTTGAAAAGGTATAACCAATTTAAAAACCTCAAAAGAAAGTAATGTATCCCGAGTCAAACTTAATGGAAGTTATGAGATAATAAAGTGTTACAAATAAATCTATTCTCTAATATTATAGACAAAAGATTTGCGTTTTGAATTTTTCTTTTTATTGCTGGACCGATTTAAAAAAATATTTCAATACCTGTAGAGTATTTTTAGATTTACTAATGTCGAATATCCTAAGTCAATGATGTTAAAAATGTATTAGTTATATATATTATTTGTGTGATTATAGATGTACATGTGTTGTATCTAATAATCTGAGAGAAAATATTTAAAAACTAAATGAAATAAAACTGTTATGTTAACCCATGGTGTGAAAAAAAAATGTCACAAAAATGATCGAGCGCTCAGGAAACTATTAAAGACCTATAAAACAAAAAAATATTCTACAATATTATAGAAGGTATTAATATCTACATAAAAGTCCCTGATACCATATTTCCATTTACTGTAGTTATACTACTATTACTACTTTTATACATTTTAAAAGTTAATAAAAGTGCCGACAATAATCAAACCATATTATTCATACCTCTAATCCTTATACTCCTTACTTATAATCCTTATACTAGTTATTACAAAAATTCATTTACTGTCCAGGTTATAAATTTATGGAATGCGCTACCTGATAATATCCGTCACTCAGAGTCATTACCCATTTTCAAAATTCGTTTGAATGAGTACTATTTGGCTCAAAATTGCTGTGAATAACACTATATTTCTTTTTTTATTTCACCTAATATCATATATTCTGTATTATTTTATTACATTAGTAGTATTTTTATTTGTTTTAAATTATACTTAAGCAAATATTTATTTCCGACACTGTTCTGCCCCATTCATCAATTTATTAAATAAGCATCCACTTTGACAAAGGTTGTCTGGAAGAGATTGCTTGCAGCAATAAGACCGCCTTTGCACGCTTCTAGCTCTAGTTCTTTT
>JACTOM010000912.1:3659101-3820825 GCA_015832385.1 Elymnias hypermnestra | reverse complement strand
GGAGCGATGAAAATCTGTCGTCATGGTGTGGTGTCACGGCCGGGGTACCTCAGGGCGCCGTTTTATCTCCATTATTATTCGCAATATTTATTAATTCCATTACTCAAAATATTTCTTCCCTCTATCACATGTATGCAGACGATATACAAATTTATCGCTCGGCAGCTCTTGAAAATCTTGACTCCGCTATCAGTGCTATTAATAATGATTTGGCTGCTATTTATATCTGGAGCAAACAATACGGTCTTAAGGTAAATCCACAAAAGTCGCAAGTCATTATTATTGGCAGTCGAGGCATGATTTCAAGAGTTGACTGGCACTCGGTGCACCCTATCTTATATAACGGCGTAATAATTCCATATAGCTCTAATGTTAAAGATCTAGGAATATGTCTGGATCAGGAATTATCTTGGCACGCATATCTTAAAGAGCTAAGTAGGAAAACATTTGCGACAATACACTCATTGAGGCGGCTACAATCCTTGCTTCCAATTCCTACCAAAGTTATGCTAGCGCATTCACTCCTACTCTCTATTCTCGATTATGCTGATGCAAGCTATGTTAACCTGACTGAAGGCCAACTCAATAAGCTTGAGCGACTTCAAAATCTCGCTATTCGGTTCATATTTGGATTGCGTAAATATGACCTTGTATCTAAATTTCGTCAAATACTCAATTGGCTTCCTATTGGCCGTCGCCGGGATCTACACATACTTTATCTTCTGTACTGTGTCCTATTTCATCCCAGCTTACCTAAAGAATAAGTTTGAATTTGTTGGAGTGCAAGGCCAACTCCGAACCACACGGCAGAATACACTAAATATTATGAGCAATCCTTTCATGTTTTGGCTACCAGATTATGGGATTCGCTCCCGCTACTTATCAGACTGTCGAAATCGCTAAACATTTTTAAAAAATCTGTAAAAAACCACTTCTAGGAAGCTACTTAGACGACTTACATTTTATGCATTTTATATTTAAATATGTATTAGTATATTCTTTTAATATTTATTATACTATCATTATGTTGTGTATACCTTTTAAGTACTCGTGTGTAATTATTCATATGTAAGTTTATCGCCTACCCTCAATTAATAAATAATATTTCCTTTTTTAATCAACGGTAAGGCCGCCGTTTATGCAAATTTATATAGTATCCTAGATTAAGTTTTTGTATTTCCTGTATTCATAATATAAATTTGTATAAAAAAGTGTAAAATAAATAAGATAAACAGATCACGTGACAGAGTAAAGACATGTGAATAATTTAAAAAGCGTTGTACATGTATTAAAACAATATTTAATGAAATATCATTTAATTGGATAAGGATTAATACAGAGGTATGAATAATATGGTTTGATTATTGCCCGCACTTTTATTAACTTTTAAATAACTACAATACGAGTAGTTTGACATATGCTGTTATGGAGTTTTTTGTAGATATTAATACGTTCTACAATATCGTAGAGCATGTTCTTGTTGTATCATTAATAGTTTCCACAGCGCACCCGATAACAGATATTTTGTTTCACACCGTGGGTTACATTGATACATTTTTATTAGGGATCCCTATTTTTTGTGAGAAAGTAATGTAATCTATATCATTCAGTGAAAATGCAGCTCTCTAATAGTGGAAAAAGGTTTGAAATCGGACTAGTAGTTTTGTGTGAAAACATTACAAACATATATACAAAAACACAAATGTTTCCTCTTTATAACATTAGTTTGTAATTTAATTTAGTGTGATGTAACGAAAAAGAAAATAACGAATAACAATATAAATGTAACTTTGGATGCAAGGTATGATTATCATCTTTTAAATGTATATGGACGTTTTTCTTTTACATATATAAAGGAAAATAGAAAGATAACTGAGTAAATTTCAGGACAAAAGCATTTTTTGTATGTATTGGAGAGGAGATTTCATTATTTCTATGTACTAATAAACTCAACATTTTAAAAGCTTCAACAATTGATAGGTATCAATCATTATCAGACTTCTTTTTCCACGATTAATAACAGGAAAATAAATTCGTTTAACGTAAAAAAAATGCTACTGAAATGTGGTAATAAGAGTAAGAAAATGATGTCTAAATCTGTATAACTGTTACGAGCTGTTATTTAGACAAGCAGATGTAAAACTACCGTCAAAGTGTATCGTAGTATCGAATTCTACTAATAAATACGAATAAATGTAATGGGTGTGTGTTTATAATGTCAATATATTTATACACTTTATTGCACATTTGTAGTTATAATATACGATAAAATAAATGTACACGCAAATATCTGTTACATACTAACACATAAAATAACAAGTTTATGAAAAACGAAACATAAATGATTACACCTGGAAACCATTTTTATTCATCTATCTGTTCTATTTATTATCCAATAACTTAAGAGATAGTTAAAACGATGGACAGGTCTTTCGTAGATGTTATAAGGAATATAAATCCTATTAAACGAAGAGTTAGGTTATTCTAAAAAATGTTTTTAGTTACGAATATTAATTTAATTAAACGAACGATTTACATAATGCCCTGCCTTATCTGTACGAATAGTCTATGATAGTGCGTTGCGAAATAGTTTAGCGTTAAAATATGTGGGAGAAACGAGCGTGAACTTTAACAAAAGTAACTCTTAAACAAGTAATTATTATGTAAATTAACTTAAATTCGAGAACAATGGTCTAATGTGGCTTAACTCGTCTATAATTCAGACCGAGAGGACTATAATCAATCTGTCGTGATGTCGCTCCGTTTCGTTTCTTTATTTCTTCCTTTCTACGAAATTATATACTCTGTAATAACGTTACAAAAAATAAAGGCAATTTCTACGCCATCTAGCATAAGGAGTCAAGTATAGAAGGCGAACGTTCCTGGGCCAAATCCACATTTTAAATAAGGGCCAGGGCAAGAGTACTCTAAACCGACGAACTTGCATGAAAGGTTTAATGAGAATGAAAGAAGCGAAGGAGATATGCAAGGATCATGGCAAGTGGAAGAACGGGGTAACTTGGCTAGTATGTATATAATCATCAAATTACAAAGATGTTAGAATGTCTGAAAAGAAAGTGGACTTTAAGCAAAGGCCATCAACTTATTACAAAGAAAGAAACGTATTTACTCTATTACGTGAATGATTTATTGCATTTTCTAATTTGTCTTAGTTTGGACTGGTTTGAGGCTTCGACCGTGGCTTGTTACCACCCTACCATCAAAGACGTACCACCAAGCAAGGTTTGTGTTCTGGTACTATGTGTATAAAAACCATGAGAGGTAAATTGCCTTTTACCAGATTAAGGTGCTTCCATCCATCATTACTTATCTTCAGGTGTGATCAAAGTCTACTTTAATAGATTGCGTTTCTACACATTCTTACAACATTTACATGTTAATGTTAAAAAGTAATTTAAAATAACATTTCCTAATCTAGCATCTAGCAGGAGCTTTTTAAAGCTATCTTTAAATGGAAAGATAGCTTTAAGTGTTTCATTTAATATTTTGAAAGAAAAAGAACTTTATTCTGCATTGCATGTAAAAGGAAAACAATCTATAAAATAAAACAATAATAAAAATAACTTAAAAACTAGGTACA
Source organism: Elymnias hypermnestra (assembly GCA_015832385.1). Taxonomy (NCBI): domain Eukaryota; kingdom Metazoa; phylum Arthropoda; class Insecta; order Lepidoptera; family Nymphalidae; genus Elymnias; species Elymnias hypermnestra. Next base: position 3,817,224 of record JACTOM010000912.1, on the reverse strand, counting down.
ACGCAGAGTAGGTCTGCAGCTCAGCATAAAAGCCGTGCATCCGGCTGCAGCCTGATGCATCACGCTGATTTTCAGTTGCAGCCTATAAAATGACGCCACGGATACGCCACTGAGTTTCTTTAAAGTCTTTCTTTTGAATTTTCTTTTAGCTAATATCGCAGTTTATTTGAGATTTGCTGTTTTTGGCAGTGTTACCTTTTGTGAGTCATCAGCAGACCCACACTACCCACTAAAACCCAGCGATACCCTCCTTACCCTGAATCGGGAGTATCAGAGGCTTCCTTATGCATTCGCCCTGACATTCCTAGATGAAACCTACTAAGAATATTCAAGGAGGAGAAAAGAGGCGTTCGAAAGAGGGGGCATCTGCGTTACCTTTGTAGATTCCATTACGGTGAGTATTTGGAAAATCCGTCCTTATTGATCGATTTATATTTAATCGCGAGTAGTTTTCAAGTTTTCGTGATTATCTTGTTTCACTTATTGGTTTTATTTTTACATATATAGCTTTTTAAACCTGGGAATAGAACATAATTAAAAACGCTTACCTCTGGCGCTTACCGCGGGCAAAGGACCAGCTTAGCTATCCAAAGAGGTAATGTTGCCAGTATTTTAGGAACACACCCTATGGACAGCAATTTGGATGCGGCTTATTATTTGATTTAATTAATTTTATTTGTTATTTTTTTATATTCTTGTATGTAACTGATGTTATTAGTTTAAATTAAAACATAAAGTTGAAAATTACAAATGAACTTAATAGGAAACAGTGAATTGAACTTTAATTGGAAATCAATCACAGCGTAATCGTGTAATTAAATAAAAAAATATTTGGTGATCTTAGTAAATTTATAATATAGACTCAGATAAAAGCAAACACATTAAAAACAGTTATGAGCTAATAAATTGGAAGCATATAACAGAAACTAATTATAAATTCACGAGATCCATGTCAAACGTGTAATATTTCGCGATAATATATAAAGAGTATAAAAATTTATAACACCAGTAAATCATAAAACAAATTTACACAAGAAAAAAACCATTAAAAGTAATAGCTTTGTGGCAAACCACTAATTTTGAAAACGGCAAATAACACCTGTTGATAACATCAAGATACGGTTGTAAATGGCTCCGAGTCATAGGTCAGAAGGCGAACCAATGACAGCTGGGGAAATTATTACCAAAGTATATGGAGACCACGATAATAAAGTTTATTGGCAATATATAATTAATTCACACGATCACAACAAACGACCTAAAAATTCAATTAATTTAAAACAGTGGAAGTAAGGCTTTTTCTTATTGCTGACAGGTCTGAATGTGATCACACCTGATGGTAAGGAATGATTTTATATTTAATTGAAGTACCCTAAGAGCTAGTCAGCCAAGGATTAGGGTTTTAGCAGACACAGCACTGATCCAAAGGTGGCATAAGGATCTTGGATTTCCCACAGCGGGTCTTATCATCGTGGGAGTGACCTGGAGAATTGGTAATCTAAGGAGCACGAATCTTTTACAGGCTGATGCAGGTGCTAACCGGAGATGGTCGTTTCAACAAGTGCCTGTATCAGATTCTTCTCCGGGAAGAAACGCCTGCCTGCTATGAGTATGGATGTACCAATGGGTTCAATGAAGCACACCCTGGCAGAATACCGCGTGGAGACCGCAGCGATATTTATCTTGGTCGGAAGGAATTTTTCGTTGGAGAGCATAGTTGCCGCAATGCTCATCACCGAAAGAGAATGGAGAGCAGTGGTTTCCTTTTACCAGACTGTTATTTCGCTGAAGGAGACACATGGGCAGAAGCGGAACGCTGTGGACGCTCCATTATTCCAACCAACAGGAAATTAGGAAATAGAAGGCGTCGAATTACACTTCTCATGCCTCGTTCTTAACTTTCCCAGAGGAATTTTCAGGAGTCTACCCTGGTAGATTGAGTCTACAGATCCTCTGATACTCCACTAAAGGATGCGGAGAGTATCGCTGGATTCGTAGCGAATCCCACACTCCTGATAAGATTTTTGGTCTGATAAGGGTGCGTAAAGGCATTTCCCAACGTGATAGAGTAACCTTTAAAGGAAAACCCTACTGGAAACGCTACTCCAAGGGTTCCTCTGATACCGAACCTAAGCTTGGAACAGCGTTGACCTTGTACTTATATCTCAATGTGTTTGGGAGGATCTTGGATAAATATGGGCGCACCCAGGAGCGTGAATGTAGCCCACAGCCGGTTGACGTCACAAATCGGGGAAATGTGATGATACAATCTAACATGGAAGCGCGAATGGTGTCTATACAGCATCGTACCGGAACACGATTCTCTTTATTACCGCCGACTGAGTTTGTTATGGATTTTTCTGCCATTCTTTCTTTTTTTTCTAACTGCCAACCAATTTAAAGATTAAACTGTTTGTTCAGAATAATCTTTATATAGTCACAAAAAAATATTTTATATGTTAGTATTCTGTCGTATTAGTTTCTAAATAAAGAATGACTTGGTAAAGTGAAATCCCAACAGACTTATACAGACTCGCACATAAGTACATCTTGTAACAAGTAACCATAAGAAGTTCCATGTCTTTTTTTGAAAATCTGTTCATTTCACACTACAAACTAATAGCCCTTTTTCGCAATCTTAACTGATATCGACACATTTATAAAAAAATCGACACTAGGATTTGATATTTAAATTCGCTTACAAAATACGTATTTATATGGAAACGTGTCGCGATGAAATAAATTCTTCAACGAATTCAAACACCGTCTCGCTTTTCAACTTGATAAGCAATTTAACGGTTATATTGAATTAGGCATGATTGACCGCATATTTGTCTACAGACAGTATATATCACGTGTTTGTAGCACACAGGATTAAATTATATGGTATCAAAGTAAGTTAAAATGTTTTTGAGTTCAATTTAAACATACAAAACTATTATAACATCGCCATGAATAAAGAAAGTCTTAAATTATAGCCAGATTAAAATTCTGCAGAAACATTAATGCAGCTTAATAAGATTTTCACAGTTAGGTGAATCCCATATTTGTTTGAAAGTAATAATTGTTAGATTAAAATTATTGTAAATAAAGTAAAGCCCGCGCAACCGTTACTGGCTGCATACCGAACGTTTGTCAGCCTCAATTGACATAGGTCGTTTTGAAGGCATAATTATTCAAAGATTCCGAAGTAACAAGTGAAAAGTAAGCGTCGGCTATAAAAAATCATCTACTTTGTCTTATATTTATTTTTCTCCAATTACTGGAGGTTGGATATGAGACGTGAGAAGTTCTCTTGATTTTAGGGTAGGTGATTTCAAAAAAATCAGAGATTTCTTTCGCTTTAGTTTTTAGAGTAATTAACCAGCAAGTTTCAACAGTAGTGGGTCAGGATGAGACTCACAATTTGCGAGATATCGAATCTCCGAAACGTGTGGGACAAGAGGCGACGTGGCGATGATACATCACGATGTTTCACATCAAAAGTGTAACTATTTGTGGTTCGACCATCAATTATATATTAGGCATTCTTAAATCCTTTCTATGTACACCGTACACAAACTAAATACTAATTCTAATTTGGTCCACATTTAAAAATAAGCAATATGCTATTAATTGAATACAAATAAGGACTTACCAGTAGGACAATCACATTCGTATCGAAGCTGATCCAACTGCGTACATCTTCCTCCATGTAAACATGGTGAAGGTTCACAAGGGACGTATTCCGTATCACAGTCCCTTCCCGTATAACCTGGTTCACATACACAAGTGTAAGACCCGTGGGTATTGAAACATCTTCCATGGTGACATGGGCCAGAACCGCTGGAGCATTCGAAGACATCTTCAGTACATCGTGCACCAGTAAAGCCAGGTGGACAGGCACAGGAGTATCCGACAGTTGTCGAATTGTCTGCTACACAACGACCACCGTTTCTGCAAGGTTGGGATGCGCAGTGGTCTTCATGGGAGCATTCTTCGCCTGTGGACAAAGAAAAGGTTTTTCTTATATTAATAGAGTATACATTTTGTTAAATACAAAGAACACGTGTCAGAAGTGAAACTTCTTTTTAAGTCTTGTTTATATATATGCACAGCCAGACTGACTGTAGACTGGCGATAGAATCACAAAAGTAAAATAAATGCGGTAGAGATGAGAACGTTGAGAAGTGTGAGTGGATTAAAACTGAGTGACAGAGTAAGAAATAGTGTGATAAGAGAACGTTGAGGTATAAAAGAAGATGTAGTGATTAAAATTGAGAAAGGTATACTTAGATGGTTTGGGCATGTAGAGAGAATGAATGAAAGGAGACTGACAAAAAGAATTTATGAGTCAAGAGGGAATGGGAAAGTTGGAAGGGGAAGCCCAAGGCGAACGTTCCTGGACCAAATCCAGGACATTTTAAATAACGGCCAGGTCAAGAGTACTCTAAACCGACGAACTTGTATGAAAGGTTTAATGAGAATGAAAGAAGCAAAGGAGATATGCAAGGATTGTGGCAAGTGGAAGGATGTTGTCTCTGCCTACCCCTATGGGAATGAGGCGTGATGTATGTATGTATGTTTTCCTGTGGCATTCTGACTCCTAAACCAGGAAAACTCCTATTTTAGGGTCTAATGTCTTCCCAAAACAACAACAATAAGATTTCTGTAACCCTAAGGTTGCCTGGTAGAAATCGCTATGACTAAGTTATTGTATCTATTTCATGTATTGTTTGTGGAGTATAAAGTATATTCTCTCTCTACATTTTTAGTGGTTAGCATGTTCCACTACAGACATGAGGTCCTGGGTTCGAGTCCCGGGTCGGCCCAATTCTAAATCGATATTGAGGTTTCTATTAAGATTTTCTCAATATTTGCCCGAAGTTGGGAAGCTGGCGGTGTGATCCACCCCCGTGCCTCGTAGAGCACGTTAAGCCATCGGTACTGCGCCTGATTTCTCTCCTTTCGTGTCGGATTATGAGAGACTATGAGAGTGAAGGAATAGAGAGTACACTTGTGTACTACGCCTGCCAATCCGCAGTGGAGCAGCGTGGTGGGTCTATGCTCTAAAACCCTCTCTCATATGAGCGAGGAGGCCTGTGCCCAGCAGTGGGACGTTGATGGGCTGCTACTTACTTACTTTACTGTCTCACTGATCTTCTGAACCAGTGCTTATATTCCTGACCTTAATACACAAACAGACAAAATTAAAAGTAAATAAAATACTCCAATTGGATATTGAATTCTTAAAGTTAGTTACACATATCTAGCAAAATGGCTTTATATTTCCCCACTTTGATGACCTGTTTGGGTTGGGGTTTCATTAAATGGGTTTTATATATAGACTAACGTCAATAACCTGGCATAAAAGGACATCGGAATCGAATGTATTCTCATAATTTAATATTCAATACTAATTAACGGGCAATGTGTGAAATAGATCCATAGATACACCTTAATTAGCGGTCTCCATTTGTTGTCGGCCATCAATCAAATTCATTAAGAATGGATGAGAGGAGAAGATTCAAGTTTTGGACAAATTAGAACCGACTTTTATCTCATATCTAAACTAATATTAGAAAAAGGAAACATTTGTGTTATTGTATGTTTGTAACGTTTTACACAAAAACTACTGAATGGATTTCAAAAATTCTTGGACCATTATAAAGCTGCATTTTCACTGACCACCATCTATAATGCTTTCTCAATAAAAAATGGGGATCCCTAATAAAAATGTCACAAATAATCTGTCATTGTCAAACTATTGATGTAAAAAAAGTAAGTAGCAGCCCATTAACGTCTCAATGCTGGGCACAGGCCTCCTCACTCCGAGGAGCGAGGGTTTTTAGAGCATAGACCCACCACGCTACTCCACTGCTGATTGGCAGGCATAGTACACAGTGCACTCTCTATTCCTTCACTCTCATAGCCTGATGTGACGGGAATCCGACACGACCGGAGAGAGATCAGGCGCAAAACCGACGGCTTAACGTGCTCTCCGAGGCACGGGAGAACCCAGGACCTCATGTCTGTAGTCGACCATGCTAACCACTAGCCCAATAAGGCAGTTTACTATTGATGATATAACAAAAAAATGTTATGATCTTTTAAAATTCGTTATATCTTTTAAATGGACTGTCCGATTTTAATAATTTAAAAAGTATTTTACAGGTATTGAAACGGTCCTTAATAAATAATATTAATAGGATAAGGATTAATACCGAGGTATGAATAATGTGGTTTGATTATTGACGGCACTTTTATTAACTTTGTAAAAATAAAAAAGTAGTTACAGTGGCATAACTATAGTAGTTGGACATATAGTATCATTAACTTTTTTGTAGATATTAATACATTCTATAATATTGTAGAACATTTTTTTGTTCTATAATCAATAGTTTCCGCAGACGACAGATTTTTAGTGACAACCTTTTTCACATCTTGGGTTACATAAAAGCATTTTTACGCAGTGAAAATGCAGATATCTAATAGGGCAAGAATTTTTGTAATCTGTCCTTTCGTTTTTGTGTGATAACGTTACAAACATACATACAGAAACACAAATATTTCCTCTTTATAATATTAGTTTAGATAACATTGTATATATTCGTCACAGTTATACAGCAAAAAAAGGCAAATGCACAATTTTATTACAAGCAATAAAAATAAACTTATAATGCTTTATTTTAGGGTGATGATGGTTCGGAAATCATGTCAGGTTGATCATATGCATTTTTAATAAAATGCCGCAGTCAGTATCGCTTTTGCCTCCTTTTACTTTTACAAAAAATCATTTTTATGGACATATTAATATGTTGTAGATTATTTAGCCTCTTTGGCGTTCAAATTTGGCCAAATCATTTAAAATAAAGTGTAAGTGGCACTTATTTCGCATGCAATGCCAAACTTCATAGGCATTTAACATCATCCCTTACTTCCTTGCCATTTTCCACTCCAGCAGACTCTTATACATTGTTTAGTATATAGTCAAAGTCAAAATATCTTTATTCAAGTAGGCCTATTACAGCACTTTTGAATCGTCAAATATCGTNAAAATGCCGCAGTCAGTATCGCTTTTGCCTCCTTTTACTTTTACAAAAAATCATTTTTTATGGACATATTATAATGTTGTAGATTATTTAGCCTCTTTGGCGTTCAAATTCGGCCAAATCATTTAAAATAAAGTGTAAGTGGCACTTATTTCGCATGCAGTGCCAAACTTCATAGGCATTTAACATCATCCCTTACTTCCTTGTAATTTTCCACTCCAGCAGACTCTTATACATTGTTTAGTATATATTAGTTGTTCATCCGCCCATCCCAGATGAAATATATAACATCTTTCCATATTCATCGTATAACCACTATTTATTTACCTCTACAAGTCTATCCCCTTTTAATTTGAAGTAATCATTTTATACAACAGCAAAGGCTGATACTGACGTTCCCGTCTCATTTATTTTATTTATTTATGTCTCATTTATTGTTTATATAATAAAATTTTATCTAAAATGTATCTAGTATATTTGTCTATTGTATTGTTGTATGTAGTTAAGTGTGACTGAATCGAATAAAAGGTTTTTTTAATTATTTTTTTTTTTAATTTAAACGATAAATATGTTTGGGCTTGATTCCATTTGCACACAGAAGCAAAATATTACACATGGTAACATACAAAGTTATATTTAAAAGAGTTTCTGAGTTTCTTGCTGGTATCTACTTAGCGGAATTAACTGTCTGAAACGGTGGTAAATATGTTACCAACAGACAGAATACTGACGATTCAAAACTGCCTACTTGAGTAAAGAATATATTGATGTTATTATAATTCTGGAAAGAAATAAGTAGGTCTATTCACGATTGACTGTGGTTTTAATTTAAAAGCGAATGATTTTCCTGTCATTATCGTTATTAAAATGAAACCAGCTTCACATTTGATAGACAGATTCGACTAATAACGATTACGTTTTATGAACTTAAATAGTTATAGCTTGTCACGTTAAATAGATATCGTTTTGTAAGAAACAAGTTTACAAAAACGCATAATATTTAACTTAACAAGCCTAACGGATGACTCCGTGAGGTCAAAATGTTGAAACGAAAATCAATAAAGTTTGAATAAATTATCATTCTCAGCTACTTAATGACAAGGGAATTTTATAGTGCATTATTGCTTCTTAATGTTTATAAATGCTAGTCTTTCGTGGCTTCCAAAGTAATACCTTATATAGGTTTTGTAATGTCCAAATTAAGTGTCATTTATTGTTGTAGATTAGGTTTTATCTACTGTATATTATACACTACAATATAACGTATAAAATAGAGTAAATCCTTATAAAATATGTGAAGAATAAAGGGCGGTCTCATAGCTTTGGAACAATCTCTTTGTAACAAATAATAGATACTGAAACTGCTTATGAATTAGGCTTTAATTTACAACATTTATGTATTTTTTATATAAAATTCTGTTAGAATGGTAAGATCTTAACTACCTTCTCCTTTGAAAATAAATTTTATGATTGTACTTTCTAATTCATTTAAGTTTGGACAGGAGGCTTCGGCTGTAGCTAGGCTACTATCCCACCAATAACAAAAACTAATGAATTGCGCTATCGAGCGATGATTAACCAGTTTTTATGGCCAAAATTGGAAGATATGGATATGGATGACCTTGACTTTCAACAAGACGACGGTATGTGTCACACTAGTAACCAAATTATAGCAATTTTGCCAAGAAAGTGTCCAGCACGTGTTATTTCTCAAAGTGATTGCAATTGGCACACTAGATTCTGTGATGTAACACATTTAGACTTTATTATTTAGCGATATGTGAAAGATAAGGTCTATGCCAATGCTCCACAATTGATTTAAGACCTTAAAGATGGAATTTGTAAAGGTATCTAGGGCATACATTCACTAATGTACAAATTGGTCGTCGATGTGCTGCTGGTGTTGCCGTGGCGACTATTTGGCTAATATCTTTTTCCATTATATGATTTAAAACCCTTAGACATTTGTCTTTGAGGTCACGTAAAAGTTAAGGTCTGTGACAATGCTCCACAATCGCTTCAAGATCTTAAAGATGGAATTCGCGAAGTTATCTAGGTTATATAACCTAAAACGTGCGAATTGGACATGCCTGTTTTATCTCTAGGTAAGTAAGTAAATAGCAGTCCTTTAAAGTCCCACCGCTGGGCACAGGCCTCTTCACTCCCGAGGAACGAGGGTTTTTATTGGCAGGCATAGGACCCAAGTGCACTCTCTATTCCTTTAATCTCATAGTCCGATGTGACGGGAATCCGACACGACCGGAGAGAGATCAGGCGCAGGACAGACGGCACGAGGCACGGGGGTGGATAACACCGCCAACTTCCCAACTTCGGGCAAATATTCAGAAAATTTTAATAGAAAACTCTATATCGATTTTGGAATTGGCCCGACCTGGGACTGTAACCCAGGACTTCGTGTCTGTGACCGAATATGCTAACCAAAGAGGCAGTTCACCCTGTCACCACGGAGTGCCTTCTTCAAAACGAATTTTGGTCGTCTGTGGAAAAGCCCTTTCTCTTGTGTAATCCTCTTAAATTGTGCGTAGTTATGATCGTTCCATTCATCTTCTGCTGGGTATACTGCCCTTTAGGATCAGCCTTAGGTACTCCATTAGGGATCCCCTTTGAACATTACCGAAAAAAAAATCCTTTCTTCGGCGATGGTTAATTACAATGAAATAAATATCCACTGATTTCTCTTAATATTTACTCGTTTCTTTAACATAAAAATTTTAACAAAAAAAGAACCGCCTTCAAAACACACTTACAAATATATTAATATGCTCGAAAAAGTAAGAAATAATTGCATATTCTTTTATAGTGTTCTTCGTATTGTTATATTCGGAGTCGGTTGAAGGCGGTTCTTTTTTGTTAAAATTTTTATTTATTTTTTTATTGTTAGTGAATTTGAAGTAACGTGTTGCAATGCACCAACAAACGTAAGCTCATTTCTATTTGATTACAGGCACTTATATTATCTGCCATATACCGCACCCTTACTGCAAGCCGTTGAGGAGATCCATTGATCTTCATATTTAACTACGACTAGCACTTGACCATACCGAAGTTACGATAGGCAACTCTAGGCAACTGGATAGCCTATACAAGATTCTGTCGAGTATCGTTCATTTGCTCCTAAGAATTGAAGAGTTCCGTCACTTTGTCATGGATTCCATCATCAGAATCAAACCAAACTATCACAAAACAACCTTTGAAGCATATAATTTCCAATAAAAAAAGAATCATCGAAATCGGTTGGCGTGATCTTGAGTTATTCATCCATTTGTCGCGCACATGCTTAATGCAAATTTAAGACTTATCCGGTTTTCCCATGGATCTGGTTTCCCATCATTAGAACTGGATTTAAAAAAATGGAACCCTATGACGAACACCACCTTTCATTTAAAAAAAAATCATCAAGATAGGTCCAACCAGTTGGGAGATATGAGGTAACAAACCCAAAAAAAGACAGACGAATTGATAACCTCCTCTTTTTGAAGTCTATACCAATAAACTCAAGAGGAAGACCTATGGTTTATCAACCGAGGAAAGTAGCAAACAAAACTTTGTTTTTATTACCCTTCAGATATTTATGAGGCGTGATTATTTTGTTAGCTTTGATCCCAAGCGAGGCCCTACTCATTAGGAGCTGTGTCACCGGTCTTGAACTTTTGATTACAGGCGTATAACCAATTTTATTATAGGAAACCCGTATTTGATCCGTACTTCATTAAAAAAACCAATTAACGGTGAAACATGAGGCAGTTCGGGTGTACTTATTATTTGATTACATTTTAATGGACTCACTTTCTTCGTGACCAATAAACTAATTGTACGTAATAAAGAACTACCTCATTGGTCTAGTGGTTAGCATGTTCGACTACAGGCATGAGGTCCTGGGTTCGTTTGGGAAGTTGGCGGTGTGATCCATCCCCGTGCCTCGGAAAGCACGTTAAGCCGTCGGTCCTGCGCCTGAACTCTCTCCGGTCGTGTCGGATTCCCGTCACATCAGACTATGAGAGTGAAGGAATAGAGAGTGCACTTGTGTACTATATGCCTGCCAATCCGCAGTGGAGCAGGGTCTATGCTTTAAAAACCCTCGCTCCTCGGAGTGAGGAGGCCTGTGCAGCAGTGGGACATTAATGGGCTGCAACTTACTTACTTACGTAATAAAGTATGGATATTTTATATAGCTGCAGGCGAATTGGGAATGCTTTGTTTATTTTTACTTAAAGATTTATGTATAGTGATTTATTGTATAGCAAATATCTGCCTAATGACGTACGTGATACTAATGATGTACATTTGTGAAAAAACTAGCAGTTTCCTGTGGTTTTACCTGCGTAATTCCAGAAAAGGAATCTATAACGGACAAAGTAATTTATACATAATTGGTGTAAAAGATCATTTTATACATGCATTGCATAAATATGTATTCGACTAAGATAAAATATATATAGTTATCTTTAAAAGATAGGTAGACATTTTATATATCTTTAGAAGAGGGATTAACCCACCATACAATGTTTTGTTATATTGCAAAGGGATTATGCAGCGATTGCAATAAAAGCTTCCAGTCACCTTCATTCTTTCCGATATTTCCGACAATTATTAGTGTATTTAACCCAATTTATAGAAAACCTTAACAAATTATATACACAAATCATTCTCAAGAATTCGTTCAGTCTTTTTTAAGTTTATCGCGTATACACAAGGAGAACGATTAGGTGATGGACTTTACATGAAAACTTGTACGTACATAAAAACATTGACTCTTTTAATAAAGAGAGTGAATGTACATCATATAGCTTACAAAACCAAAGCAAACTTGTTATAAATTCTAGCAGGCTGCATGAGATTACCAACTCATTCAAGGGTAACAGTATACGTTTCTATAATAAACTCCCGCAAGACGTTCTAAAGATGTCAATTAATAAATTCAATGTCTTTGTTAAAAGAAAGTTGATAGAAAAATCGTATTATAAATTGCAAGATTACCTAGACGATAGAAACCCCTGGGAGTGAACGAATTGCTCTAATTTTAATTAAAATATAGTAAACTAATATGATATTGTAAGCTGATGGTAACAAAAAACAAAATTCCCGACTGAGTTTGTTGTGGGCTCTTCTCAGATCAGGGCGCGAAGGAACCCTCGTAACTTTAGATTTTAAGTCGTTCTTGAGTACCATCATCACACGAACATTAGAACTAGAGTGTGAAAAAGAAAAAAATATATTATTTGAGGATTCAAAAGTGCTGTAATATGCCTGCTTGAATAGAGATCTATCGATTTGATTTAATACTCTTATGTAAAAAAAAATCAAGGCAATTCCTATGCATTAGAATTAAAAGCACTATCTAGCATACTATTTTTTAAAGTCACTAAATATAAGGAAACCTTTAAGCCTTTTAATCAGCTTTCAATGGATAGCGCTATACAATTTTCGCTAATACAATTACACCACCACTGATTTATTCATCAAGGAATATACGAAACTATTGGTTTGATTGATTTAAAATTTGTCATAGTTACTCCTATTGCAACTTAGATGTTTAGTTAGAAAGAGTTTCCTGGTATTCCCATGAAATTAATATATATATGTCGGAGTGGAAGAGTCTGTGGATCGCTGGTCTGTGTGTAATAGTCTGTGGAACGCTGGCGCCATCTTTGTCGGCGTGGGGGCAGAGTCAATGGTGGCAGTCCGGCGGGAGGCTCTCGGCAGTTGTCGAGTAGCGCTCGACCGGAGCGGTCCACTGTTGGAACTGTCGCGTTCTTAGCTATTTATAAAACTTTTTTAGTTGACTCAGATTATAATGTTTAAACACTTTATATTCCCCATATCAATTTACACAAACTCATTAACAATCATAGCTAGACAATTTTAATAGTCGACCGCTCTGGCGGACCGTCGCCCGACTGCTAGAGAGAGACGCGAGGCGGACTGCCACTTATTGACTCTGCCCCACGCCGATAGACAGATGGCGCCACCTTTCCACAGATTATTGCACTCCGACATCGTCGTCGCTTCAACCGATGGACGTCCACTGCTGGACATAGGTCTCACGAAATGATACCCACAAGGCCTTGTGGGGGGTCTACCTACACTACGCCGCCCGGTGCGGGGTCGCCACTCCAGCACCTTCGGCCCCCAACGTCCATCGGTCCGTCGAACTATGTGCCCCGCCCATAGCCACTTCAGGTTCGCGATTCGTAAGGTTATGTCGGTGACTTTAGTTCTGCTACGGATCTCCTCATTTACTCCTCATCACGTAGAGAAATTCCAAGCATAGCCCTTTCCATCGCACGCTGAGTGACTCTGAACTTTCGTATAAGGACCATAGTCAGCGCTCCGACATATATAAGAGAAAAACGATCAAGCTGAAGTTTGCAAAAAAATTTTGTTACGCCATTCTTGATTGTGTCTCATTTGAATTGTATAGACGCAAGGCTTTGATGAATGCGTACACGGACCGAATTTGTCATCAATTAATTAAATGACTAGCTGACTAATCGACTAGCGTTAAACGACACAAGGAATTTAGTTTGATTGGTGGAACAAGCTCAATTGATGTTATGGTCACAGTTTCGATTCTTAAGCGTATATTAAGGCGAATATGTCAACCTTGTTGCCATTTTTGACTACATTTAAAAAGTAACTTACTAAGGTGATATCTGTAAATTGCATCACTTAAATTTTATGGTTTTTTGACTCCCTTTTGGAACTAGTCCAGGTTAAAGTACTTGTAAACCCACTTGGTTTAACATGCCATAATTTTAACCTTTGGGTAACGGAAGCGGGATCCGTTGCCCAACAAATTGGTTGGTGGCTTGCCAGGTGCTTTCAGAGTAAGTATTGGTCATTGACTGAGTTCGGCCTAAACAGGCACATCGCTGACGGGGTTGCGGATGTCTGTCAGTCGCGTTCTCGTGACCCTGTCTCCAAGTGATGTAGTAGTACCGCTGCGTTTTAGCCGGTATGATTCCGGCATACCCTGGAACATCCTTCCGAGTATTCCAGGTATCCACGAGGACTTCCCAGCGTAAAAAGAAAATTATAATTATAATTAAGTTATTCGATCAATGACAGCAGTTTTTCCAATATCTTCAATTAATATTAAATATATACTTACATAAATTGAACATAAAAGATGAGATTCAATGGGTAGGACTAAACTTCATTAAATATAAACGATTCACAACGTTTGGGTCAAAAAATTCGAGTCTTATGCCCGACTTTACGAACCTACATTTAGAGCCAGTTAGGGAATTGTTTTCTATAGCTAAAAGGTCCCATAAATATATGATGCTTAAGGGAATGTTGGTAAAATTGGGCATTTAAAATTTTAGATTTTAAAAAGTGAAAACAATAAAATTTTTGACCTTGTTACACAGTGTGACATTTCGTTGCCTCTCGTCCCTTCAAAATTCTGACGTAAATTTTATAGATAGGCCTTAAACCCAACGGATTCCTCCTCATCCATGAGTAAAATCACTAGGGATTCCTTAACTGTATTCCACTCTAGTGACCCGGATGATACCGACTATGAGGACATACCACTCAATATGATGAAGCATGAAGTGCATACGTGCGACTTCTGCCACCAAGCCCCCATCCGATGGTGAGGGAGGGCTCCAGCCTCTTATAGATAGTGGGCCTTAAGCAAATAGGGAATGCATTAAAATTTAAGTAAATGAATAAATGGTCTTTTATTTAAATGGTCTTTCATTTATATGACGTATTTGTTGTTATGTCAAATGAAGTTATTGCAGGAAAATGTGACCTAGATAATGGGAACACTGCTCTGCTTTTTTTTGGGATTTAAAACAAGTAAAAAAACAATAGTATCAAACTTAGTAATTAGTAGAAGTAGTAATGAAAAGCGCAAATATTATTTTGTTTGTCAAGGAAGTAAAGCCGTAGTTAGTAAAGCGTCACTATTGCACACATATGCTCCATTTAAGTAAATGTATAAAATGCTTTAATAACAATTCGCCTTAACAGTTAAAGTTTATAATAGATTCAATATATTCAAATATAACACAAAATTTCCATGTAAATACGGGCATTATAAAACAAATTAAATTACTTGTAAAACAGGCAATCAGATGCCGGATTGTCCAAAATTATAATAATCAATGATTATAAAATGTTTATGTGCCTTATCTTTATGCGATCTACAAAGACATTTGACGCCATACTATGAAATCATGTAAACATATTCTATGTTAAAATCCATATATTCTTTCCTCGAAATAGGCTATTATTAAATTAAAAATATACTTTGAAATTTTGTTGGGTTTTATTTTTTTTTCGCTGGGAAATGCTTTATGCACATCTGATGAAGTATTAACCATCCAGTGTCGCACACGCAGACTGTACCAAAATATTCACTAAAACCCATTGGA
The DNA here is from genome assembly GCA_015832385.1 of Elymnias hypermnestra. Classification (NCBI taxonomy): domain Eukaryota; kingdom Metazoa; phylum Arthropoda; class Insecta; order Lepidoptera; family Nymphalidae; genus Elymnias; species Elymnias hypermnestra. Next base: position 3,801,785 of record JACTOM010000912.1, on the reverse strand, counting down.
ATCCACTTCATTCGGATTGTGGAGGACAGATGATCGCTGATGGATTCGACTACGCTATCTCCGGTTGAATCCAACTTAAAAGTACAGTTCAGGGAGAGAGAAAGGACAAAGCATCTCCTGGCACCCGCCGTCCTTCAACGGTAAGGAGTCTTTTACTTATATCGTCGTAAATTCTATAAGACGGAATAGGGAACTACGTGGGTGACACTGAAGGACGGCATCTGACTGAATCTGACTGATTCCCTTTGCATTGAAATGCATTAACGCCCCGTTTGAAAGCTATATCTTTAACCAGGAGGGTGTGACTCGCTGAAGAACAGAATATCTACTAAAGCCCAGCGGAAACCTTAGCGTCCTGACAACAGGAGCACCAGAGGTTCAGAGGGAACATAACGCTCTGGGGCCCCGGACATCGTTTGTTAACGACCATTCAGAATGACAGGAGATGCGCAAAAGTACGGTCTCCTCCTACGGATAAAGGTGGCCTCAGCAGCAGCTTTTCTCTCCTTCTTCAATGCGATATGAGATGACATTCTTACAGAAATAAGATAACGTCTGCCAACCACTTTCACTGCTGAGCATATAGCCAACTATGCTCATCAGCGAGAACTCATCGCCAACCATGCTCCCTGCTCTCCTCCTTCGTGTAAATGCAGTCTCTGTCTTCCTCTCTAAAGCATTTTTACGGTAATAAATAATCACTTACGACCTTACAGAAGGCCTTCGACCAAATTTGCTGCTGAGAATATAGCCAACGATGCATATTAGCGACAGTTCTCCTCCAACTGAGATCTCCTTGCCCAGGCATCCTGCCATAGTATGGTATGATCTATCAACAAGAGCACCACACTCATGATAGGATGGTGACTATCACGACCAAATATCTGGTGCATTTACTTGCTAAAAGAACCGTGCCCTCATAGCATCTACACCAGTATCTGTCTACTTTATATGAAACCGCATAAGAAATGAATGTCTTCGAGACTATAACACCAATTTAATACTAATGATAAGTGGCATAATAAAAGAATTGCGAAAGAGGAAGCACAAATTGATTCGCTTTCTCCTTACTTCCGTTCAATCATACGTCACATTATATTTACCGAAATATAACCACTTTAAAAGGAAACTTTATTATGTAAAGTGATTGGATTTTTTATGTGTTCCGAACTCTTTAAACAGCAGAAAGCCCTTTTATCAGCATTTAACAAGTGCAATGTTATTTCTTAATCCAACATAGTCTTCACGAGTACCGTGGCAATGAGTCGCCAGGGCCTGTGTCGTCTTCTTTCTTACCCCAAATGATATGTCGAAGATATACATAAAATAATAACACCCAAATGGGTTTTAAATGATTTCAGAACTGGTTGGCCTAGATCAGATATTTCACAATGTATTCATCACGAAATGTCCGCAACCATAGGCCCTTTGTCTCTTGCTCCTACAGTAATATATGAAACGTTACTCTCTCTATCTTAATTAATTTCTCTCTTCACTTCCGTTGGCTCTGTCCTCACGAATTCATCACCTTACTCCCTAAGTCACGCTTGTATAAAGATATTTCTTCGTTCTATAATTCTATCGAGTCACAAACATCTAACAGCTCTTCTTATTTAATTAAAATGTTAAACGCCGAGACAGAAAATTGAAAGCTGTATTTTAATTGCATAAGTTACAAAAACAAAAACCCGCCGGCATCATTCCACTTGATAACATAATTGCGTGTGTAACCAAAACCATGTATATTTGAATTTAAACTCAATTATAAACTCTATTACCAAGTAATAAGGACTTCGTAGATTCTCCAATAAAAGGTTAAGTCGAAAGGAAATGCTAATAGTTAAGACAACTTTCAAATATCGTTTATACTTTTATTTTGCGATTGTTTGGTTACATTAAAACGATGCCAGATATATTTTTTTAAATCAATTGCTGTTTTTTAGTATAGCTAAAACCCGAGAGCAGTTGAACTGGTTTTGAATTATTTTCTGAAGTCCAGGGAAGGTTTTAAATGATTAAATATGATAAAAATGATTGGTGTATTGTAAAACTGTTCTTTTTGGCTTTTCATTAGTAACTGTTCCTACCTGTCAAATGCAATAAATTTAAAAGTAGTTCAGAAATCAGAAAAAACTTTAGCAAAACTTTTTTTGGCATTATTTTTGTTTCAAATGTCAAACTTTTGTTGTTCATGTGTTCGTCCAGTCTTTCAATAATCAAATTAAATTTAAAAGATAATCTTTTTCCTAATATTTCGACTTATACTGGCGTAAAGGTAGCAATTTTTTCTTTACGAATTTTCTTTTTACCGGTTATGTTTCGAGTAGATTATTTTCTAAAGTTGAAACATTCTGTAATTACCATTCAGCTTTTGTTGCTGCCCTTGATTATGATGCTACCCGGTATTAAGTGATGACTAAACTTTCATCAGGTTAAGGCGCTTTTATTTTAGACTGTATTAGGTGAGGAGGTGAGGACAGAAGATAGGAGAGGAGAGAAAAAAGAAGTGAGTTTAATGGTGTAAACACATCTTCACGTAATTACTTTCTAGCAAATGCATTTGAATGTGAGTGTATGCATTCCAATGGAACATTCGTCGTCGCCGTCGCTTCAACCGATGGACGTCCACTGCTGGACATAGGCCTCACGTAATAATGTCCACAAGGCCCGATCTTGCGCCGCCTGGCTCCAGCGGCTACCGGCGACTTTCTTTATGTTGTCAGTCCACCTTGTAAGAGTCTCCCTACACTGCGCCGTCCGGTGCGGGGTCGCCACTCCAGCAGCTTTGGCCCCCAACGTCCATCGGTCCTTCGGACTATGTATCTTGCCCATTGCCACTTCAGGTTCGCGATTCGTAGGGCCATATCGGTGATTTTGGTTCTGCTACGGATCTCCTCATTTCTGATATAGAGAAACTTCGAGCGTAGCCCTCTCCATCGCACTCTGAGCGACTCTGAGGTTTCGTATGAGGCCCATAGGCAGCGACCACGTTTCGGAGCCGTAGGTCATCGTAGGTGATGAAGGAACATTTGTAACGTTAAAATTATAATTGAATAATATAACCAGAGTTATATGAGACCGCAAAATAGACTGAATATAATTAGTATTTACTACCTAATCCCTGAGGGATATTGGGGTAAAAGATCTTACGTAGCTTTCAGAACAAATTTTCTCCAATATTCCTCAGTGCCAGAAGACCAAAGTCTTCGAACAGTGCTTGTTGCCAGTGATCGCCTACGGATCGGAAACGTGGTCGCTGACTATGGGCTTCATTGGAAATGAGGAGATCCGTATGAGAACTAAAGTCACCGACATAGCCCTAAGAATCACGAAGCTGAAGAGGCAATGGGCGAGGCACATAGTCCGAAGAACCGATGAACGTTGGGGTCCTAAGGTGCTGGAATGGGGACTCCGCACCGGAAGGCGCATTGTAGGTAGACATAAGGAGGGTCGCCAGTAGCCGCTGGAGCCAGGCGGCACAAAATCGGACACAGTGGGCATCATTAGGTGAGACCTATGTCCAGCAGTGGACGTCCATCGATTGAAGTGAGTGAGTGACTGAGAGACTTGATCCCTACGTAGTTCCTATCCCATGGGAATATAAGAAAATTGCCTTTCAAATGTAAGGACAAATCGAATCGGATGATTTCAAAGTCTATTAAATATGTACTAACAGTTTTGATGTTTTATTTAAGGTTGTTAAAATGGGCTATAATTTTATACTATACTTCTGTAATAGTCCATTAACATTTCTAATAGTTTCAATCTACATTGTTTCCCAAGAAACAAAGCCTAATTAACGTGGCAATAGTTCCGCGGTTTATTCATATCTTGTACAAGTTTAGCAAACACCTGCTGCATTGCTACGAACAGTCATTCACCGTATATAGGAAATTGTCTAATGAGCATCTGATATAGGGTTGACAACGTTTTTTAAAAGGAATGTTATGCAGTGTTTGTTATGTTCGTGGTTCTGTTTGTGCTTTACTTCGTGCCTCTACTTGTATCCACCAAGGCATAGTAGGAGTTCAATTAAATCATTACTAACACCTACAATTATCCTGTTACCGAAATTCCTATTATTATTTCATACTACTTATACAACTGCCTCATTGGTCTAGTGGTTAGCATGTTCGACTACAGACATGAGGTCCTGGGTTCGAGTCTCAGGTCGGGCTAATTCGAAATCGTTATTGAGTTTTCTATTAAGATTGTCTCAATATTTGCCCGAAGTTGGGAAGTTGGCGGTGTGATCCACCCCCGTGCCTCGGAGAGCACGTTAAGCCGTCGGTCCTGCGCCTGATCTCTCTAAGGTCGTGTCGGATTTCCGTCACACCGGACTATGAGAGTGAAGGAATAGAGAGTGCACTTGTGTACTATGTCTGCCAATCCGCAGTGGAGCAGCGGGGTGGGTCTATGCTCTTAAAACCCTCTCTCATATGACGGAGGAGGCCTGTGCCCAGCAGTGGGACGTTAATGGGCTGCTACTTACTTACTACTTATACCGTTTTAAGTATACATCGCCAAAGGAATATGTCAAATCACTCAAGGTTAAATTGTCGTAAGAACTTTCTGTAGAGTAAAGGGAAAAGGGGATAATATAAGATTACACTCTCCCTATATAAAAGTATCATGTTAAAATATTCAATCTTTATGCTTTCTTAATAACCATTCATGTTTAAATATATTTTCGGAAACTTAATGAATACAGTTTTATTAATTCTATTGAAAAAAAAAAGTAAGTAGCAGCCCATTAACGTCCCACTGCTGGGCACAGACCTCCTCATTCCTACGAGAGAGGGTTTTAGAGCATAGACCCACCCTCTATTCCTTCACTCTCATAGTCCGATGTGACGGCAATCCGACACGACCGGAGAGAGATCAAGCGCAGGACCGACGGCTTAACGTGCTCTCCGAGGCACGGGGGTGGATCACACCGCCAACTTCCCAACTTCGGGCAAATATTGAGAAAATCTTAATAGAAAACTCAATATTGATTTCTGAATTGGCCCGACCCGGGACTCGAAGCCAGGACCTCATGTCTGTCGAACATGGTAACCACTAGACCATTGAGGCAGTTGTCTCTTATGCAGCATCTATTGAAACGTTACATAAATGCTTTCTTTTTATATATTGAGTTGAGAAAAATCGCGTAGAGGCTAATTAAAATTTTTTTATTAGGTTTTTTCGATATTCGCTAAAATTGCCCATTTTTATTGATAACAGGTAGATGTTTTAATGAGATCTCACTAGATAATAAATTAATTCTTATATTTTCTTTGTTTAGCATCCTACTGACTGCGCCATTAAGAGTGGAAACTACACAAACATAAACATTTGATATCAGTATTATAACCTCATATGATACTGATATCAAATGTTTTTATGTTCAGCTAAATATGCCGGTGTGTATATTATACCAAAAAATTTGTTATTTCACATGTGATTCATTTGTACTATTAAGTAAAATTTTATGCTTGAAATGATTTAGATGTCAGATTCAAATACTTTTCTAACAGTTATTTTGTAGATCCGACTTTCTTAATAAGGATCAATGGTATACAAATAAACTAGACGAATTAGAAAATACAATTTCTTAAACTTATCCTACCGACTGCGCCAACAATGCTCTTAGCATTCTATTACAACAAGTGTCGTAAAAAGTTTTTTTTAACTAGTTAGTTATCAACCCTAATCTAATAAGGAATCACCAGATAGCTATCTAGTATTAGAGATTAATAATGGCAGTCATATTTCAAACCAGAACACCATTATGCTGTCATATAAAGATTTATTGGGATTGCTTACTAGCGAATGCACCACCTTCAATGTGAGTGTATGCATTTCAAAGGATCCTTTGTGATATTCAAATTATAATTTAATAATAACACCTTACATACATATAACCACGACTTTGTCTGCTTAGAATTAGTAATTACTAGCTGTTCCCGGCCCCAATGGAATATGTAAGAATCTGTACTAAAAAGTCGTCTACATTGCGAAAATTGTCACTTCGTTGTACTACAAATCAGTCGCGAATAGTTATGAAGATCTAATAATGAGTGAGGCAGTTTTATTGGTCTAAAACCATCATCAACTCAGGTTTGTTTTATTATTGATACTATGTTAATGGATCTAAATTTACAAAAGATGGAACATGTGAAAGTGATATTGAAAGGAGTGTAAATGCAGGGAATGTGGTAAATGGTGCTCTGCACGCCTTTATGAATAGCCAGATGGTGTCTCAAAGGGCCAGACTGGCTGTGCATGCTGGAGTGTTGGTGCCAACATTTATGTATGGTAGTGAAAGTTGGGTGTGGCAGAAGAATCACATAAGTAAAATAAATGCGGTAGAGATGGAAGCGTTGAGAAGTATGAGTGGATTGAAACTGAGTGACAAAGTAAGAAATAGTGTGATAAGAGAACGTTGTGGTATAAAAGAAGACGTAGTGACTAAAATTGAGAAAGGTATGCTTAGATGGTTTGGGCATGTAGAGAGAATGAATGAAAGGAGACTGACAAAAAGGATTTATGAGTCAAGAGTGAATGCGAAAGTTGGAAGGGGAAGACCAAGGCGAACGTTCCTGGACCAAATCCAGGACATTTTAAATAACGGCCAGGTCAAGAGTACTCTAAACCGACGAACTTGTATGAAAGGTTTAATGAGAATGAAAGAAGCGAAGGACATATGCAAGGATCGTGGCAAGTGGAAGGACGTGGTCTCTGCCTATCCCTATGGGAATGAGGCGTGACGCTATGTATGTATGTATGTATGTTATTATAGATATACATATTGAGGTTAAGTTGGTTAATAAATAGTTTTATTCAATTGTTTTACGAAAAAAATGTATCGAAAGCTGTCGGGGCTGAATCACATACTATGGTATTAAGGGTCATATTGATGGGAACGTTATGTAGAGGTTTAGAGGAGACAAAATTGATTAATTAGAGGTGTGTATATATATATATATATATTAATAGCTGAAAATTCGTTAAAAAGACTTTGGTTGTAAGAACTCTTATAAATACTTCAAGGGGTTTACGAAAACTTTGTTAAGTCGGGGTAGTAGTTAAATTGAGGTTTGTTATATTAAAGTTGTACTGTATATTTATACTAATATTATATATGTAAATTTATGTTTATGTAATTATACAAAGCAATATTATGTAGTTCGTAGATATCGCACCTATACCACTTTTAAGATTCCTGGAAGAGATCCCTTTTAAGGGATGAGGTGTCCTCATGTACTAGTTTTAATTTTTATTTCTAAAGCAGTTTAAATGGTGCATAAATAAAAAAAATAATATTCTTCGAAATCGGTGAAGCTATTGTTGAGTTAAAACAGGACATATAGGAAGACAGATAAATGAACAAACATTTGTAAGAATTATAGGATTAACAGTCATAAAATTAATATCTATATAAAAAAACATTTCACAAAAGAATGGCTTTATTGATAGACTTTGCAAATTTATAAATTACTTTGGAAATATTGATATAGTTAATACAGTATAAGATGGTAAGGAAACAGTCTAAGCTATTAGTAATAATGGTTACACATATACCTATTTAGATAAAAGAAGCAAGAGAGGAATAGTCACATATATACAATAAAATATTACATAAACCATTTAAATTGGCTATAAAAGTAATTGCGTAATTAAATTAGAAACAGCGAATATCAATTAAACAAGATCTTTATGTAACTAAGACCTTGCGGTGTGAGTAATAAAATTTTAGAATTGAGTTGTCTTTTCAAATCAAAGTGTTGACATGATACATTAAACACGTCAACGTTACATAAGATTTTACCATAAATCCAACAAGTTTTGCGTATAAACTGCTTTTTAAGTACATACCAATAATATTATCAAGGAAGTCAATTGCTAAATCCAAAGTACAAACTCCACTAGGAAGCGAAATTAACTAAAATTGCCTGTTACACTGTTTGATCGCGATGCACAATGAAACTGAGATTTCGATCATTGTCGTCTTCATTTTACTGGATTTGTGTCAACTAAAGATAGGATAAATTCTTTTTAGCAGATTTTTTAACCCAAGAGGTCGTCAAGTTCTGTTTTCAGCTGTTTCATAAGCATTAAATAAATGGCACGGTAATGTTCGCACGTGTTTCCATTTCCAGTGACCTAACCCCTTAATCGCACAGCTTAGCTGCTACAAAGAGGTGCTAAATGACCAGCCAAAAAATTATATTCCTAAGCCTTAATCCAGGTAATACATACCAGATATACCATACCCTTCTTCTAATCGTGCTTCTACAACAAGCGAAGGTCCGCGTTTGTTATGCCTGTCTACTGGCGGATGTTTGTTAGTCAGGATTACTTTTTGCGCCCAACTCTTCTTTTGCCAACCAGATGAGCTGTAGGAGCTCGTATATTTCGTACCTAAGCACATATCTCAGATATTTCCTACAGGTTGGTACAGGTGCTTACCAGTCATGGTTGCTTCAGAAAATACCTGTATCAAACTGTTGGCTGTGAGCCGTCAGTCAGCTGTCACGAATGTGTGCCTGATTAGATACAGCCCACCACACGGTGGCAAAATATCCCGCCTGGGGACCTAAGCAAGTCATTGTGACGTCGCTGAACGGCACAGAGCACTGGCAAGTATTATAAGACCAATACTTATCAGTGTCCAGGCCTGGAGAGCGGTTGCCTCTTTTTGCGAGATTGTCATCTCGCTTAAGGAGGCACGGCAAAGGGAGAGGGTGAATGCCGCCGGAATACTTCAGCCCCGACGAAGGGGTGCAGGAAACAGTAGACGGAGGTTCAAACAACTCCTGCTTGTAGAATATCTGTAAACCGACTGCAACTGGGGAGCCAGAGAGGAATGCCTCTACGAACCTCTGTTTCATCACTCATGGTTGATGGTGGTTGGGCTGGGTCTTAGTGGGTATTGCGAGTTTGTCCCATCACGGAGTCCCACACATTACCCAGGGACAAAAAAACATGCCCTAGATACGTGTCTTTTCTCATTTTGATGATTTTTCTTTGATTCGCAACAGAACTTCCACATTTGACACCTTGTCCATCCAAGTAATAGCTAACATCCGTCGAAATGTCCACATATCAAATGAATTAATACGTTTCCTAAGGTCTTATTTAATCATCCACGTTACCCATTGGAGCAGTGGAGCACGCAAAAACAGTTTAATTCTAATCTCAATGCCCAATTTGTTGAATCTGTACAATCATCTTTACGTCTTTGACGAAAAACATATCCAAAGATTCGCGTTTTTGCTTTTGGTATGATAATACAGAATAACAACTATTTTTAGAAGATTAAAAGACTAACATATAAGTCATTTCCTACCTAAAATGTATTCAACATCAAGTTTCATAACAATTGAAAATTTGAACAAGATAAGAAACTAGAGTAGTGGAAGACTTCGGAGCCGTGAAAGCTGATGTAAGTCTTTTGGAAGAATGAATTTTTGGTTTGTTTCATAAAACAATAAAAACTTGTTACTAGATGAGTAATCCGCGGAATCAGGTGAATCATCAAATTACAGTGAAATAGCTTACCTGTATACCCAGGGGGGCAATCGCATTCATACGTGTGCAATGACGTAAGCCTACAAGTAGCTCCGTTCAAACAAGGTGCGGAGTCACAAGCTGCTGGTACTCGAATCTCGCACAAAGATGCACTGAATCCAAGAGGACAGTCGCAGGCGAATGATGGTGGAGCACCTCCTGCACCAGGTCTAACTCGACAAGAGCCACCATTCTGACATCGTGGACTGGACTCACTGTGGCAGGGGTTCAGATGTTGGCAGAACTCGCCGGCGTAACGGGATGTGCAACTGTAACAAAATAAGTGAAATTAGACATCTGTATACATAGATATATAAATAAAATGTAATTGTTTATGGTGTGATTATGAATACAAGAATTTTCTGATGAATAATGAGCAAAGTTTCATTAAAGGCGTAAGAGCGGTTTACCAACGCATAAAGAATAAAACTATACAGAATTAGTTTCTTAAGATACAATAAATGTCATTAATATAAAACTTTCGATTGGTTAAAAGATTTAACAATCTATATACAGGCAAGGGATATCTTCCTACCTGAAGAATAAATACAAGATTATAACTATAGTATTATATTAAATTAAATACAATTATAATAAGGATATTTTATTTATTTTTATATACAATAGATCTGGTTATAACAAAGGCTTGGTATAAATACATTCAGCCCGTAATACAATATACAAAGTAAAAATTGATTGGTCATTATTAAATGCAATTTAAATTTCCTTGTGGTAAATTTACGTTTAAATATAATAAACAAACTTTACTTAAAAATACCCTAATAGTATACGAGTAACTGTTATGGATTATGATTCTACAGAAAACAAAAGCTTTAAGCTCGAGTTTTCTAAGAAAGATTGAAACTAATATAAATTACTCACAGTAAACATTGGTCCAGTTTCACAACTTTTCGTTTATAAATTCAATTTTTATTATTTATTTGTAATAAACACACTGTCTTAAAATAACTAAGTGTATAATTATGTATGATTACTATCCTACAGCAATCAAAAGCTTTCAGCTTGAGTTTCCTAAGAAACATTCAGCCCGAATTACTTGTAGTGAACGTAAGCCCAGCTTATGGACATTTTCAACTATTGTACTATTTATTTAATACGTTTAATTACAAAAAAAAAACTACATTGTATATCTATGTGTATAATTACATAGGAATACTTTTATATACAAAAGTTTTAAGCTCGAGCTTTCTAAGAAACATTCAGTCCGATTTAATTGTAGTGTAGTAATAATATATTTAACTTGTATATTAACTTCCACTTTATTTATTTAATAAGATTATTTATAATAAACATTCATTATGATGTCCCTACTATATAATAATCTAGGAGTGTTGTAGTATAGAAATGCTTTAAGCTTGAGCTTTCTAAGAAACATTCAGCCCGAATTACTCGTAGTGAACACTGGTACACCTACCGGGCACTATCGTGTTTGGCTGTCTACTATACCACGGCAATAAATAATGGAGATACCTCGCGACACGTACCCGAGACAGCGAGAGCTTTTATATTATTTGTTCCGAGCTTTTCTCATGTTAACGAATGCACAAGAAAACTTGTAATATACCCCAGAGGAACAGTTTTACATTACCAATTACATGCATAACTAACAGTTTTATTAACTATTTATCTGTCAATAACATTTTGTTTTCCAAACTCATTGAATTTGTCTCAATTTCAGTTCGAACGTGTCACATATAAAAACTCTCTCATCTCTCATTAATCTATTGTCAATTTGACCACAGACTGCAACAAAACAAAAGATAGCATGTGTGTGTCAAATACCTCAGTGATTTTGACAATATAACCTCCTTAGTGTTTTTGACAATATAAACTTTTTTAATGTAACCTTATGGCGTTTGACATAAATGTCAGCGATTGACAAATATGCATATTTACTGCGTATGTATGTAGGGTAGTGTGTGTAATATTTTCTTTATTGACTTTTTGTATTTTTATGCAAATTTTAACAAAAAATATATTATCATTGTGCACTCCCTATCTATAGAAACTATAGTAAGTAAGTAGCAGCCCATTAAAGTCCCACAGCTGGGCACGGGCCTCCTCACTCCAAGGAGCGAGGGTTTTTAGAGCATAGACCCACCACGCTGCTCCACTGCGGATTGGCAGGCATAGTACACAAGTGCACTCTCTATTCCTTCACTCTCATAGTCCGATGTGACGGGAATCCGACACGACCGGAGAGAGATCAGGCGCAGGACCGACGGCTTAACGTGCTCTCCGAGGCACGGGGGTGGATCACACCGCCAACTTCCCAACTTCGGGCAAATATTGAGAAAATCTTAATAGAAAACTCAATATTGGTTTTTGAATTGGCCCGACCCGGGACTCGAACCCAGGACCTCATGTCTGTAGTCGAACATGCTAAACCACTAGACCAATGAGGATGTTATAGAAACTATAAGTGTAGGAAATTTGTACAGAGGTGTACAAAGTTTTTGGTTCATGTTCTAACACATATATTGAAGTCACGTGACTGAATTTTTGGTTTGTAATTTGAGGTGAATGCCTCATATTGTTTATACTTTTTTAATGGTATGCATAAGCTCTGTTCAAAATTCGATTATTGAGCTTGTATAGTGATTTAAGCCACATTTAAACTCTATGTAAAAGGCACATATCTCAGCCATCTTTGGTTCGCAGACGATCTAATACTTCTATCAGAGACGGCCAGCCAGATGCAATACACAATTGAGTCTTTGAACCATGCCAGTGCCAAGGTAGGTCTAGAGATGAACCTAACTAAAACCAAGATAATGACCAACTCCAACTGGAAAAAACCCATAACAGTCAACGGAGAGCGACTAGAAAATGTCGATAAATATATATACATGAAAAAATTGTTAAGTTTTGACAAAAACAGTGACGTACTAGGAAAAGAAAGAACGGTAAAATCAACATGGAATATTGGAACTAAAAAAAAATTTTCAAATGTAATACGCCGACAACCACAACAAAAGTTATGAACTCGAGTCTCTTACCATGCCTTAATTAAATTAGGACCTGTCAAAGGAGGCTAAAAAGGAGTATGCTCAACATCAGGAAGATAGACAAAGTGAGACGTAATAAAATAACAAAAACTACCAAAACGACTGATTCCCTAACTTATGCACTAAAACAATAATGGAAATGGGCTAGCCATGTCGTGAGTAAACAGACCAGAGATAGTCTACGAGTGTTACCTCGTGGAACGGCCCAACGGGAAAGAGAAGCCGAGGAAGACCGCTAGTCAAATGGGAAGACCACCTCAGAAGGACAGTCAGTCTAAACAGGAGTGACCTAGCCCAAGATAGAGAGGCATGGGCGTCTTTGGAGGAGGCTTATACCCAATCAGGAGTTCTTGCTGGCAAAATGTACTCGTAATAACTAACATATTCAAACACAGCTACGTTACATATATTGAAATGTTTCTAAATACTCTTACAGGGTGAAAAACTTTTTGTAAAAAGCAAGAAATAAGTGGCTTATTTATTTATTATCACTATGTAAATTTGCCATATTTTGTCGATATTTCAATATTATAGGGGTTTTGAGGTCCAGAGCAACTCCGTCCTAAGTTATTAAACCTTGAAAGTTTCAGTGTGAAACATACATACATCACGCCTCATTCCCATAGGGGTAGGCAGAGACAAGATCCTTCCACTTGCCCCGATCCTTGCATATCTCCTTCGCTTCTTTCATTCTCATTGAACCTTTCATACAAGTTCATCGGTTTAGAGTACTCTTGACCTGGCCGTTATTTAAAATGTCCTGGATTTAATCCAGGAACGTTCGCCTTGGTCTTCCCCTTCCAACTTTCGCATTCACTCTTGACTCATAAATCCTTTTTGTCAGTCTCCTTTCATTCATTCTCTCTACATGCCCAAACCATCTAAGCATACCTTTCTCAATTTCTCTTATCACACTATTTCTTACTCTGTCACTCAGTTTTAATTCACTCATGCTTCTCAACGCTCTAATCTCTACCGCATTTATTTTACTTTTATGATTCTTTTGCCATGGCTATTTATAAAGGCACGCAGAGCACCATTTACCATATTCCCTGCATTCACTCTCCTTTCAATATCACTTTCACATGCTCCATCTTTTGTAAATTTAGAACCCAAGTATACAATTTCTTTCACCTCTTCCACTTGTTCCCTATCTATCAAAATATTGCCATTAATCAGTGTAAAACATTTGGTTTCTAAACAATTACTTTAGTATAGCGTTGATGTTTTTATGAATAAATTTTCATGACTGATATATTGCTTTGCTTTTGTCTAAAGTAAATATGTCGTGCCTAGAAACTAGGCACTGTACATACATTCGAACATGTCCTAAATAACAAAAAGAGATAACAATATTTGTGCTTTCATAAGCTATACGGAGAAGGTTCAAACATCGTGACGAACTAGTTTATGTGGTAACCTACAGTACATGATCCCTTTCTGTATTCATGCATCAACATGTCAGGGCGTGATCGATATATTTCTTACTGGACCGACATCTGAATCAAGTGGTGTATATATTTGGAAACTCATGCATACACATTGATATCTTACAAGGTAACTTTGACATCACTTTCTGAGAAACATCGCGGCTGTCGTATGGAATACATCGAAATGTTTACTTATACGAATATTAACGTTTAGTTCTTATTACCTAAAGGCTCACTTCAACCGAAAAACCTAATTTTTTCTTCGCAAAGTTTGCAATGAGAACGGCATACTTGACCATAAAAATATAGGTAACTAAGTTTGACATATGGAAACAAATTGATATAATGTACAATAAAGGCTTTTTGCAGATACATATTTATTTGTATTACACTTTTTTTACATACAATACAAGGTTATAGACCTTGACAGAATATGGAAGAATCGCAAAGACAGCAAGAATTAAAATAATTTTGGTACATTCGCTTCATTTCTCGATATCCTTGAGACTTGGTGTTACAGAAGACTGATTATAGGACAAATCAATAGGTACAGGATTAACTGAACATCGTGGAACAATAAAAACTTACATAAACGTGCCTTCAAACAATTCTTGAGTTTGGTTGGCCACATAGTGCATAAACCCCGTGATACTTAAGTATTAGTATATAATAAGCGTTAGTTTTTAATTTGTGTTATACGTATTAGTTTAGCAGTGCTAGCTTATTTGTATGATTTTATTGATAATTAATCTTAATTATATTAATCACAAAGTTTAATAGACTTATTATAGCGTTGAAAATGTCTATATCTAGATTAGCAAACTCGTTATATGACCGATACATCCTGATATTATAGAAATTGTTAAAACTAAAATATGACGATGTAATTATGCGATATTTAGATGTACAAAGTCTCCGACCCGTGTTGGAGGGCAACTTGAAATTTTTATAAAATAAAAAAAAACCCGTGATACAAAAACTTATTGTCACTGAGAAAATATGAAGCTGGAGGAGTCCTATGCGCTGAACTGATGAAATTCGCCATAAATGAAGCTCAGATGTTGCATGACGTAAGCATAGGAGTTACTGCTCTTTTTCAATAACTGTAACTCTGATTGAACTGATCAAATTCGCTTAGAATTAAGAGAAGTAATGCTACATTGTATAAATTCAAACAGTGAAGTAATTATAGTGCAAGTTGTGTATATTTAAGTATTGGAGAGAAACAAGTTATTACTTAATGTGAGTTCGTGTATTTCCCTATGATCCTACAACAGATAAATCCTGTAAGCAGTAAAGTAATAATAAATGTATTAATGTCCCTGATAAAAATTTTCAATTTGAATTATTTGGATAAGTTGTATATTTCTTTTTACAGACCACATGGTGGAGATGGAAAATAACCGCTACTTCGGACTTTACTAATTTATTTTAAAAGGGTTAGCTTGATTAAAGTTATATTATAATGATGACAGAAAAAAAAGATACGCATCTTAGTTGGTTTTGAGTTCTTCTTAAATAGGAATCGAATGAAGCCTTTTAATAAATATTAAAACGACGTTGGACGATTCAAAAATGCTTTAAAAGCCTACTTAAACAAAGTACTTTTGAGTTTGAAGTAAAATATTTAAATATTGTCGTGTTCGAGGTAGAAAGGACGCCAGCAAATTTTATACAGTCAAAATGTTTTCATGATAGCTGGGAACCTGTACGAATTGAACGTGGGCGACTCACGATGTTCAACGCCCACGCACTGACCTCAACTGCAGCCGGGTGGTTGCACTGTCCCTTATATATATGTGTAGGGCTGGCATCATTTAACACATAATGCAGTATGCCATATACAATCTTCCTATAATATATCCTTTATACAATAACAGATACAAGTTAGTAAAAATAGGGTAGTGAGGTAGGGAGATGAAAGAGCTTATACTGCGAAATCCATTGAAGATAGAACAAAAAAAATTTCTACAGTATTATACAACGTACTAATATCTACAAAAAAGTCTAAGATACTTTATATCCAACTACTGTAGTTATGCACTATAACTACTTTTGAAAGTTAATAAAAGTGGCTAGAATAATCAAGCCATATTATTCATGCCTCTGTATTAATTCTTATCCTTTTAAATTATTTATAAAATAACGTTTCAATACCTGTAAAATACTTTTTAAATTATTAAAATCAAACATTCCATTCAAAAGATATAACGAACTTAAAAATGTCAATCTAAGAAAACACCGCGCGGCATTGTTAGTTAGTATATAATTCTTCTATTAACAGTTTTGTGTTTTCAATTTAGGATTCGATATATAACGCACTTCCCCATATTTTCTGGTAAATATATATATACATATATGTCGGAATGCAAGAGTCTGTGGATCGCTGGTCCGTGTGTAATAGTCTGTGGAACGCTGGCGCCATCTTTGTATCGGCGTGGGGGCAGAGTCAATAAGTGGCAGTCCGGCCCGTCTCTCGGCAATCTTCGAGCGGCGGTCGGCCGGAGTGGTCGACCATTGAAACTGTCGCGTTCCTAGCTATTAGTATTAATGAGTTTGTGTAAATTGATATCGGGAACATTATAATCCGAGTTAATTAATAAAGTGTTTGATTGCACCAACATTACCCATGAACGCCCACAGAATAAGAAATTAAATAATGGAACCACTTCATAACGATGTCGGCGGAGAACCCTACGCCCCTGTGCTTTATGCTTCTCCGTTCTCTCTGTTATTCTGCGACATATATATATTGTTCGCGACTTTTTCCCTTTAATTTATAAACAATACGTTAAATGATATTGTTAAGCATCGTTCGTTTTGTATAATATATTTTGTTTCAACTTCGAGTCTCTATATATATTTATAACTTTGTATATAGAATGTTTGTAGCTATAGCGTATATACATATTTGTCATTTCTAAAAATAAAGTTGTTTGTGTAATTAATGTAATCCCTGTGATTGGTGAGAAATAAAACGCCAATCATAGGAGCCATATTTTATCCAATAAATTAACAACCACCGTCGTTTGCTTGTCACAATAGTGCACGTTTGTCAGTCGTAAAATCGTACATTAGATAGCCAATTTCGGTGAACAATATTCCTGCTGAAACAACAGTTTGTAGTTAAATACTCGTCTGGTGACAAGTAGACGGCGGAGCGTTGGAGTGAAGAATCTGGTGGCATTTTTCATTTATCCTTAACCGGCAAGTCTTCGCAAGAGTGAGCTTACGAAGGGGCTCACATATATATTGTCAGCCGAATAGTTCTCGTCGTGTAAAAATATATATCGAATCGAATTATTACCTAAAATCCATATTATTATGTTACTGTGTTTCATCGCACGAGTCAGTGAGTATTTACTACTTATTTACTTTTATTTGGAAGTCAAATAATTTACTTATAGACTAATATATGTTATCACTTAAAACTAACACTATAAAAGTTTCTACTAACAACTAAAACATAAAGTCATTGTACACAAATATCAACATGTATATAATCATTCCTTTTAACGCAACAATCATGATAAATACACTATGAATTCTAGTTATTAATGTAAAAAGCCTATTTACCTCACGCTATTTTTGTTAAAACAAGCACGATAACCTTAAGTAAACAGTTAATTAACTCCAATTATCTCGCCATAAAGCCCGTCGGTAACCAGCTACCGGTTTTAAAATTTTATACATATATTTCTGACAGTTTAGTGCTTGACTGTAGAAGTTATGGACCCTCTTGTCTTACTGTCATTCCTGGTAGATTGATAACTAGCCACGGCCGAAACCTCCAAACAAACTCAGACAAATTGCAAAAGAGGATTTCTTTTATCTATCCTTCAGATTGCACCAACAAAACCGCCAGTTTTCTATTAAAACAAACTCCCTTTTAAAAGGTTTTTTAACTTTGACCAACAGAACTCTCATATTAACTTGTCTATTTAGGAAACTGATCAAATGTAAAGCCTCTATAAGTGATAAAAAACATATATGTCCTTCCAGATCCCAATTATCGAGTTTTCGCAAAGTGAAACTAATAATAGGAATTTAATAATCCAATGCAAACATGGCTTTGTCTTACTTTAGCAGCTAAATCTTCATTATAAGGCGAGCTATAAATTATTTGTGGTTGTATCGATGATCTAATTACGGTGAAAAAGCGAGAGCCTGCAGGAACTAGAACGTCAGATGATAAAGTGGGCTACATTTAGTGCGTTTAACTAACACAGGCATGCTGAGTTATAAAATGAGAGATGGATACAATATTTTCTATTCCAGAAAGACAAATTACTTTTACTATAATGAGAAATTAATATAAACCTATAATAGAATACAGAGGAGATAAATAGACAGTACTTTTAGTACACACCACAAGAAATATCCGTCGGGTTTTTATTTATCGTTTATACGAACTGTATATCGTAAGCAAGATTAAGTAGTGGGCTAATTTCCTGTACATTTAAAAGCTAATATTAGGAAGTATAATTGAATGAGCTAGATAAGTTTACTTCAAATAAAACTGTAAAGGCGCATTCTTGGGTGTGGCGTTACAATTTCGAGTTTTATCTGCCATAATAAATACTCCACGATACAATCAGTTTATTCTTTATTAATTTACTATAATAAATCAACACTTATAATCTTAGATGATTAACAAAGTATAACTAAGTTTAAAAACGCCAGAACACGTGGGCACGTGCGCACTCTATGAAATCCGAACCAATAATGGCCGTATCCCCAGCGCTCGGTATTATGTCAGCTGTCAACCTCGAAAATGTCAAATGTCATGTTCTGCCAGGAATCGAAGCCAAGACTTTTATTAGAACCATTGTGCTAGACCCCCAGAATGGTCGTTAGAATGTAGTATTTTTGTTTTATTTTCATAAATCTAAAAATGGGTGAAACTTTATCATAAAGGTAATCGTATTCATGAAATGAAAAGACAGTAGACTGAGTTTGGTGTAGTTTCTTCTACAGAACAGAACAAAATAGGATGCGAAGGAACCGTAATTTTAGATTATAAGTCGTTCTTTTACATCATCGCCAATCGTACATTGAAAATAATTTGAATAAATAAAATAAAATTGCTTTAATTCGGGTTAAGGCATAGAAACAATTACATAGAAATTTCACATCCAAAATAAAATGTACAGAGACAAAATTAAATAACATCAAGTTACATTTAGTATTTAATTATAGGTCGAAAACGAAGTTAAAATGAAAGACTGTTAAATTAAAAATAATACAAAAGTAAAATAAATTAAAATAGAAATTCCAAAAAAGTCGCTAAATTATATTCCTCGTTTGGTGCATTCTCAACCAGTTAAGAAAGAACACATTATCGGAGGATGAAGGACGGTTTTAATGAAAAAAAATCAATGGTCAAAATGCTGTAAAATCCTACTTGAACAAAGAATTTTGAATTCAAATACATTGAATTAATTTCGAACAGCCATAGTCATGGGAACAGGACACAGAAACAATAATGTTCATGCTGTTTATCAATAGACTGAAATCTCACCGTTGACTCTATGACTATAAATTGGAAAATGGTTGCCAAGGTTGGTGTAAGGCTATAATTTATTTGGCCCGACAGGAGATCCTGTGTCGCTGAGAGCGGGCGTTCAGCGCTCGCAATAAATAAATGAGCGTTGCATGTAACTGTTCTGATATTCGATATTCCCTTCGTGAACTTTAAAAGACAAATTAAGTGCAATATTGTAGGTAAGGAAATAATACACAAGCTGTTTTCTCTGGTATCAATCGCGTAGTTTCCGATCCTGTTGAGATGGAGGATACCTACTATATATTATTATGCAACTTCATGTCAAAATTTGCTCAAACTACAACAATATAATATTTATAAAATTAAATTAACCATGATAACATTATATCGAACCTTAAAATTAATACAGAAAAATAAAAGTAATTAAAATGTGCCATCAGAAGCAAATGGATGGGTACCCATAAGGCTGGCAGCGTTACCTCTTTGGACAGTGATGCTTATACGCTGTCCGAAGTACCACCCGGCCTAAAGTCACGGGTAACATCAACTGAGATGAAATTTCTTTTAGCCTCAGGACCCCACGGTTCCAATGTCTCCACGCCAAAAGCCACAAATATGTATTCTAAAGCAAGGCTCTCATATTTGCGCCTCTTGGCGTTTTCACCAAATGACGCCACCGCTCCCGCTGATTTGGAGGTAGCGTCAATATGAGATGGTGCAAGCGTATCAACACATGTAGCATCCCACACCAACGACCTTCCATTGTTCCAAGGCATCAACGACATACCATCAGGTCTCTTACCATCATCACGTGCCTTCGTTTTTATGTAAAAGACGATAGTAAGAGACACGAGGTGCAGTATTTTAAAGACCTTCTTTAGGTATGACTACTTGTTTCGATAGCAAAGTTCCTAGGTTTAATATTCGAAAATTTTCTACTTTATCTGAGTTAAGTAACTATAAGAAGGCTGCAACTGTGGTAAATTATCATTCCACCCTTAAAGATGTGCTGTCAAGAAAAGTTTGCGTTTCAATACGATGCTACTGTGTAGAAATCATGTGAAATTATCAGGTTTTTAGACAGCATCATCACTTATACAAGAAAACCGTCTAGATTTCATTCAGGTCTCCTACTTTTACAATGAAAACTAGGTGGTTAAGAGTAATTAATCGATTGATATCGATCTAAAGAGAAGAAAGAAGTCATGGCTACATAAAATAAAGTAATGGACTGGCATAAAACTGCTGGTGAATTGTTTCGGTTATTGCCATTAACAGGGGGAAGTTCCGAAACTGACAGCCGAACTTCAATGATGGAGACACATATAGAAGAAGAATCGATCGAAAGCATCGTTGTAATTGTCGACCTTTCTTACTATTGAGGCTATCAACAAAGCGAAAAGCGAATTGTTCTGGGAATTGCCAGATATCAGATGCAAGACGTGCGCTGTCGGCCTGCGCGTACGCATGTCGCCATTCAAACAGTAAGATCCGATAATATACCGCACGCTTAATATGTTAAATATCTATTTTAACAGTGGTAGAGCCCAGTTGTAATTAATGAAGCTATTTTAAAGCTTTTAATAATGCTAGCTCGAACTTGAAAGTATCCCATTCTGGCCAATTTATGTTCCTAAATATAATTGCGTAAAGGATTCAGAAGACTAGATCAGTTGGATTTTTCTTTGCGCTGGGAAATGCCTTTACGCATCCCCATGAAATACCTTTTCCACTGGAGTGTGGGACTCACAGAATACAGGATATCAACTAAAACCCAGCGGATCCCTCCTAATCCATGAGTGAGATCACTAGAGGTTCCCTAGCAGCATTCTACTCTAGAGACCCGGATGACACCATCTCTAAGGAACTACCACTCAATAGGGTTAGGTATGAAAGACATACGTGTGACCTCTGCCACCAAGCTTCCTCCAACGGCGATGAAGGGCTTCAGCCTCTTGCTTCATTTACCTCTCATTTGCCTCCTTCAGCGAGATGACTCCACTAGTTCAGTTGGTTAGAGGGATTTTATTGTAAATACATTATTGCACATAGAATACGGAAATTAAGAAAAGAAAATTTATCGCTATGTTTTATGGGGTAGGAAAACTTTTGGAGGTGTCGTGATAATGGAATGGGTTGAGTGGTTCAGAACCATCTCCGTATTGCTTTTCTAATGCGTCCAGTTTGAATCACATCGATTAAGTTTTATACTTTAAGATGAAGGAAAACTTCGTGAGTGCCTGCCTGCCAATCCGCAGTGGAGCAGTGTGGGGGGTCTATGCTCTAAAAACCCTCTCTCATATGAGTGAGGAGGCCTGTGCCCAGCAGTGGGACGTTAATAGGCTGCTTAACTTTAGCTATACGACCCCGAAACTATTTGCTGCTTTAGAGATATTGGTGAAGCGGGCATTTAAAGATACCAGAAATATTAAATAAAATATCGTTACAGCTATAAAATCATCGTGCAATGTATTGGTATAAACTCTTTGCCCTTTTAGTCCCCTAAGCAGGAAACATTATAGCAATCTTGCACAAACGAGTGCATCTGTCCACATACGGGCCGTGGGGCATGTAACTGTCCATCCATATGCGATGTCAGACCTAATGAAGACAGGAACTAGACTGGTTGGAGCTTCTCAGAGAAAAACTGGGATCCACGCTCGAAAACCGTTTTATACTTCCCATGATTAACTGTGATTCTTTATAATTATAATACATTAGTGTATAACAAATTTATCCAGTAATACTAATGTCAGAGAAACTTTAATACAAACACAAAAGTTAAAGTCTAAGTCAAAATATCTTTATTCAAGTAAGGTTTTATAGCACATTTGAATCTTTAAATATAATTTTTTTCCCACAAAGTAATTCTAATGAACGACTGATGATGGTGTTAAAGAACGACTTGCTATCTAAAGCTACGAGGGTTCCTACGTGCCCTGTCCAGAGAAGAGCTCATAACAAACTCGTCGTCGTCGTCTCAACCAATGGACGTCCACTGCTGGACAAAGGTCTCTCTTAATGAATGCCAATGGGCCCGATCTTGCGCCGCTTGTATCCAGCGGCTGCCAGCGACCCGCCTGATATCATCAGTCCACCTGGTGGGGGTCTGCCGACGCTGCGTTTTCCGGTGCGAGGCCGCCACTCTAGAACCTTCGGGCCCCAACGTCCATCGGTTCTGCGAACTACGTGCCCTGCCCATTGCCACTTCAGCTTTGCAATTCGGTAACGTCAGTGACTTTAGTTGTCCTACGGATCTCCTCATTTCTGCCTTGATCACGTAGGGAAACCCCGAGCATAGCCCTCTCCATTGCCCTCAAACTCATTTTGTGTTTTTTTTTACTATCAATCATTACAATATCATATTAGTTTATTATATTTCAATTTAAGTTAGAGCAATTCGTTTAGTCCCACGCGTTTCTATCGTCTAAGTAGTCTAATAAATGATAGTATAACATTTCCATCAATATTCTTTTAACAAAGAATTTGAATTTATTATGTGACATCTTTAGAACGTCTTGTGGGAGTTTATTATAGAAACGTATACAGTTACCCTTAAATGAGTTGTTAATCTTATGCAGCCTACTAGAATTTATAACAAGTTTGTTTTGGTTTCGTAAGTTATACGATGTACATTCAATCTTTTTATTAAAAGAGTCAATGCTTTTATGTACGTACAACGAGTTTTCTAATATACTCGTATATACGCAGTGAACTGTCATTATGTTAACTGCCTTGAATTTGTTTCTTAGCGACTCTCTTGGACCCATATTGTAAACACGAACGGCCCTTTTTTGCAGCACAAATATTAAAGCTTAAGCTTGAGCTTATAATATTAGAAGGTAATAACTGATATTTTGAAAGCCATTAGTTGGGTTACCCTTACGTACAAAATTGCAGTAAAAAAATATTGGTACTTGATGTTCTGTGGTCTACTTCCTCAGGTAAGACAGCCTTGCCAGTAAAGGTACCAAGTTCCGCCTGTTTCTTATCAAATTCATTTAAGTCTGGACTGGTGTGAGGCTTTGACCAGCAAAGACCTACCGCCAAGCAGAGCATAATAGGTAGATTACCTCTTCACAGATTAGCGAGCTTCTATCTTACATTGTATCATCAGATGTGTCAGTCACAGGCTATCCTGTCAGCAATAAATAAAGGAACTTAAGGGATCAAGAACTACGCTGGTGAATCTGCATGTAATGTTGTTCTGTTTTAATTCACACAAAACTCGATTATTTATAGTATTATATTTTCTTGTGCCTGATTGATCTAGTGGTTAGCATGTTCAACTACAGATATGAGGTTCTGGGTTTCAGTCCCAGGTCGGGCCAATTCAAAATCGACAAATCCCCTGATCTCTCTACGATCCTGTCAGCTTCCCGTCACATCAGACCATGAGAGTGAAGAAATAGAGAGTGCACTTGTGTACTTTGCCTACCAATTCGTAGTGGAGCAGCGTGGCGGGTCTATGCTCTAAAAACCCTCTTTCATATGAGTCAGGATGCCTTTGCCCAGCATTGGGAAGTTAATGGGCTGCTATTTACTTACTTATATTTTCTTGTTTCAAAAAATCCATATTAAATTAGAAAAACTAAGGTTTTGACATTATTTCAATAGTCGATTCAAACATTTCAGTTTTCAAACAGTTCTCCTGTAAAATTAGCTTTTTTGAAATGTGTCACTGTTGATCCAAGGCGTTACGTAAACATTGGAAATGAATACGTTTAATTAACATATTCTACATTACTTAATAGTCCATTTTTGTGTTTCAAATCAGTGTTACTAATGCAATATGTGCTTATTATACGGAAAATAGATAAGAGACTATATAGAAATAATCCATTAGGCGAAAAAACACTGATATCGTATGTTATTAAGAATTCATCAATATAATTAGTTGGCAATTTATTATCGGAGTGGTAAACAAAAAAGAGGACAATTAAATTAGCTGTACGAATTAGGAATATTCAACATAAATTTTGAGATAACCTGGTCTCTCTGACAATTATTATGTATAAAACACAAAAAAATGTTTGTATGTTCGTAATAGACTTTGAAACCACTCCACTGATTTTAACCATTAAAAACCAATATTACAAAGACAGTTTTAGATCATATAATGCATTCGCGATTGATTTGAAATATTACAATAACTTCTTTCGCAATGTAGACGGTCACTAAGTAAGAATATACCTATATTCACACGTAATCGAATACAATGCGAGAGATACCTCTTTAGAGAGTTGGTACAACAATTATTTAGTAATGTATGAAATAAAGAGTTTTTTCTATCTATATATCCGTAGATCTATCCATACATCAATCCATCTATCTATGTATCAGCTATCTATCGATGTTCTATCTATCTGTAGTGCTATCTACCTAACTACCTATCTATCGATCAATCGGGCTATCTATCTATCGAGCTATCTACCTATCTATTTATCGAGCTATCTATATATCTATCAGGCTACCTACTTATCTATCGATCTGTCGGGCTATATCTATCGATCTGTCGGGCTATATCTATCGAGCTATCTACTTATCTAATTATCGGGCTATCTACGTATCTATCAGGCTACCTATCTATCTATCGGGCTTTCGATCTATTTATCTGGATATCTATTTATTTATTTATCTATTTATCTGGCTATATAATTATCTATCTATCGGGCTTTCGATCTATCTATCTGGATATCTATTTATTTATTTATCTATTTATCTGGCTATCTACCTATCTATTTATCGGGCTTTCGATCTATTTATCTGGACATCTATTTATTTATCTATCTATTTATCTGGCTATCTACCTATCTATCGAGCTATCTATCTATATATACAACTTGAACCAGTGGCTTATTAATATGATATTTTCTTTCCTTATTATTTAAGTTAGCTATATAAAATGTTTTTTCCACAAACATTATGCATGTAAATAAACAGGTCAGGTTTTTAACTAATACTTTAAAATGGTCATAATTTGTCTTAGTGCAGTTGCAATACTACATTTTATAATACAAAATATTCTATTTTTTTATTCCCTATTACGTAAGCTTTAATATAGAAAACTTTGATGGCACTTGCTTATACAATTCTTTCAACTTTAGTTTACTATAAAACTCTACAGCGCTTTCTTTTAAAAGGTGTAAAGGTTTTTTTTATATAATTATTTTAAGAAAAATACAAAATAAATCCATGTACTGAAGACTGCAAGCAAAAATATCCATATATAGCAGCCAAAGTCACGTGCTATTATTTATTAGTTAACTAAATAATAAAATGTAGACAGGCCATTAACATATGTAAAGAATTCGAGTGATAATTCCATTTATATATTTAATTAATAGATCTGCCAACAGAATATATATAGTTTAATTATAATATAATAGAATTATTATCACAAATTTAAATATGTTACGCCATTTACAGATGAACACAACATGCATAAAAAAACTAGCCTACAGGTACATATATAATTTGAATATTAAAATAATGCAAAATCCATCAGATAACTAAAATCAATTCAAGCCATTAAAAGAGATAAGAAAGGTTAAATTAATCTCACAGAATAAAAATAAAGCTGATATCTACTTGGTATTTAATATACAAACTCAAAGGTATCAAATAACACTACCATAAAAATATATATAAAAACTGTTAAAGTGGGACAATATTTTGAGTTTTGTTCAATATATAAAGTGTAAACTTATATAAACTTCATATTTAACATAAAAGTATACATGGAAGCATAAGAAAGAATACATGTAATGGAATTACTGTATTCTATTTCTCTCCATCAAATTAGACTTTATCCATCTAAACAACTAGCTATCGATACCAAAAAAGATTCAAAAGAATATTTAGTTATTAAAATTACTCCAAACGAAAAAAAGCATGACAAATAATTAAAACATGAAATAAAAGTAAACCTTTCTAATACAATTTATGATACAGATAGTAAACACTGAAATGCAAAATAAAACGCTGAACATAAAGATTAGTTAACCCCTATCAAAATTCAAATCAAAAATAAACTAAAATTACTCCATATGTCACTACTTCAAATCCATTAATATAAAACCTTAGTAGCACTTTGTAATGATAATAATAAATAGACCTTATTATATGATTTAAAGTAGTTTACTGTGAGTATATCCGTCGAGGCGGGAGTATCCAATAATAAAGTTGAAAATAATGGCTCGTCGTAAGAGATAAAACCGAGTACGCCATAAACACGTTGCGCCCGGTAGCCGAAGCGTGGCCATACTTCATCACGGTGTTCATTTGCCGCACCTCATCGCTGTATACGGCCCGGGATACACCAAGGCTCATAAATCGATGTAGAATATTGCTTAAGATTTTAAATGTGAAGTAGCTCGGAGATTTGAAATGACCGACATTTTATTTACACACTCATAAGTGCCTTTATGATACTTGCGGTCTGCCCTGCATGGGGTGTTGAGCGGCGTGCCTTAATAGACTGGATTGGCGAAGACCTCTCAATACCAATACCAACAATAATTGCGGCCATGCTAACAAAATACGATGCTTGGAAGGCGATGGTCTCCTTTTGCGAAACCGTTTTGGTTAAAAAGGAGACCGCCGAGCGAGCGCGAGAGTGGGCCGATCCAACGCGGAGACGGAGACTCAGGGGTGACACAGCCGCCTTGCAGTCGTTGATTTGATTTGAATGCTCCAGCCTTCAGTCTTAGGGGTTGCGAGCGGTGAGAAATGGGGCTCCCACCGTTCCTTAGTATACAACCCTGAGAAGAATGTAGCTTAACGTGGCCTTAGGCTACATTGAAGTGAAAATAATCATGGGATGCGTAAGACATCGCACAAGGGAGGCACCAGATGAAAGTTCCTTTGGTGACCCTGGTGTCGCCTTACATGTGCAGAGGAGGGCCATCGAGGGGGTTTTAGTGGGTATAATCCTACATAACCTGGCCTTTCCCCCGAAAAGGCCGTGTATCTTTTGAAGATTTCCCCCCCGTCAAAAAAAAAGGTGCCTTTATGATGTCTCAAAGGGCCAGATTGGCTGTGCATGGAGGAGTGTTGGTGACAACACTTATTTATGGTAGTGAAAGATGTGTATGGCAGAAGAAGAGAAACTGAGTGACAAAAAATGTGAAGATGTAGTGACTAACATTAAGAAAGGTATGCTTAGATGGTTTGGGCAAGTAGAGTGAATGAATGAAAGAAGACTGACAAAAAGTATTTATTAAACAAAGTTGGAAGGGTGTGACCAAGGCGAACATTCCTGGACCAAATCATGGACATTTTAAATAGGTCTAAAGTACTCTAAACCGACGAACCTTTATGAATGGTTTAATGAATGAAATAATATAGATGGTAATAACACATATAATTTAACCGATCTTCCTAAATAGGTTACTTAGTTAGCCTTTATTTACCAAGATCAAAAGTTTCGAAGTAGTAATTTCTGTCTATAAATCATAGTTCCTGGTAATTGATGTGCCATCAACACCAATCAAGACGAAACTCCTGATCGTAGGAACGAAATTAATGTAGATAGAAACTCCATATATAATTTAGGGTTGCAATACTCATATGTAGATGCCAACCGATCTCCCTAAATAGGTTACTTAGTTAGTCTTAAATTATCATGATCAAAAGTTGCGAAGTAGTAGTTTCTGTCTATAAATCATAGTTCCTGGTAATTTATGTGCCATCGACACCAATCAAGACGAAAGTCCTCATCCTAAGGAGGAAAATAATATAGATGCCAACCGATCTCCCTAAATAGGTTACTTAGTTAGTCTTAATTTATCAAAATCAAAGGTTTTGAAGTAGTAGTTTTTGTTTATAAATCTATTAGCTGAGTGTACGTTTTTGGACTTGGGAGTTTAAATATCCATTGTTCAATGCAATATACATCACCGTCTCTAATTAAGATAGAAAAGCCAAGTGCCAATAAAATAAACGCTTAACTGTTGTATCTAAATGTGAAATGACGCAAAAATAATATACCTTTAACGATAATCCCAATGAAAGAGAGGGTAGATGCAGAAATAACAATAATCTGACTATTAGTGCAAAACTAATATTATAATATAATTTATTGATCATCTAGGGATATCATAATTGTTTTACGAAAACTGACATTATGTGTATTATTAAATACCGAACTAAGTATTATTAAATCAGATGCATTGCATGGAACTGATTTTTGCTAGTTCTATTGTGTATAACTCTTTTATTAAAACTTAGTTTACCTTAGAACTTAATGTTTTTCATGAAATTTTATAAATTGCTTTACCAGAGGTTTTGCCAATTGGCAAAAGTTAAAGGCAGTAATCGATATTGAGTAGTTCGAAATCGATATCGAGTTTTCTAATTAGATTTTCTCAATATTTGCCCGAAGTTGGGAAAAATTTGGCGGTGTGATCTACCCCCGTGACTCGGAGAGCTCGTTAAGCCGGTGGTCCTGCGCCTGATCTCTCTCTCCGGTCTTGTCGGACTATGAGAGTGAAGGAATAGAGAGTGCACTTGTGTACTATGCCTGCCAATCCGCAGTGGAGCAGCGTGGTGGGTCTATGCTCTAAAAACCCTCTCTCATATGAGCGAGGAGGCCTGTGCCCAGCAGGACTTTAATGGGCTGTTATTTACCTTACTTACCTTAAAGGCGGTAAAAACAAATAACAATATACGAAATATCTTTCTTCTACACCTTGGTGGGTATCAGATGTAAATTCCAATGAATTATTGTCATGATATTTTTATGTCTATTTCTAGGCTTTGTATGCAAATTTTACGAGGGTCGCGTGTTTCAGAAATATACGTAGATGTGACTACAGTAAAGCGTACACGCTTAATATTATACTCTGAGTGTTTTTTTTTATGCACACTTATGGTGATGGCTAAATAGATTCTTGTTAAGATTCAAGGGTACAAATTCTGGGCAGGCATCAGTAATTAATCGAATCTTTTTAAAACTTATAGGCCCAATTGTCCAATATTCAACAAATGCTTTATGCTGAAGACAAATATCGTAAGGAAACCTTCATATACCTGGGGCAATTCAGAATTATGTGTAACTGGTCTGCGATGGATCAGCGTAGTGGGTCTATGCTCAATTTTCTGCTTTATTTTCAAATATTTGCTTTTCATGAGGAATTGACGTGCATAAACCTCCAATATGTATGCTCGTAGTCACGGTGTAAAACTAGTGTTTGAACATAAAAGGAATTGATCAAACGAGTAAATAAATATTTATGTTGGCAATAAATTATGTAAAAAATATTTAAATGTGTGTAATAGACAAATATATTATAATGTATACACAGAAACTATTAATTTTATTGCGCAATTTAAATGAGTTATTTTTATGTATATCAATTGAATAGTTGTTTAATTTACTTAAAAGTACATTATGTGTTTTAATACTTTTCAGTCAACACACTTATGTGGACTAATTTTCTCTACAGTAGCTATCAATAAGAATTTACATTAAACGCCTTTAAAATCTGTTACTTTTAGAAATGCGAAAATAATTTTCGTGTAATTTTAGATATTTGAAAGAGATATTTATTGATATTTGCGAAATTCGATGGAAATGAAATAGAAGATGTAAATTTATTGTGTTTCTTTAAACAAACAATGTAACATATGATTGCATTGATTGCATTTTACATTATAGACCTACTTTTTATACATATTTAATATCTTTAGTCTATCTTTGCCTGCAATAGTTGATTATAACATAGACAAATAAATATTTAAAAGAGAAAGTTATAAAACCCTAATCTGTTTCTATCGATGTCTTGTAGAAGTTAAAACTATCCATCCAAACAAACCAGACACATTAAAAAGGCAATGCGAAGATGTTTTAGACCGTTAAACTTACTGACAAATCAACAGAATCTTCAAAACAAATCGCAATTGACTTGGAATTTAGAAATTCCAACGGGATTGGGAAATTCAAAACAGATAATATAATGCGCTTTGTTTATTTACGCTGAGACGTTAACAGATAACACCACAAACATAACTGGGTTCATTTTATAGTCAACAGAAAGTGCCATAAATAGAATAGAATATTTTGCAGATAAAGTCACAGACAACAGCTAGTAGTTAATAAGTAAAATAGAAAACAAACTAGCTCTTAAACTGTAACAATTACAAAGAAACAAGTAAAAATAACGTGATAAAATCTAGTCCCTTGCGCTGGACTTCCCTCTACCTGTAAATCCTTAGGGATAGCGCTTGTAGACGCTAGATAAGAGAACTCACGAACTTAGTAATTGACGTTATAAGAAACCCTAAGGATTTTTACTCTTTATAATCCCAACTATAAGACAATGTTCAGAGAATGGGACGTAAAGTTAATAACGAAGCAGATAGCATCGTGGTTGTCGTACGTTGCGGTTATTAGATAAGTCACTGTATAAACTGACAGAAGGGGATTTGTTAGTTGTTGTGTATTGAATTTAAACAAGTAATATTGTTATGTATAAATAATACTACGAAACAGTTGGAAACCATACTACCAATGTGGTTTAGCTTTCTAATGAAAAGGTAAAGATAAAGAAATATTTTAATAAATGTGAAATAGTTCTTAAACGCATATCATAAAAAGAATATCTTAAAGCAGTTACGTTAGTTATTAATGACGCTTTACAAGTTTTCGCAAATTAAATTAAAATTAATCCTATTAAAAATTTATAGGGAGAGTGTTCGCTTGTAATCATAATACCCACTGGGTTAACCTTTCTAATGAAAAGATAAAGAAATCAGGTGTAAATGAATGTGATAAATATAAAAAATTAAAGTAAATTCCTATCTAACACGTAGTTCTTAAACTCATAGAAAGAAATAAAACATAGAAAGAAAATCCTTACCCCTTTACGTGAGCTATTAATGACACTGTACAAATTTTCGCAAATTAAATTGAAATGGATGAAAACATTATGTGTATTAAAATCTACTATAAATTGAAATAGTAGTTGAAAAATATAAAGAAGATGTATAGGGAAAGTGCAAATTTAAAAAGGATATAGAATTACATCTGTTTTTTTATCCATTACTAGAATTCATTGTCTGCTTTAACATTAAAATGTTTTTGGACGAAATCATTATGATGAATAAATTAAAACTTTTTGCATGCTACTAAGTCTAAGTAACTAAAGTTATGGAAAGTCTCAAAGTCAACAGAACTTTTGAATATCGTGCCGAAAGTTTCAGAAATTCCACAATATCACAGTATTATACGGACCGTTTGGAAAATTTTGAAAGTCCCACAGAAACACAGTGTCTTGGAAATGATATCGAAAGTTTGGGAAATAATACAGATCCCCATTATTTTGCGGGATTACATACCGTTTCGGGAAGTATCACCAAAAGTTTTTGAACCGCCAATTTTTGCTTAAAATTGAAAAAAAAGTATGCGTAATTTAAGCATATAATGTCAATTCAAATTTAGATATAAATATTTTATCGTACTTTTCTCAAAATATTTGACATTTTTGTTAGTATCTTAAAATTTTAAGATCTATGATCGTTATACATTGGTATTAAATTTAGATTAAGGAACCGAATAAGCTTAAAAATGACTGCTTACCAGTGTCATTTGAAGACACTGTCCTGTCTGTAAGCGAAGACCGTTAGAATAGTATTAGGACCGTCCTTAATTCTGTAGATAGATAGAATACTCTATATTGTACACCACAAACATGGAACCAGTAACACAGAAAAAAACTTAATAGATACTACAAATTAGGCGACCTTGTCGCTTATTAGTGATTTCTACCAGGCACCCTTACGGTTACGGAGATTATATGAGGTAAAAACGGTAGGAGGTATTCCCTAATTCATTCCATAAAGTTATAGCTCGAACCGCGAAAGAGTTACCATTGAATTTGGTGTTATGAGTTATGACGTTGAACTTTAATTCACGAGAGGGCCGTAAATACCTTCAGTCATAATCGTGAAACTCAGATTCCTGACATAAATGCGCAAGAGCACGAGGATTAAATAGCACACAGTAAAGAAGGGACATAAAATGCAAGTTCCGGTGAAAACGATTAAGCAACCACTTGAGCTTTGCACGAAATTCAGATTTCAGATTCAGAGATTCTGTATTTTATAGACAAGACTTTTATCCTAAACTCTTTAAAGCGCCATAATAAGTTTCAAGACCAATTTATTAAATTTGCAATACCGGATATCGAAGCTGCACCATTACAAGGCCATCATCATTTATTTTAT
Source organism: Elymnias hypermnestra (assembly GCA_015832385.1). Taxonomy (NCBI): domain Eukaryota; kingdom Metazoa; phylum Arthropoda; class Insecta; order Lepidoptera; family Nymphalidae; genus Elymnias; species Elymnias hypermnestra. The sequence continues at coordinate 3,769,038 of JACTOM010000912.1, read as the reverse complement.
AGAATACCGAAACTATAATAAGATAATATATATGCAGAATTGCAGCAGGACAAGTAGATCACTGCTTCAATTTCGCAGTGCGATTGGACGAGAGAATGTAGCAGGGGCGCCGGTTGCAATACACTGGGCGTGGTCACAGTGGGGAGAGGGGACGGCTGACCGAGATTCACTTTGACCTAAGGTTATTTATACGGATATTAATTTTACTGTACAGGTAGTGTCGTCAGATATCCCGATAGCCCGTTTCGCCTTTTAAGGATAATTGGTAAATATACCGCTGTATATATACCTCATAAAATCTTAGAGCTTTATGCTGAGACTTTACGTTTAATGTAGAGGTTAATAGGTAATGAGTAGGGTTACTTTTTGTTTTAGTAAGGATATTTATATCCCAAATTCAAAGCTAATCTATGTTCTTTTCAAATTTAACATAAAAGTATTTCCGTCTTACTAAAATTATCACAAAATCGCATCTAAGACAAAAACGATATGCTCCACCTTGACTGAGTAATTCATTAGGTTTCTCTAAAACTATAAAACTAATTGGTAGACTGCCTCTTTGGTCTAGTGGTTAGCATGTTCGACTACAGACATGAGGTCTTAGCTTCGAGTCCCGAGTCGGGCCAATTCAAAAATCAATATTGAGTTTTCTCTTAAGATTTTCCCAATGTTTGCCCGAATTTGGGAAGTTGGCGATGTGATCCACCCCCGTGGCTCAAAAAGCACGTTAAGCCCTCGGTCCTGCGTCTGATTTCTCACAGGTCGTGTCGGATTCCCGTCACATCGGACTATGAGAATGAAAGAATAGAGAATGCACCTGTGTACTATGCCTGCCAATCCGCAGTGGAGCAGCGTGGTGAGTCTGTGCTCTAAGAACCCTCGCTTCTCGGAGTAAGGTAGCCTGTGCCCAGCAGTGGGACGTAAATGGGCTGCTACTTACTCTTTTTACTTATACAACTAATATACATTAAATTTATTTAAGAAATTTCCACAGGAAAGGCATTATGCGTGTAACACCGCTGGGCACATCTAAATTATACAAATGATGGACATCAGTAACTTCTTTCCCAATTAATTCGTCCGTTAACAACGAATTACCCTAATATTTCCACAGGTATAATAAAATAAATATTCAGTTGTTACACTCTTTATAAAAACTGATTCGTTAACAGGCAAATATCAGCTTACTGATCTCTTACTTGGCAAAAATCAACTTACTCAAGACATTTAGGTATTAAGGCAAACATTGGGTGGGGCAAACGCTCCGCAACCATTTTGATTGCCTATAACTTTTTTCAAAGAAAAGATAAGTAGGTTTGGTTTTCATAAAAAGTTGATTTGGTCGTTAAATATAATGAAACATCATTGCATCCACTAAAAACAAACTGTATGGTTAGGTATTCGTGCTGGAAACATCAGCAAGATGGAGCCACAGCATACACAATTCAATTATTGAATGATGTTTTTCCACGAAGATTAATTCCGAGAAATGGCGATTTAGCATGGCCAGCCAGATGTACGGATTTAACAGCACCAGGCTTTTTGTTATGGGTTTTTTTATAATCAGTAATTTATGTGAATACCCCCAAACGATTCAACATCTTAGTCATTATTCGTCACGAAATTGAAGAAATTCTGCATGTCATGAAAAGTGCTTTGAAGCCGAAAGTTGCAAAGCCAATCGCAGTTACTATTTAGCCGATATGAATTTACAATCATAACGAAAAAATAATGTAAAGATCAAATCAACTTTTTCTGAAAACCAAATCTACTTATCGTTTCTTTGAACAAAGTTATAGGCAATCAATACGTAGCAGGACTTTTACCCAACCCTGTATAAAGACAGGATTTTATAGCTTGACTATCTTAACGATAATCTACTTTTTGGTCTACTACATTTTAGACAATAATGAGGGCTTTCATGTAAATCTATTTGCAGTATTAAATCTAGCGATAGTCGACTTGTTTAACTACAAAACCTTCGCGCCTCTCCATATGTTAATGAGATACTATGTCCTTTTGAAGCAGGAAATGTTAGGTGCCTGTAAAAAGTGACAGATTACATTATGTATTTCAAATTAAGATTCACGAGCACAGAAACGACGATTTTATTATTCATAACTAAAAATATATTGCCGGTGACACGAACGGTGTGTTGTCACATACATCTGATACGGAATTCAATGTCAACCGGTGAATTAAAGGATGTATCGCTTAGAGAACAGCAAACGAGCGTATTAAGAAAACATTCGAGTACATTATAATCTTGTATAATGTTAGTGGCAATTTGTATCTCATAAATTTGTTTTTGGCTGATTTTCAACGATAATGTGGGTACATTTTGATAACAGTATTTTTATATGTGCAGCTTCGTTTCGCGACTAAAAAATGAACGGTTGGGATTAGTTTTTTTATTATTGACTGGTTATGGCTTGACTGTAATCTCACCTAAATGTAAGTGATGACACAGTCTAAGTTGGAAGTTCGCCAACCCAATTGGGAAATGCTACATACATACATACATAGCATCACGCCTCATTCCCGTAGGGGTAGGCAGAGACAACATCTCTTTCTCATTAAACCTTTCATACAAGTTCGTCGGTTTAGAGTACTCTTGACTCGGCCATTATTTAAAATGTCCTGAATTTGGTCCAGGAACGTTCGCCTTGGTCTTCCCTTTCCAATTATCGCATTCACTCTTGACTCATAAATCCTTTTTGTCAGTCTCCTTTTATTCATTCTCTCTACATGCCCAAACCATCTAAGCATACCTCTCTCAATTATAGTCACTACGTCTTCTTTTATACCACAACGTTCTCTTATCACACTATTTCTCACTCTGTCACTCAGTTTTAATCCACTCATGCTTCTCAACGCTCTCATCTCTACCGCATTTATTTTACTTTTGTGATTCTTCTGCCATACCCAACTTTCACTACCATACATAAGTGTTGGCACCAACACTCCAGCATGCACTGCCAGTCTAGCCCTTTGAGACACCATCTGGCTATTCATAAAAGCATGCAGAGCACCATTTACCATATTCCCTGCATTCACTCTCCTTTCGATATCACTTTCACATGTTCCATCTTTTGTAAATTTAGATCCCAAGTATACAAATTCTTTCACCTCTTCCACTTGTTCCCCATCTATCAAAATTTTGCCATTCATCATAGATTCAACTCGTCCAAAAAGCATAACTTTCGTTTTGTTTACATTGACCTTCATTCCTTTCCCTTTCAAAGCTTAATTCATAATATTTGGGAAATGCTTTTATGCACAAAACCCGACTCATGAGTCAGGAGTGTGGTACTCGGGGAGGGAGAAGGCTTCGCAGTACCCACTAAAACCTAGCGGAACCGTCTATCCATCTATATTCATATACATTAGTGCAAGTAAAAAAAACAATACGTAGGTCCTTTTAGAAGTTATTTTATTACCTCTGAGGTATTTGGACCAGTTCCTCATTTTAAATAAAAACTAACGTTGATATTACAAGCCTGTGTTATAAAATCATAAAAATATTCAATGACAATTATATAATGAGATAAAATCAAATTAGGAAGCATAATAAAATCACTAATGCAAGAGTATCAAATATCAAAACACAATAAAAATTTTGATATGCATAATTAAGATAAATACAATACATTAATTTGTGAGATAACAATCAAATTGCGATAACAAATTTTATCCATAAAAAATATCTGCGTATATATTACATGTTAATTCTTTGTTCATTGCACATAATATGCAACTATATATGTAGATTGATTAATAGATAATAGAGTGATATGCTAAATCATTTATATTACAAATATAGAGAAACTTTGGCTGTCTGTAAGTGTAGGATAGGTTGCAGGCTATTTACGTCCTACAGCTTCTTTATCGTTGATAGGTGAGCGCTTAATTGTGATCTCATCTGATGATGAGTGATGATTCTGTCTAAGATGGAAGCGTGCTAATCTGGAATCACATACCCCAGAATTACCCCTGCGATATGCAGATTACCCTACGATGTTTTCAACAAGGCAAAAAGCACTATATTGGATGGAAAAGAACAATCAAACACGTAAGTTTCACACAGAGGACCGGACAGAAAAGAGGAGGGAGGTTTTCTAGAGCATATACTCCATTGAGGGATGGCAAGCAAAGTGGACAAGTGTATGCGTTAACCCAAGTGCACTCTCTACTTCTTCACTCTCATAGTGGGATGTCACGGCAATCCGACACGACCGGAGAGAGATCATGCGAAGAACCGACAGTCCCCGATCAGGCTCTGGTCCAAATATGAAGGAAAAACCTCGGACCCCCAGTAGCGGGCATGGTCATTGTTGTGGCGATCCGTCCTCACCTGAAAAAATGGCTTTCCAGGGACCACGGGACGCTTTCCTACAGACTGGTTCTGACAGGTCATGGGTGCTTCGGAAAGTTCCTTCAGTGGCGTTGATCGGTGGCTACCTCTCGTTGGGGATGCTCACAACTGAGAGATGGTGGGCGGAAGTTTGTGAGGCCTTCTTTTGCGAGACGGAAGCCCATGAGAGCGGGAGAATGCAATGGATGCTCTCTCTCACCGCCGAAGAAGGTGAGGCACAAAGCGGCGCATACTTGCGCACCTCTTCCTGCCTCCGTCAATCCTCCGTCGAACTCATCCGGAACACCAGGACAAAATGCAAAAGCTGAACACCTGGTGCATCACTAATGGATGAAGAGAGCTCCGTTGGGTTTTTTTTATTTATTTATACCAAAATAATAAATTTTCGTAAACTAATATTTAATTTCCAAACCGTAGCAACGGTTTATCGGCAGACACGCTCTCTAAATTAATGATCTATGATATAACTAATACTAAAATACCAATAAAAGCAAAAAAAGATAATTATAAGTAAAGGATAAAAGCAGAAATGTTGACATATGACTTCATAAGAGTATTACAATAATTTTATTACGTTCAAGTTGCTTCATTTTAATGCCGCGTTACATTATAAATGAATACTTAGTCGTGTCAGTCGCAAGATTTTAGTGGATATTGCGAAATCTCTTTCATCGCCGAGGCCCACACTTCTGACTGGTCGTCCGTCGGGGTTAGTGGGAAAATTGCGTTTCCCAGCGCCAAAAAAAAACGCACTTGAAGCCAGGTCATCATATCTGTAGCATAATAAGCTGACCACTAAATCAATGAGGCTCACAACAAGGCCAGGCTAGGTATCTAAATTAGGCCATTATGGCTTTTATGTTTATGTTTGCATAAATTCGATCAAATTTAGTTCGGATAATCGCGAATCCGTATAAATAAAGGCTGGATAATCGAGTTTCTACTGTAGATGTAAATATTAGTGTGCGTAATTTAGGGAAACTCGCCTTGACGGCTCCTTTCTCCTAAACTGTTCGATTCGAGCGGCGATAACGTGACTGGCACGACTCGACCTTGATCACTGGAATTACTAACCGGCGCTATGGCGCACTAACTAAGACAATATATCCTATTTATTGTAATAGCTTACGTATAATAGAACAAAAAATAACCTACTAATAAAATTCAGTTAATGCCCAGTCAGTTCATCTACATCAATGGCGCGAATACATCACTCATCTACGGTTCGCCGATGACGTCATTATGACAGAGACTCTGAAAGATCTCAATGCAATGCTCGATGACCTCAGCAGAGCTTCTCAACAGGTGGGCCTAAAAATGAACATGGATAACACGAAAGATATGTCCAATATCCATGTTCCGCTCCACCCAGTCATTGTTGAGAACTCAGCACTCGAAATTGTTGACGAATACACATACCTGCGACACATAGTCCAGCTAGGTAGGTCCAATTTCGACAAAGAGGTTATCCTCCGAATCCAACTTAGTTGGGCAGTGGTCGCTGACTATGTGCCTTATACGAAAGTTCAGAGTCACTCCGCGTGCGATGGAAAGGGCTATGCTTGGAATTTCTCTACGCGATCAAATCAGAAATGGAGAGATCCATAGCAGAACTAAAGTCACTGACATAGCCTTACAAATCACGAACCTGACGTGGCAATGGGCGGGGCACATAGTCCGACGGATGGACGTTGGGGCCCGAAGGTGCTGGAGTGGCGACCCCGCACCGGGCAGTGCACTGTAGGTGAACCCCACCCAAGGTGGACCGATGATATAAAGAGGGTCGCCGTTAGCCCCTGGAGCCAGGCGGCGCAAGATCGGGCCTTGTGGGCATCATTTCGTGAAACCTATGTCCAGCGGTGGACGTCCATCGTATATAGGAAGGAGAGTGTATGGGTGCAGCGACTATCTAAGAAATAAGTGCATGCATGTGCGTATGAAGTGTACGAACGAGAGTGAACAAACGTAACACAGAATAACTACACCCTGAACCTAACGCTTGGAACCTTTTACTATAGAACAACAAGAGACAGAAACGATTGGCATCCGTACATGGTGGACATCCCGCAAGTCCGCACCAAACGATTAAGCCAATCGTTTCTGATCCGCACCGCTAAGGAGTGGGACGCCTTACCGGCTTCCGTCTTCCCAGACTCCTACGATCCAGGTACTTTCAAAGCAAGAGTGAATAGGCACCTTTTAGGCAAGCGCCGTCCACCTTAGGCAGTATCTATACATAACATCAGGTGTGATAGCAGCCAAGCACATGCCTATCAATCATAAAAAAAGCCGCAACAATAAAGAATATATTGTAAAAAGGCAACTGCCCTCCAAAATTCATGTAACGGTCCACAAAATTGATTGGTCCAGTCGATTGACTTCCACTGCTGGACGTAGGTTTCACGTAATGACGTCCACAAGGTGGTCCAACTTGTGGGGAGTCTGATCTACACTGCGCCATCCGGTGCGAAGTCGCCACTCGAGTACCTTCGGCCGCCAACGTCCATCAATCCTTCAGACTACTTGCCACATTTCACACATTTCCACTTCAGGTTCGCGATTCGTAGAACTATGTCGGTAACTTTGGTTCTACTACGGATCTCTTCATTTCTGATTCGACGTCTTCTATTCTGAGCTTCCGCATGAGGGCCATAGCGACCACAAATTCAATGTCAAGAAAATATGTTGTTTCGTCAAACTTGATACGGACAGCTCTGTGTAGGTAAAAAACTGTTCACAATAAGTTTCAAAGGTTGCCGTTGGAGCATCACGGTATCTCGGCTACATTTCAGTGAGATACGTGGGTGTATTTACACCAAAAACGTTTTATACGTTTAAATAATGCACAAAGCGCGTCAGTATCGGCGCACGCGTCTCGCGTTCCCACGCGTCCACACACGCGCAAGTGTGTGCGTACGCGTGCGTGTCGCCGTGTGCGGCGCGCGCGCAGCTTGCGTACCCGCCATAGACTAACGCGATAGGAATTCACGGTAACTTTTTTGCTCTTGCGATACTTTTCCTAATTTCCCCCTTTTATTAACTCCCTCTACAAAAAAGTGCGTGCGTACAAAATCAGCAGTAAAACTTCTTTGGCAAACCAACCATGTAAATATTTATACATATGTAAAACTTTAGATTTCCGAGACTTATAGGAAGAAAGAACTGCCTCATTGGTCTAGTGGTTAGCATGTTCGACTACAGATATGGGGTCCTAGGTCGGCGCAATTCAAAAATCAATATCGAGTTTTCTATGAGTGAATGCCTGCCAATCCGCAGGGAAGCAGGTGGTGGGTCCCTCTCTCTCCTATAAGTAAGGAGGCCTGTGCCTAGCAGTGGGACGTTAATGGGTTGCTACTTACCTTTTTACCTTTTTCCGGAAAAAAAGGTAGTGATGTTAGAAATTTAATTGTCATTAAAATAATGAAGTCTCCAAAATTAATACAAATAATTTATGGAAAACCTCAAATGACGAATTCTAAATAAAAATTCTGCGTCTTTTTATAAATATTACAAATTATTCATCACATTTTGTTTTTGAATTTAAAATTCATTCTACATTTTATGGAGAAATGATGAGTGGCAAATTATTATGCCAGATTTTATTTTTAAATATTAAAACTAACCTTCAAACGAATCGGCATAAAAACGCTGCACATCTTCGTGGCGCTAATCAAGCGTTTCATTCGTAAATATTTTACCCTCATGCGCCTAAAGAAGTTTTAAGTAAAGTTTATTTTGCTCTTGTGAAAACTTCGTATTTTGAGGCTTAGAGCAAATGCGATTTCTTAAAGCTATATTAATGATACTCTTCTGTCTGTCCTTGAAAACCATGAATAAATCTAATGAAAGTAGAAGAAACGTTTGTTTCATTTACTTCTTTTTCTTCAGTAGTCAGTTTTTCAAAATCCTGTCCACGTTTAATAGGAACAGTTCAGCGACTGTTTTAACGCCAGTTCATTCCCTTTTATTTCGTAGCTATTTTCCTCTCTCAATTTTATATTTTGTAGCAGGGTCTTCATGTTAACGTTTACCAATTTAGTGTTCAATTTGATAAGAACCTCAATATTAAACACCTTTGGCATCAAGATTATTAATCTTCTCATTGTTGAATTATAAGACAAAACAGTTTAGAAATAACAAATGATCTAGTTGCCAAAAAGAAGACGATTATCTTGATATTAGGCATATCGATGTTTCCGAACAGGTTTCTCAATCCAAGGTTTCTTCTTTCTCGTTACATATAAGCAATTTATAGAAATTATGGCAAATCTGTACTCAAGGTTAATCTATGGTGGCGATAATACCATCCGCATCCGCAGATCTCCATTGAATTGATAGATGACAAGCAACGTGAACCGAATTCAATCCAAGGTTGTGACACCGCATTACATGATACAAATTGTATCATATGTATTGGGAACAACGAAACCTGTTTAGAGATAAAGGATGTTAACACCTTCGTAAAAGGTTACATGAAGTTATATTCAATAGCTGTCAGCCAATATATAAAAAGCTTCATATTACTTTGCATTTACATAAAAGAAATCTGTAGTTTTGTAAAAACAACCCTGATTATTTCACCAACCGCAGTGATGTTGTAAAAATAAAGGTACGAGTATCTTGAAATAATTGTTATTTTATGACAATCCCTGTATTAATAAAATTAAGGAATTGCTATTTATTAATCTGGGTTACTGTTTATTGAATCCTATAGCTATCATAACAATAAACAATCCTTAAAAACAAAAAACGCAGTACAGTAATAATTCATTCACCTTTGAAACACCCCTCCAAAATCCTCGCTGGGAAATGCTTTGTGCACGCCGGATGAAGTGAAAACATCCGGGAGTGTGGGACTCGCTGGTTGTACCAGGATACTCAGCGGAACCCTCTTCATCCAGGTGTTCGCTGACCCATTCAGCTCTGGCGCCCCGGATGAATCAGACTTAAGGGTTTAGTTTAGTTGAGGGAGAGCAGACGAGCAAAATTGCGCTCTCTAGCGCCCCCCCTCTTCCGGCGAAAGGGAGTAGCGTCTGCCATAACCTCCCTTTGCCTGTTTAGTGACTCCTTCTGCAAGATGACAGCCTCGCAGAAGGACGTCACTGCTTTCCAACGTGACTCATCGCCAATCAAAGCGCCCACAATGCTGGGGAGTAAGAGGTCACTCCCAATCAGCGATGTCAAGATGTGACGCTGAGATCCCCAATCCTGACAATTTGCTACTGTGTGGTGCGCAGTGTCGACAGCCGCCCCACAAATACGGCAAGCAGGCGTCTCTTCGCAGCCTACAATCTGGCTCAAAATTTCGCGTTGATTTGTACACAACGTCGTATTATGCTTGGGGGCATGTGTTTGCTATTAGGGCAACTAGCCAAGGCCGAAGCCTTCCACCAGACCAGACTCAGACAATCGGTGCAGAAAAAAATCGCAGAATCGTAAACAATCGCAGCCCGACCTGAGCTAGCGAAAAGAATAGTTGACACATTCAACGCCATCAGCGTCACGTCATAAAAGTAGCTACAGTGAGCCAAACTTAAAAGATAGATATATCCTGTGTAGGACTTTTTTGTAGTAATTTTAAGGGTGAACAATTCTATCATACACAATTTTTGCGAAACTTAAATCGTTTTCACAGTGCACGCTCTGGAATATTTCAAATAATAATATTCGTCGTCGTCGCTTCAACCGATGGACGTCCACTGCTGCACATAGGTGTCACGAAATGATATCCACAAGGCCCGATCATGTGCCGCCTGGCTCCAGCGGCTACCAGCGACCCTCTTTATGTCATCGGTCCACCTTGTGGAGGGTCTACCTACACTGTGCCGCCCGGTGCGAGGTCGCCACTCCAGCAACTTCGGGCCCCAACGTCCATCGGTCCGTCGAACTATGTGGCCCGCCCATTGCCACTTCAGGTTCGCAATTCGTAAGGCTATGTCGGTGACTTTAGTTCTGCTACGGATCTCCTCATTTCTGATTTGATCACGCAGAGAAACTCCAAGCATAGCCCTTTCCATCGCACGCTGAGTGACTCTGAACTTTCGTATAAGGCCCATATTTTTATCGGTGCACAGTTCCTATTGGCTGTAATGTGATATAATATAGTCCATAGTCTTTCACGATACATGGGCTATCTAACATTGAAACTATTATTCACATCGGACTAATAGTTCTTGCGATTAATGCGTTCTAGCAAAGTATACATCTGTCTCTAACTTGAGGTAGTTAATTAAGTTTTTTTTGGGTGAATATAGGTTTATGTACTATTTTTTTATGTGTTACAGACAGTAACACACACATAAACATACACAGGTTGTCGCTTTATATCATAATGAGAAGATAAGCCGTCATCGCGTTACGTTTTATACGTTATTACTCGTCCACTTTATACCATTCTCATAGTTTAAGGGTAATGAACCCTTTGTTCTGTGAAGGCAGTCTCGTGTGATTGTCTTTTATAACAAGTTTCATGATAACGGGATCAGTCGTTTACGGCTTTTGATGTTTTATGAAATGTTTTTTTGTGTATTCAGTTTAATTCCGTTTCATGTGATTCTTGCACTTTGTTATTTTACACTTCCTGGAAGTATTTTTTACGGAGTCAAAATAAAGAGTCTAAACAGCTTATATACAATATCTTTGGAAAGGGATAGTCTTTCTTATTTCATACGTCATGTGAAGAATATTTGCTACGTTTGCTGAGGACCGAGTTTAATTCCAAATAACATGAAAATGGTATTTTATAATTAGTTATTTTATAGTTTATTATGCACCTGATCTCTCTTCAGTCGTGTCAGATCGCTGTCACGTCGGACAATTGGACTGAAGGGATAGAGAGTACACTTTGTGTACTATGCCTACCAATCCGCAGTGGAGCAGCGTGGTGGGTCTATATTTAAAAAAACCCCGTTCTCTTATGAGCGAGGAGGTCTGTTTATTATTAAAAATATACAAAAAAAAAGAAAATCAGTCACTAATCACGAAAACTCCAAAACAATTCGCCCAATAGATGCTCAATCTCGAACTAACTTGATCTGGACTACACGGTTGCCGTTGGAAATAGCTCAAGATATTTAAAATAAATATAACCAGTAATAAATAATAAGCAATATTTTTATACATCTAATTAACATTCTAGAATAGTTTTCGTAGAAAGTCCTTCAGAGCATTATGCGTAAAATATAACGATGCTTTTCGTATCTTGATGCCATTGCCTTATGTCTCATGTTTGCCGAATCAGAAGTGGCTGCCTTTTATGCTGTTATCAGAACACTTCTGGCTTCCATTTGGCAAAGAATTTGATCAGTGAAAGTATAACTATTATCCATCGATGATCGTATGATTCTAATTTGAGTATTACAGTTGTAATTTTCAATTCTATTGCAACATTCAATTGTAATGGGTGTACTATCATTACAGAAACATTTACTATTATTATAACAACAACTGATATTTTAAATGCAATTGAAATCAAATACTCATCAGATAATTTCAAACCCTATGGAACTAATAGTTTCGTATTAACACCTTCTAGCTAAATAACAACATAAAGGGGCTCGATTATCTTCGCAGAGACATCCATTCATTGGGGACCCCATCCTTTCAATTGTGCTAAACAACCTCGGGGCTTAGGACAGAATTATCTCCGTCCAAGTATTGGATTACACCACACACGTGCACCGTGGAAATGACGCTAGTGCACCCTCGGTTACTATCATTTAAGATACAGCTCTAGAATTTGAGTAATAAGATCTATTTTTCAATAAATTTTAACTATTATACTAAACTATTGGGGTAATTATCTCTATAGATACACGGCGTGTTTTTGAAATGTACATTTTGTTTAAGGGTGGTATATGAAAGGGGAATCACCTGACGATATACTTGATACTAATGCAGATATATAATAACATTTAAATTTCATACAAAGAATTAAATAACTCTGAAACAAACCAGATATGTGATGGAAGGCATGGTGAGGAAACTGATGCAGGAACCAAAGACATGACTTTCAAGCAAGAACACGACCGAGAATAGAAGAAGATAGATAATAACTATATCAGCGACTTTACCAGAGACTTCTAACTATAACAAAGAGTATATTCAAAATCATTCAAAAATAAATCAAATCAAATCAAAATATCTTTATTCAAGTAGGCATATTACAGCACTTTTGAAACTTCAAATTTTTTTTTCTTTTCCACACTCTAATTTTAATGTGCGTCTGATGATGATACTCCAGAACGACTTAAAATCTAAAGTTACGAGGGTTCCTTCGCGCCCTGATCCGAGAAGAGCCCACAATAAACTCAGTCGGGTATTCTGTTTTTTTGTTATCATCATCATTACAATATCATATTAGTTTAATATATTTCAATTCAAATTGGAGCAGTTCGTTCACTCCCACGCGTTTCTATCGTCTAAGTAATCTTGCAACTTGTAATACGATTTTTCAATCAACTTTCTTTTAACAAAGACTTTGAATTTATTAATTGACATCTCTAAAACGTCTTGTGGGAGTTTATTATAGAAACGTATACAGTTACCCTTAAATGAGTTGTTAATTTTATGCAGCCTACTAGAATTTACAACAAGTTTGTTTTTGTTTCGTAAGTTATATGATATACATTCACTCTTTTTATTAAAAGAGTCAATGTTTTTATGTACATGTACATGTACTGCCTTGAATTTGTTTCTTAGCGACTCTCTTGGACCCATATTGTAAATCGCACGAACGGCCCTTTTCTGCAGCACAAATATTGCATCCTTATCAGCAGCATTACCCCATAGTAATATAATTCACAACAAGCTTAACTTATAATGACACTAGCTCAATTTGATCTAACTTCACTGTAGGTAATTTTTCTGGGGCAATTTGTGAGATATAGTACCGTAAGTACTATGGCAATATAACTCTTGATTAGTGAAAATAATCTCAAAATCAATCTAGAAGTTACTTGGTTATATCCAAAAAAACTAAAAATATTTATTTTTCCGTCGACAAATGCTGTATAAATGTTTAGCTTAAACTTAACGTGAGATTTTAAACATTAATAACTTTGACGACTCGAAAGTGCTTTAAAAAGCTACTTCATTTAATGTCATTTAAACATTGATAGATAGATAAATACTTTAATAAATATGGGAATGAAAGAAGCTTTCATTGCAAAAGGAATCTCTTAACAACCTTTGATTATCGAAAAGTCTCTATATCAGAAAGTAGATGATAAAGCAAAGATAGGAAATGAAATTGACTATATAAATGAGAATATAAAACAAAATACAAAATTAGCTTACTATTGAACGCAGTTCTTTAAGACGATTTCACTCAAACACGATATGTAGATGAACAAACAAACGATCTTATACAATAAAATTAACAAGTTCCACACGATCCTTTTAAATCCGAAGGATGCTACTGCACTGAACCGTATAATGTTTTTTTTTAGGTATCTTCACACTAACACAAGTGTGTTACATCAATGAAGCAGTGATCAGGATTAATAACGCCACTTAGCAGCATGTAGAAATCGCGTCGAGGCTTGAAATGCACTGCGAGTTGATTACAGATAACGCTTGATGTGCACCATATGTTAAACTTGCCTGGGAACTGTAATTTTTTATATCTACAGTAATATTATAAAACTGCAGCCTTTGTTTGTTTGGTTGAACGGGCTAACCTCAGAAGATAATGGTTTAAATTGAAATTTTTGATGTAAACTGCCAATGGTGTCTGTTGGATCTCCACTTTACACAGAAATAGTTTATTTGGGTAAAAATACGTGCAATGTTATTTTTTGAAAATGGTTAATACTCTATTCCATCATCTGTGACTTTGGTGTCTCTAAAGCTACTTCAGGCAATGACCATCTCACTATTGATAATGTAAATTTGCCAAAAAGTTAGATCGTTAAAGTACCTTGGATCACAAATATCGGAGGAAGGAGCTATGGACTTAGACAGCGTAGTGTCTTATGTGACGCAAAGATACCAATAAGGACAAAAGGCAAGATGTATAAGACAGCAGTGAGATCAGCTATGATGTATGGTAGCGAAACCTGGGCAACAAAAAAGATGTCTTTTACAGAGGCTGCATGTTAATGAGTTGCAAATGCTTGTTAATGAGTACGTTAGAGGAAGTTTTAAGGTGGCGCCTATTGAAAGTAAACTGTCTGAATTGCAACTGAGATGGTATGGTCTTAAACTGCGCAGGTCTAAAGACCACATTGTAAAAAAATGTATTTCTATAGTTATAAAGAAGAGAAAACGAGGTAGACCGTTTACGACGTGGTTGACGGTAAAGAAGACGCTCTGAATATGAATGCCTGGAAAGCCATTATAAGTAAAGCCGACCCCGTACAAATGTATCCGGGAAAATGCTAGGGGCTGTAGAAGTTTAATATTGTATTAAAAGATAGGTATCGATGGGTCTTGTGTGCAAACTTTTCAGTTGAATATTTCAAATTTTCAATATAATAAATTTTTGAGAATTTGAAAAGAAATTTGCCTATCACCTATAAATTTATATGTTTTAGTACACATTGGTAACTAGAGTAAAGGAAGCACTAAACACAAAAATAGTGATAATACTATAATTGTTGCTTTGGCCCATATACGTATATGACAGAACAAAACATTTTCGTTGATAGCTCCCGGACTCCTGGACTATTTCCGATCCGTCAAATCCTGACAAATTACACATACAAACCTCCCTTATGAATAATTTCATCTATTGATGAAAACAGCCTAAAAATCCGTTCAGTACTTTTGACTTTATCGCGCACAAACAGAAAGACGCAGCGGAGAATTGTGTTTTATAATATGCCCTTGAAAGAACAAAAAGTATCGAGATGCTATCTCGCCCCATCAGCATAAATATTGAATTGGGCGTGGCGTGACATGGAAATAGGACTGTGAATATGGAACAATGATAGATTTACTAAATAATAATAACATTTTTTTTATAATCTTAGAACAAGTTTGCAATACTTTGCTATTGAATGTTAAGAATAGAAAACAACAGAGAGACATATAGATTCTATGAGTCACGGGTTGGAATTTTTTTTTTTTTTTTTTTNAATACAATTTTCTAAATTCGTCCTACCGGGGATCGAACCCGGGACCTCCGCTAGCAAAGCGAATACTCGCACCACTGCGCCAGCGAGGCCGTCAAATACTAGTAATATAGAACTAGAATACTAGTAAGCACCAATTAATCCACTCTATATGGAGCATACATACCTTGGAGCAATTCTGGGGTATGTATAAGCTGCCAGCCTGCAGTGGAGGAGTAGGAACTCTGCGTCTAGCACCAGAACCCTAATAGGAAATCTTGAAAAAGCGATATTCAAGTCACAAAATATCGTTTCCAGTGAACGAGATCCAAATATGTGTGAAAGTAGTCTAAGTCTTTGCGTTTGCTGTAATTTATTTACAACTTTAGATTTAGGACATTGAATTGTCTAATTTGTCTGATGCCACCCAGCAAAAACAGGTCTCCAGACAAATAAATTGTGTAAAAGAAATGTTTTATGTTAAAGGTTTTACTGGAAATAAAGATAATAATAATGAAGATAATGCACCTTTTAATAACAGATAAAATATAATTGGATACGTCCTAGGTACCAGTCATTATGCCACTCTTCTCATCAATCGAGGGTATTTATAAAAATAAAATTGTTGGACACGTGAAATTCCTATTAAGTCAATCGATTTCTATCAAATCAACAGTGATATTATTGGAACCATTAGCCCAGGTCACGCTTTGTACGTCCTATATCTAAACAGGCAAATGGATGTATAAAAAAGCCAAGCTAAATAACGTACGGATCAAAAGTGATATTTAATGTATAAAAATATTCGTTTAGCAATTATAGTGGTCCAGTGTCGGTTATGATCGTGATAGTGGTGCGACAAACGTAAGGTTATACGCGCCGACGTCGGCGGCTCCGGCGCCCATAAATCTCGGGGCGGCAGAGGACGTGCGCACTCCTTTATTATACCGAGACATGATTGCCCTCGGGCGAAACACAAAACGAACGCTTAGTAACAACCAGACACGAACTTTAAATTCTCCCTTTTACCCTTTTTAATAATTAGATTTTTCATAAGTGAAAAAAAAGAAAGAAAAAGCATTTATTCAATGATGGTGTAACAAACAGCATTATCATATACTGACAGCATACAAAATTTAAAATTAACAGAGAATGTATACAAACAGGTATTAGAAACAGTAGAAACAACAAAAAATAAAGTTACCAAAAAAACATCGTTGACAAATATTAATTTTTACATACATACTACTAGATATTATAAATGAGATAGATATATGTGCAGATATAAAGGACACAGAAAAAAAACGTAATATCTTATGAGACCAAAGACACTAAAGAATGGAAAGTACTGCCACTAGATTGCCATGCTCCTTTTGCTTTGTAGAAATTGTTTTAAATCGTATTCAAAACTTAATTTGCTTTTTGCATTCTTAATCACCGGAAGAATATTGTTCCAGCATTTAGTGGCAGAGTACTTAAATGACCCTCTAAATACAGCGGTTCTATGAAGTGGAACGCTGAGTGACTGGTTTGTAATCTTTTTAATGTACGATAAGCTCGCTCTTGACTGCAATGAAGCCTAAAGAAAAGCTATAAGAAAGTCTTAGGAAGTTGATGAATCTCCCAAAAAGAAGTCACTGATAGCTTCTTAGGCGTAGGTTATCTAGTGCAAGGCATCCGGAGTACTAGTGTAGATTGTCTCTAGCGATTCTCTGGTGCCCTATTTAAGGATGGGGAAGGTAACTCTGGGTTATAACCAGATTGTATTTTAAGTCTGATCGTAGTGCATAAAAACCATTTACCAAACTAAAAAAGGTAGAAACGTGTGAGAATTAGGTACTTATACATTTTTGTTGAAACTGTACATAAATATTTCAACATAATAATAGCAAAATCCATCACATAAGGATGATAACTTTGAAGCTTTCTAGATATAGGAGTATATTATGGGGATACTAAAGTGACATTACAGGTTTCACGGACTAGCTGGCGCAATGGTGCGAGTTCTCGAGAGGTCCTTCAGAAGTTCTGAGTTCTATACCCAACAGGACAAATTTTATTTTCTAATTTTTCGGGGTTTGGACTAGTGGGACACTTTGGCCGTTCCTAGTTATCACCCTGCCAGCAAAGATGCGCTACGAAGCAAAAAATTTGCATTCTGGTACAAGGCTGTGAAAAAATTATTAGTGGTTACCTGTTTTTTTTTTTTGTTTTCTGGGAAATGCCTTTACGCACCCCGTTGCAAGACTTTTTTCCAATCGGGAGTGTTGGACTCAGTTTAATAGAATACACACTAAACCCATCGGATCCCTCCTCATCCATGAGTGAGATCACTAGATGTTCCCTAGCTGCATTCCACTCTAGTGACCTGGATGATACCGACTATGAGAATCTGCCACTCATTAGGGTGAAGCATGAAGTGCATACATGCGACTTCTGCCATCAAGCCCCCTCTGACGGCGAGGGGGGCTTCAACCTCTTGCTCCCTTAGCCTCTATCCTTTGCCACCTTCAGCGAGATGACGGTCTCGCAAAACAAGGCAACCGCCTTCCACCCAACTTCACTGGCAAGAAGGTTACCTCTTGCCAGGTTACAGCGATTCTATTTCTTACTGTATCATCAATTGAGATAAGATCACTGTTGCGGATGGGAGCAGCGAGCCTAGCACGTCGCCGGCGGTGACTAATTCTGATTGGTCAACAGCCGGCGAAACCCCCACCGTCTCGTACCTCAGCACCCTCGCCCTCTCTCCTGCTCGTGCCGCCGCATGTATATGCCGAGCAGGAGATTTGTATAAAAGGCCTCTCCCAGTGTTGTGTCATTTAGCCTTAGACTCCCGATCGGAGTAGATCCTCTACTAAGTCCGACTGGTGCACATCAAGAACCCAGAACTCTGCGAACCGAACCACTGCACACCGACGACCAACGCATTGAACCTGGAAAACGGAACCACTGAATATTGAAACCCGAAGACCCAAGCCAGAACAACTGACGCCGAACAAACGAACTCTGAAAGCAAAGAAAATCCGAAGAATTGAAAATCGAAGCACTTAAACCACATACAGTCCACTGAAGCCAGGGGGATTCGTATGATCCTGAATCCCTTCCCAAGAATCACAATCAAGTGCTTATAAACATACATTTTAAAAATGCGCTTCCTAAGCCTAAAGCTTTAACCATCTCGGATATCTTATATCAATATCTGAATTGTCAATATTCAGACAGAGATAGTGTATTATTAGCAATATTAAAATAGATTATAACATGGTTATCCATTTTACGGTATATACTCGTATTGCGTGCGTAAGCCTGTAAACAAAACGAAGCGGTGAGACGTGATAGGAATATAAAAACGCGGGAAAACACAAGTTTTGGCGTATGGCAAATGTCGCACTTTTTTTATTGTAAAACATCTCATGTTTGGGAAATACCACATTAAATCTATCTAAATTACTGTCAATGTAATTTAAATTCTTCACTTGAATTAATATGATGGGGATATCATCAAAATAAAATTAACTTCTAAGTACCTTATGCATGAATAGCACAATGTATACGTCTTAACGAATAGGCTTTCCTAAAACTACAAGGGTTGGTTTCTTATCGACGGATTCAATAACTTGTGATCCACAAATATATTAATATAATAATATAATAGACTAACATAGGTATTCACTTATAACTAACAAATCAGTAAAGTTTCCACTAACAACTAAAACATAGCGTTATTATATACTTATCTCAACAATTTTTTCTTTTTTTTACTTTTTACTTAACAGGAAAGATTTAATATTTCTTTTGACTGAGGACTTTCCATAAATAAATATGTCTATATCACTTAGTTTTTGTTAATGTTAATAATACTCTTAATGTCATCATCATCCCTTAGTAATAAGGCCGCCTGTTGCATGTTTTTTTCTTCTATGGCTCTAATATATCCTTTATCATTAGGTTTATTTTTAATTTAAGTAATAAAGTAACCGTAACTTAAGACACCTGTAAATGTCTACAGTATCCTAAATTTATCTAGACTGTAATCGAAATTATTATTTTGGAATATCTGTTGGGAGTACATAAACTTTTTAATTCCAATAATAATGTCGAAACGAGCAACAAAGTTTCTAACTTAGTCATCGCATTTCATAAGTTAGATGCAGTGATAAAAATCCTGTCTTCATACTATTAAGAAATCACATTCCCAGCAACAAAACTTGAAGCAACAAGAGTGCAGAATGTGAAAACATGACATCCGGGTGCGAGTTCAAACTGGCATCAGAGCGGATTCAAGATGGAAACATTCGGTTTTATCTTATATCGAATCAATGAGATCGAGTGAGGTCAAATCAGAATGCTAAACGGTGCAACAACTCGAGTAGTCCCTAAGAAAATCAACTACATTACTGCATCAGTTAACGATGACTAAGCTGGCAATAGAAAAATGAATTCTCCGTTTACTACATAAGAAGGAACCGTAATAAAATCAATATTTAAAGAACTCGTAACATAAGTAAATATATTTAAAACATGCGAATAACAACAATAACACACTCTGATTACACACGTTGCCACTAGATTTAATTATGTATTAAATCTATTTACTAATTGTAACCTTTTGAAATATATCCCGATGAAGAACCAATAAGGGTCTCTGGGTAGCACGAGGATTACTTAAATCATAAAGATTCGTTTACTTAAATCATAAAGATTCGTTTTAATGTCCATCCTAGGTAATTTAATTTATAGATGCAATAGCAACCGTTCCACGATGTAACCCAAATAGTGTCCGACCCCATGGGAATATGGGAAAATCTGAACTCAGTGAAGAAATTATAAGTGAATCCAGCAAATAGTTTGGAAAATCTTTTGATAATTAAGGGACTAGAAAACAGGATTACAGCTTTTTCAAAATTGCTACTTTATGAACTTAAATTTTTCCTTTAACTGTCCATTTGCAATGAACTGTATAAATGAATATGGAGATATCTGTTCCTAATGCTTTCCTACGAAATCGGATCGGAATAATTTTAGAGAGAATGAGAAATCCAATGATATCTCAGGCAAGCACTAACGCTTGCGAAGTAATAATAAATGAATTAAGTTAAAATAGCTCAAACATTCATCACGAATTTCGCAAGATAAGGAACCGGTGGTTAAGGGCCGGGTTGGAATGAAGGCCCGGGGCGATTGAAATGGCGGCCAATGCTGCCCAGGGGCGCAAAAATCGTTCCCACAAACCCGTTACAGTTATGATTTGCTCTAATACTGAGATTGAAAACGTGGTGTCCGAATTAAAATATAGTGATTCGCATAAAATTTTACTTATAAATGTGAAAATTTGTTTGTTGGGATGTTTGTTGCTCATTGCGGCTTTATTTTTTATCTTTACCGATATAAATATCAATAGAATAAATATGAGAATAGATGATTCCCATTCAAACTTTAAACTCCTATTTCACACCCTTTATTATGTCTACAAAAATACTCTATGTCCTTCTCAAAAGTTCTGTCTATCTCTCTAACAAAACCCCTAATCCTATTTATTATACTGGGGTGCAAATGGTAAGTATCGATGTCTTTTATGCCACTATTACACAATCAATTGTTAAAATTCAGAATCCTATGTTATATGAATCTATGTTAACCTACTTATGATGTTTTAACTATATAACATATTAGACCGTTTCTGATATAAAATGTTATATAATATTATCATTTACAAAAACTTTATCCTTCATGCAGCTATTATTTACTTTGTCCTATATTGAGTGACTAGCATAACTTAGGATTAATTACGTATAGGATTAGATTCTTGAAACAGAAAATGTGTTAATAGGCCTCGTATGCCTTGCAAAGAAGTATTGCCTTAAAAATGTATATTCCCTCTTAAAAAGTTATAAAAATTTTCAGTCGGATGAAATAACAGTGAAGTCAACAAAAAATTATATACTGTATAACTCGCACCATTAAGCAATATGATTCAGAAAAACCTACTTATCCCACGAGGAGCTATTCCATATACAGAGTCTAGCGCATCTATGTAGGGCCCTAGTAGATAATTCCAATGAAAGCCATCAGACTAACAAGGTCCTTAAGCCCTCGGACACGAACAAATCATATCGTCAAACTAGTTATGGTCACTCGTGATGTAACAACTAGGTATGCAAATTGTGCGCGGGCGCAGGCGGGTCGACGACCGCCTTGTTTGCTGCGTCCCATTGGCTCCGCAGAATCGATTTGTAACGTGCTCTCGACGAGATAAGGTCAATGCCGAAGCGTCTTTCATCTGCTACCGATTCTCTTAAGATTACGTTGTTTTTTTCGTTCAATGCATTTCAATTTAATCCTCATATTTCATTCAATAGATTACCATTTGTTTCAAGGTGTTATAGATCCACCTATTTGCATAGATCTAAGATACTAAGTGTAAAGGGTTTATATCACGCTTTACTCTAGTTTAATTATTATTTTTTTCGTTTTGCATTCTAATATACAATTATATTACATTCAAAAGTTTACCATTTGTTTTAAATGTAATTATTTACTTGTCTGTAGTTCAATGTGTCATTACTTCAATGTTTGAATTTTGTGCTCCCATAGAAATTTACGCGCAACCATTAATCAATAACATAGCTCCTTATAACATTAGCTACTTGCTGATATTATGTGTTGCTTTTAGGTAATACATGTTATTATTGTTAAAAGTTTTCACCCCTCTTTTAATCTATAAGAAGTAATTCTTTTATAGTTTAAATGTCAGGAGTCGTCTTTATCTTCAAAACTAGTGGAACTTTATGGAAACTTTGACCCTTATTTTACGCCCTTTATAGTTTATGATGACATTACTGCTCTCATTTTCTCATATAATACAAGAGAATAGGTTTTAAAAGTATCTGCAATACCGCGTGTTCAAACTATGACAATTATAAGGCAACAGCTCTTTGTACTAATTAGCGTCACCTCAATCTGATGAACGGTGTTGATGTGGGAAATTATTAACGACGACTTAATGAGTCAAAAAAAGTTATACTTTTTGTGGGTAAAATGTATTTTGTAGGTGTTTTACCATCTCAAATGTAAATCTACTAAAGCTACGAGTGAAATATTTAGTATAAAAAAAATTGTTGTCTTATGACCTTCTGGTGCATTATGGGATTGATTGATCTCCACAATACTGTCAATAAGCATTAATTATATAATTTTTATACGGTCTTGCTCTCTAAACCTTATATATTTGCTTCAGACTTTTCAGAAAAATGATACATCGTAAAAAAGATCGAATTACGTACCGAAAGATGTATTTAAAAAAATATAAAAGAAAATAGGTAAGTTTTTCTATATCTTAAACAGAAGATATGTGCATCAAATTAATGGTTTCCGTTGCTATTAGACAAAATATTAATAATTGCTGGGTGTCCATACAATTAAGCATTATGAAATGATGCGGTCGTAAAGCCGATCCCTGAGGCACTCCAATAAAAGCCATCGCTTCATTTGTACGATGGCGACCAATTGGTGCAGCGAGCGACCTTTTCAAAGCAATAACCTCTGTTAATGGATCAACAATAATAAAAAGCGGCGAACAAAAAGCTCCAGACATATTCAAATCTCTTTATACCCACCTGCGATATTTCATATATCGATCACAATGGCTGGTATATCGCTTTATTGCATCGAATAAAACTTTAAAACAAGCAAAAAGTATTAGGAAGGTTTTTTACTTAAATTGGTTACTAAGCCAACCTTGGATGCGTTTTAGACGATTACAATTTTGACAATTTATTACATGGGTAAATCAGAATATTTTGTTTCTAAGCCTAAATATTATATTTGACCCCGTTGTGTTATATAGATGACAGTTTTACTTAATAGTCGATGTTAAAATCTTGTCACGCCCTGGAAAGTGTTTTATTAAATTTGCGTCCAATAAAGGATAACATATTTATACCTATATATTGCGTTAACACATTCCGAATTTTAAAGTGTCTTACTTTCATCAGTTCTTTTAGCAATTCTTGGTTAGTAACCCGAGAGAGGTGATTCGATTCAGGTGTAAAAAGTTGTAAAATTGTATTTTTTTATTTATCTGGGACTGGTAGAAGTATCAGCTGTGGCTAGTTACATCCCTACCAACGAAGAACTACCATCAAGCAAAAAACGCGTTGCAATGCTATGTAGAAATCATTTAGAGAGAAATTACCTTTTACCAAATTAGCACGCTATCTTCAACTTTGGCATCACTTAACATCACAGTCAAATTAATCTGTGCTAACTTTCGCCGTAAAATAGTCCTATCAAAGTCGGTCCAGTAGTTTAGCAAGAATCATAAAAATTTTATTCTAGTGGAAGTACGGGAGCAATTTTTTAAATCGTTTCAATAGTTTATGTAAGATTTTTAATAACACTTCAACATTCTACTCTAAGAGGTAATATATTTACTTGATCATCAAAAATTGTACAGTCTATATCAATAACATTAGCGAATGGCAGTATCGGTGTAATCTTCTATTAAGTAAGTTTAAAAGCTCGTACAGTCCTTTCAATATTTGACTATTTCTATTACTAAACCGTTTATTCATTTAACCCATTGAAATAATCTTTTTTTGCACACTATTGCCGCATAATTTTTATACACCTTTTTTCCGTCATTCAAAATGGTAATGGAGTATTTTAGCTCACTTGAGATAAGATTAATCTCCAATTCACAGTGAGACATCCCAGGCATTGAATTTAAGGACATTTTTTTGTTTTATTTATTTTCCATACCGTAGCAGGGGTTTATTCAAACGAAGGGTAATCGGTCGGCGACACCGTATTAAAAAACTTTTTATTTCTCGTGTGTGGAGGACAAGATATTTTCAAAAGACATTAAAGACAAGATGATACTGGACATTACCGTCTGCGAACCGGCAAAAAAATTGAAACGTTGTTTGTTTTTGCTTAACGCACTGCAAACTTGTTAATCCTGCTTTGTGGGAATCCATTGATTTCATACTTTAGCGCAGCAAATACGACTAGTGGTGAGAAATTAGCTGACCAGAAAAATTCTTTAAATAACAATGCTGTAGTTTCATATCAAATAACTACTAGTCAATTAAACGATTATATAACTTAGAAGATGTATAAAATATGTATAACCCCACATAACCCGATCGCTCCCCCCGAATTATCGGGTATCTTCATTAAGATTTCCCCTGCGAGAAAAAAGAACAAAAGCTCATAAATTGTAAATAAATAAAAAACAATAATGAGCTCAATTTAGGACAACTAAATCAAAGCAAATATGGAAAGTGACAAAAACATAGAATGAAGAGCTTCTTTGGTGAACAGCGAACAAAGAGTTTTCTTAAATATTTTAGCAATTTTTAACATAAATGGCCAGTTTTCAAAAAAAAATCTTTTTGTAGGTTCAGTAATATCTAAACAATCAGAAAAATTCCAATTTAATCTATACGGTTAGATGACCATAACCGGCGTGTCAAAACATTATTAACGAAGTCGCACATTCGTTTCTAAATTAGTGTTTTTAGAAATAAACCAAATTAAGTCAAATCAAACCTTTATCGAGCATTCAACGCTTCCTGTTTATAATTAAGTCATCTGGTGAAATGTGAAAAATCTTTGAATGTGAAACTTTAATCTTCTCAATGATGTGCATTTTAATTTAAATAGGTATTACCCAGTAAGGCGGTGATAATAAGGCATTAGGTCCACGTTTGCGTGGGCGCATCTTACACCTGCTTGATAGATTGGACCACTTCTTTCTTTAAGGGCACTGGGATATATTACATCTTTCAACTGCTGATCATTTAAAACAGGTCATTATGGATGAAATATTGGAAAGCTTGATATCTTTAAAAGCACTGAAATAATTGCTGTATTGTTAATAAAATTACTGAGGTTAATGCTATATTGGTAAGTGATAAGTGTCTAAGCACGTTAACCTGATAAGAGGTAATATTAAAACTAAATGATTGTTAAATATAATTTTTATACAGTAGATAACTTAAGAGCCCCCTTTTAATTGGTGAAATGCTTAAAATATTATGGACATAAAGATGTATCATGAAATCTTATGACGACCTTGATATATAGGTTATATACAGAATTTGCTTTGTTTGGTCAACTCACTCTTTAGTTTTAGTGCCAGCATATATAAAAAGTGATATTGAAAGGAGAGTAAAATGCAGGGAATATGGTAAATGGTGCTCTGCACGCCTTTATGAATAGCCAGATGGTGTCCCAAAGGGCTAGACTGGCTGTGCATGCTGGAGTGTTGGTGCCAACACTTATGTATGGTAGTGAAAGTTGGGTATAGCAGAAGAATCACAAAAGTAAAATAAATGCGATGGAGATGAGAGCGTTGAGAAGCATGAGTGGATTAAAACTGAAGGGAACGTTGTCGTATAAAAGAAAACGTAGTGACTAAAATTGAGAAAGGTATGCTTAGATGGTTTGGGCATGTAGAGAGAATGAATGAAAGGAGACTGACAAAAAGGATTTATGAGTCAAGAGTGAATGCAAAAGTTAGACGGGGAATACCAAGACGAACGTTCCTGGACCAAATCCAGGACATTTTAAATAACGACCAGGTCAAGAGTACTCTAAACCGATGAACTTGTATGATAATAACGATGAGCATGAAAGAAGCGAGAGAGATATGCCAAGGGTCGTGGCAAGTGGAAGGTTGTTGCCTTTGCCTACCCCTATGGGAATGAGCCGTGATGCTATGTATGTAAGTATATATAAAATATTGTATTACTTCACTTTATTCCGTATCCTAATAAAAAGCTTGCTCTGGTAAAGATTATTTCACCTCCGTCTTATTTATTATATCCCGCAACAGTGTGAATAAGATTAGATACATATTCTCAATCTCCGGCAAATAGTGAGCTATGATCAATAAATTTATAGATATCTAAATACGGTTTCTCATGATCTGCAAACCGAAGAAGGTAACTAAATCAACAAAACACCTATTAAGAAACTACGAAGCACTCACTGTGGAAAGCTCTCAAAAATTAATGATACCACACCAAGTTATAATATTAAAAGCATACAATTATCGCTCTTGACTTAGCACTTCATGTCATCGAGAACGATTAGATCAACGGACTTAGATGAACTTGGCTAAAAAAGCATGAACATTACTTTAAATAAACATTCATCGAAATCGATTCGAGTCTCCATCACCGAGTGTTTACTCAGTAACCGTCCGCCATGAATAAATCGATTTGAGATGGAGCTTTAACGATATAAAGTGAACTTTAATAAAAACACTTAAGCCGCGTATTGGATTGATGGAGGAAAGGGAACCATTCATGCATTCGTTAAAGTAAATGAGCTTTTACGACTTTCATCACTCGATGCATTTTTGAATGAGTAATTTATACCAATGATACCCGCTTTGTTGTATGGACTCTTAACTTGATTCTAGAGCGCCGTGGAAAAAAAAAACATCTGTAAGTTTTTGTTACAGGTTCCGACATGATTTCATGAAACCCACATCAAAATTATATCTTTAAATATATTTTATAATAAGGACCTGATCGTTAACCTAACAAACTAATATGCCTTCCTCTGGGCTATCAATCTGATGCTAGATGCCTTAGTCAATTTGACATCCTAATACATGACAGATTTGTAGTAAGACATAATAATTCATCTTAAAGAGTCTTAGTGCATGTTAATCAAGGAACTCAGTTTTATTGATATAATGTCTTGAATGCCTCCTTTCAATATCAAGGCGTTTTAAAATATTCATTTATTTAGAGATAGAATTTATAACACAGATTCGTTCGGTATAACTAGCCATTACAGGTGTATACAGCACTATTGAATATAAAATTAAATTAAATTAAGTGCGATGTAAACAAAAACAAAAAGAGAAATAAGAACATGCAAATAAAGTAAGGCAATGAATAACAAAAACAAATGTAGCTTAGTCTAAAACTAAATCTAAATATGAAGAACATTTGTAATAATTTCGACAAATTTTAAATAATCGTCGCAACCGAGAATGTCAATATCACCTTTATGTGACACTATATTGTATGTTTCCATGTGTCTGTTCAAAGGAGCATATCTTCCAACATTAGTCCTAGAGTAATTTTAATTAAATACATCTATATGGTTCCCAGGGACAGATTTTGTATCATTAACGTTAATTTTCTCATTAATACCTGAACAGTTAATAAAATATGTGTTATCAAGTCTATTTTACATGATATTTTAAATAAAAGATATCTGTTTCTGAGGTTTCTTTTTAGAAGTCCAAAGAAGTATTTTAGCTTTGGATTTGAAATCATCTATCATCGATAACATCTATATTTAAGTTACTTAAACATTGAATTGTGCTCTTACAGCCTAATACCAAAAAGATTTAACTTTGAGTTTTGACTTCATTCGCGTAATTATTAATTTCCGAAATCAATTTTGGTGCATTGTGCAGACGTTGACCCTTTCCATCGATCAAGTCTGGGCGTGTCGCACAGCTCGGCTTATGTAAAGGCATTGCCAGTAATAACAGGTTGGAGACCAAGAGATCTGAACAATATGTGGGTATATTTAAAACGGGTATGCATCATTCATAACTGGCATTGATAAACAAGGTACTGAGAGCTGTGTCATAAAATATGGAATTGATGTTATGCCCATACATTTAGCACTTAGAATGAGTTAGCGTTATAATATATCCATTTAGAACTAAGGCTTGAAAACGTATGATAAGTTACAGATTGTATTAATTTCTTTGTCATGGATTTTCGAACTATTGTATCCTTCTTTTTATACTTGATCCTAACACGTTTGCTAGCAAAGAAATACTCGCGCAATGATATGTGCCAGTAAAGACGTCAAAATTGCTAATGTAACTAAATGTTGAATTTCTGCCAATACTAAACAAATATTTGTATATATCATAGTAGACTACTTCCCATTCCTACCAAAATCATGCTTGCACATTCTCTACTTATCTCTATTCTCGATTACGCTGATGCAAGCTTTTCTAATTTAACCGAGGACCAACTGAATAAACTTGAGCGACTACAGAATCTCTCTATTCGGTTTGTATTTGGATTACGCAAATACGACCATGTCTCTGAATTTCGTGCAAAGCTCAAGTGGTTACCTATTCGTTTTCGCCGGAATTTGCACATTGTGTCCCTTCTGTACTGTGTGCTATTTAATCCTCTTGCTCCTGCTTATTTAAGGCAGAAATTTAAGTTCCATGATTATGACGGAAGATGTCTACGACCCACTCGTGACCTAATACTTAATGTCATACCACATAAAACCAGATTTTTTGCTGATTCTTTTGCGGTTCGAGCTATAACATTATGGAACGAGTTACCTCTGCAGGTAAGAGAGGCTAAATCATTGGATCTGTTCAAGAAACAGGTAAAAAATTATTATCTTTCTTTATGCTCCTTATGACGACATTTATTTGATCTATTTATTCTTAGTTCTTATGTATCACGTACATATTACATATAAGTATATTATTATGTATCTATTTATTATATTTAGTTAATTATTTGTAAGTAGGTTAAAGTGTATGTATTAGTATGTAGGAATATTTGTATGTATGTATTTATATAGTAGGGGACACCACCTACCCTATTTACCTCACATTGTCTCTTTAACCCTAAGGTTGCCTGGCAGAAATCGCTAATAAGCGATAAGGTCGCCTAATTGTACTATTGTCTTGATTTTGTATCTTTGTTATTCTTTCATGTTTGTGGTGTACAATAAAGAGTATTCTATCTATCTATTCTAGAAAATAAATATAGAAACGAACCGCAAAAACAATTCGAAGATTTTTTTCTTACAATCAATAAAAATATACTTAACTATATTGCAATGCCAGATTTTAACTAGTATAAGATTATGACGACAAAATATGTAGTACTAAGGGTGAAGCAACATATTATATTTGATTTAGTAGAGTAGTTTGGTATTTAACAAATCCGATATCATCAAAAATGACACCGCCACGCAATCAATCAAATAGTCACTTAAAAGCGGGGAATTTACAAGAATCTAATTCAAGAACCTCTCAATTTTTAAAATCAACACGAAACTTTTAGAGGTGGAACTGGTTTAGGGTTCGGGGGATCAATTTGTGATTGATGACACAACCGACCATATCACACGCAACACTCTAATTAGGAATATTAAACAGATGGGCCGCATTCTGATGCGTCCATTTAACGGCACCAGCGTTAAGTACTACTAAGTGTCACGCCATATATTTATTAGAGCCTTCCTCACTTACAACGTCCTCTTTTACTTGACAGTCTTCTTTATTTCGTGTTGAACGTTAATTGAATTCACTTCTCACTGTTACGATAAATTCAGTTTCCTATTACTCAACGTTAACATAAGGATTACATGTTCTATAATAGTGAGTTACGACAATTGTATTTATTCATAACGATAGCAAGAACAGAAGGATATTAATATACTTTAAATTAAACCTTATTTTGTCATTAGCATAAAAATCTAATCATACATGGTATCTAAGAAAAAAATATACTAATTGATGAAATATATCAAACTTCTTCATTATTTTTCAATCACTTATTCACATTTACATCTAATTATTATTTTAATACTGTTAAATACAATATAGAGCTTATTAAAAATTGGTCTAGCAATATGAACATTAATAGTGGTACAAAAGTAAAAAATGCTAACTAGATAATGATAGCAATTTAATTAAAAGGTATTATTATATATGTACTTATCTTTTTAAAATAACTAACATTGTATAGAACTTGAATTTATTGTCGTGTAAAAGGACTTTAATGTTATAATTAACAAGTATCTAGCCGGCCATTAAGTATATTAAGTAATATTAGGAGACCTCATGCTTTTGCATTCAGTAAAGCTTTGGACACGAAACACCATTGAAATTTCTATTGACCAGTTAACATCGGTAAATCGTGTCCCCTGTAAGTCTCGTTGTCTATAAATAAACAATATCGGAACTAATGTCAATTGGCTAATTAGAAATTATGGTTGGTGAATTAAAAGGCACAGTGAGTTAGTGTGACATCGCTTCGTTAAATCACGAAGAGTAATCACCGACAGGCTCTCAAAGGACGCAACGCGTGTTTGAAATTATAATTGGAGCTGGACCTGAGAGAACATCCGGGTTAGCTTTGTTCTACATTCTACTTCTCAACACCCTAATGGGAAAGGAATATTGACATAAATAAAATTGAAGTCACTCCTTTAAAAGTCAGCAGAAATAATTATAATCGAAAAAGGCAACAGAATAGTAATCTAGGTTAAGATTTGTTTTTATGTTTTTTGTTTTTTTGAATAGTTACTAGTTAACCGGCTGATGCTCTGCCCGTGACGTCAGACTAGGCTATAGGGCTGCAGCTGAAAATCGGTGCCGTTTGTCAGGTTTCTGGCACAAAGCAATACCAAGCTGTTCTGCCTTTTCAGGGCTGGGTGGGGGTTGCACAGCATTTAAACCATTAGTTGTGGTTTCAATGTAGTGCAATTAGTCAATGCATGTTTTTCACAGATGTTTATATCATATAATTGCGCCTATGCACCGAATAAAGTTATTTTCTTTCTTTCTGCTTTCTTAAATTCCAATTTGTTTTTAATAATCCTACTAGTGTATAGTAACAGCTGATAATTTTGCTAACGATGCAATTAGTAATATTATCAGCTCTGTAAAAAATAATTAGCTAATAGGTAAGGTAGAGCGCTTTACAACTCTAAAAATCATAGGAAATCTACTCAAAAATGGTTTTTTCTAGTAAGCTTTTACAACTCTTTTAAACTAAGTTGCAAAAGGTACAAGAGATGATGACATTAAAGAAAGACTTAAATGCAGAGGATTTGCGATTTTGTTGAATCAACAACAGAGTTGGATTTATATCCATAGAGTTGAATTCTAAAACGTACTGAATGATGGTATATTTTAACATTTACCCAAAAGAAAAAAGGAAATCTAAAGGTCAAATCTATTATGTGCTCCAATTGTATACCTTCAGACCTTTGGGTTATTATCTACTACATTTGCTGTGATCGTGCATGGATAAATACCGGGTCTATGTCAACAGTTCTGGACGATTAGTCTCACGCAATGGTAATCCAAGTTTTAAATTAGTTTGTTTTTTGTCACAGCTCGCTCTATTACCCAGTTGCCTATGAAATGGCACAATTAAGGTGTATTAATATTAAAGCCAAATATTGTATTATAATATTTAAAACCTTTTAGGGTCATAACGACCTATTAGAGTTTGACTTTATTGATTGTGAAACTTCTTTGGCACAGTAATTATTAAGTCTTGTTTATATTTATGCAAATGTAAAACATTAGATTTCCAAGATTTAGAGTAGTGTAGTAAAATATAGATAGATAGATAGATAGTATACTTTATTGAACACCACAAGAGAAACAATAATAATACAACGACTTAACTTAAGTAGTTCTAGTGTACAATGGGCGGTCTTATCGCTAGTTAGCGATCTCTTCCAGACAACCCAACGTATAGGGAGACCATCAGAGAAAAAATAGTAGGTAGGCGGTGTTAATAACTAAATAGACATACTCATATTACTTAGAATATAAACATACACAAACACGTATAATATACATAATACGAATACATAAATACATATAAACAATATATACACAATAACACAGTATAAATATATATATAGATATATATATATACACACACATATATATAACACAGTTTTATCCAAGTCTAAATTAAATATATTTATAGTGTCGAAAATTAATACAAATAATTTATAGAAATCGCAAATGACGAATTGTAAATAAAAATGCCAAGTGTTTTTTGTCAATATTAGAAAATGTTAATTAAATTCTGTTTTTTTGAATTTAATATTTAGAAAAGAGAATTTATGAAACTTTATTATTTTATGCACAATAATATATTAAATTATAAAATGACGAGTGGCAAATTAAAATGTGTTATTTATAAATATTAAAATTACCTAACTTTCAAACGAATTAGCATAAAAAGTGTTGCACATCTTCGTGACGCAAAACACGCGTATGATTCGTAAAAAATTTACCCTCACGTGCCTAAAGAAGTTTCATTTACGTGACTTAAAATTGTTTTCATTTGATAATATTTCTTCAATGTGTATAATAGAATAATAAAATTAAGTGATACATAATTATATATCTTGTAAAACATATAAAGCATCGTGTGCGACAAAATTTATATATCCGAATGCAGAAAGATATATAATTTAAACTAATTTGAATATGTTTAAATGTCAAAACATACAATGGATTACATAAATATTAAGATATTACTTTACATAAAATGCGACTTCTTTATCCGTATATCAGATTCTTTTTGACTCAAAATACGGTTTATATTACAATTTTTTTGATTGAAGATAACTTACTTTCTTTCTGAGTTATACTGAATAATAAATTTAGCACTTTTTCTTAAGTATATTTTAACTACGGACTGTTTGGAACTGTCTGATTCTTTATTATGTATTCTGCATCCGCAAACAAAACAGTTTTCTACTTTAATAATATGTCCGCTAAAGATTACAATATAACAAAAAAATAGCGAAGAAAACTCATAACTAAAC
Organism: Elymnias hypermnestra; assembly: GCA_015832385.1. Lineage (NCBI taxonomy): Eukaryota > Metazoa > Arthropoda > Insecta > Lepidoptera > Nymphalidae > Elymnias > Elymnias hypermnestra. The sequence continues at coordinate 3,736,005 of JACTOM010000912.1, read as the reverse complement.
GAAAATAACTTCAAGAAATACATTCACCTATAAACTCGATTACAAAAATTAGATTACATTGAGAGATGACTTGGATACAATAAGAAATATCATGAATTACTAACCTCTTTCTTATATGGGCTTCGGTAGAAAGAAAGACCACAAAATTTACAGATAATAATTTAAAATTATGCATTAATACGTTTTCGTTACAAAGAACAATACCTCCATGTCAAGAAGATGATTGTAATTACATCGTTTTGTCTTTAAATCCATTCAGATCGTTTATTAATGACTTTAAAGTAGGCCTCGTTAAACCATATTGCAAAAGCTCTCGATATTAGAATGGATGATTTTGTAGGCGGTTCTCAATAAATCATTAGAAATTTAACACTTTCCATAGAGAAAGCTAAATGTTTTAATATTTTATGAAGGCCTGATATTAATTCTAGGTAATCTGGTACGTGAGAAATAACAAACGTATACAAAGATTTCGTTTTAATGTTTATTAATTAAAATATGAACAGTAAAAATGACTTGAATTGTTGAAGTGTTAAAAATATTTCGACTGTTTGCAGATTGTAGAACCAGGTTTATCAAAGAAATGTGAAAATGTATATAGATTAAATGCAAATATTGTTTCAACTAATGCCAATAATAGACTTTGTTACTATCCAACCGATTAACTCTAAACCAGGCATACTAAAATGCAACAATGCGAAAAGGGTGTTACACCACCCAAGTCGCTTAATGAGAGTTCTTTGAATCTACTCGAGATAGACTTCAAATTGATCAAAGGAACTTGTTAGCAAGTAAGATATTCCTTATATTTCTACGGGATTAGAAACAAAGCTGGTAATAACCGCGAGAAACAACTAATAAACAATAAAGGCAAGAAGTCTTCTCGTATCAGTATTTCATTAAATATTGTTAAGACAGTTACCGTCTCGAACATTGAATCCATTGTTTACATATCAAAGAGCCAAGTCACGCATGCAGATCCATAAACTGAATCGATTGCAAACGTAATCATAACATTAGAGCAGATGTAAGTACGATATTAACACAGCACGAGCAAAATCCTCATGTACCAACGAGTCGTGAGACTCCACCGCCATTATTTCATTAGGCGAATAATTGATAGTTAACATTTGTGTTGTAACGTTAGATTGATAGCTCGTGTTAGGGCCAACGCACATAAATACGACACGATGTATTCAATACGATATTTTGTTGTTGATTTAAAAATTAACACGATGTTAACAGCAGATGGTTAGTAAGGAGAATCGAAAGGCCAAACAGAATCAGCAATCACTGTCAGAAGAAATGAGCCTGAAAGATTTGCTGAAAAATTAAGCACTGTTTAAAGACACTGTGATAGGAAACATTGCATTAAGAATACTTCTTGTGTAGCTTAAAGCAACATTGATTCAATTCGCTTTCGAAGAAGTTGTATCGTTATAGTTAAGGCCAAACAATTTTGACTGTCGAACCAAAATGAGTTATCAAAATAAGCAGTTCCCTTCTAATTGTCCACTCAAGAAAAAGACGACAGATGTGTGAAGTTCAGTTTTATTAGGATTAATATTATTGTGGAAGTATTCAGTGTTGCGATTATATTTGAAAATAAGATTGAATAAGATGGCGCATTGACTTATTTTAAATGATTGTGCCAACGCCAGTTTTCATATTAAGTGTGAGTTATTGGAGAGTTAGTAGTTAACAAATATTGGAAGAGAACTCAGTCTCAGTTCGCAGTCTCAGTTTTAATCAACGTTAGTTACCTGTGTTGTAAGTAAATTGGGCTGCTCTGCGACACAAAGCTAAGTGTATTTCTCCAATTTAAAACCCTTGTCTTATTAATGTACTAACTGATAATCGAGTGTTATATTTTATGTTAATGGAATACATGAATCGAAAATAGTAACTACTGAGTTTCTTGCCGGTTTTTTCTCAATAAATTAATACTTTCCAAACCGGTGGTAAAGTCTTTGACGAATATTGTATAAGAATACACCTACTGAAAATTGTTCATTGTTTAATTGATTATATTTTTATATTATTCATTCGGCCATTCCCGATACTTTTCTGTATAAGGCATCATTGTAATTTTAATAAATCATTTAACTCTTTACAAAAATCAATTACCTAAAATTTGATAAGAGCTAGTTAGTGGACAGTGAAAATCGAAATCTTGATGATACGACATCAAACATACTACAATGCGATATCGCATCGTGTGTATGTGTGTTGGCTCATTTGTGTCAAAGCTTCAGAATGTCTGTCTAAATAACGCAGCGCCATTGTGGGTGGTGGCCTTGTTAATTTCTTTTCTACCAATACCACTGTGGTCGATATTCAATGAATGATTAACTGAATTCGATTCATCATATCACAATAATGCAACGTTGGGTAATTGTAACACATTAAGAACGGATGGTAATGACGTATGAAAAAATATACATGCACTATTACGAAATCCTACTGAAGTACTTAATCATGAATGCGTTAGTGTGTTATTTTAGAGACCTCACAACGTGGATAATCTATTTAACTAAAAACTATGTAACAATGATTAAATGAAATACGAAATATACTTAAAGAAATATAACATAGTAGAGAGAAAGAAATTAAAATAGAAAACAATTACGCATCTAAAACTAAATGAATACAAAACTCAATACTAAGATATTTTTGCAGGTAGGCGTTGCTCTCATAATTTTAAATTGTAATTAATAGTTTATATTACGAATCATTTTAACTGTTTCATCACCTACTAGCATAAGATCCTATAGTTGAACCCATAACTTAATTGAAATTCAAGAAAATAAAGCAATTTTTACAAACAACGTCTGAAGATTTCAAGGCACAAATCCGTACCAGCTATGAGCTCAACATCAAACATTGCTTCTCAATATAGCTGGTTCCGGAAATAGGTCCTATCATCGTTGAAAAGTCTACAGTACCAAGTGGAGATTTAGTCTAAGCAATATGACCAAATAGAACTGCGAAGTAGAACGAAGATGCAGCTGCACGGTATTACAGAAAACAAGCAAACAGATATTCGCTATGTGATTGTAGTCATTATATATTGACGTGTAGGTGTGCCAGAATAAGTAAGTGTGTTTGTAAGTTAGTGTCTATTTGTTGGTGAATTTCACTTAATATAATTTCATTATGATGATAACAATGTAGATATTAAACAAAAACTCAAGGATTTTAGCAAGAATCAACGTTAATTTAGAAATATTTACCCAAAAATACATATTAATTATACTGAACTCGTAATTGTCCAAACATATCACCGTCCTACATACAAAACCGTGAACTAACATGTGGTCTGACAGTTAGGAGGGCCATTATGAAGAAGAGACACGATAGAGCAAGTCGAAACGAAACGTGCTTCACGGCATCGCGATAGGCAATCCAGGTGTTTACACGTATGAAAAACTACAATATCTGTAACATTTTCAACTTTATTAACACAAAAATAAGGTTCAACATAAAAGCCTTTCCTTCTTTCGTGGAAATTTTTGATCTTTTAAGGTAAGTCAAGTTTATTGCCCATATAGTCATCAAGATTTTTCATATGATATAATGGCCTAAGACAAAGGTGAAATTACACTTGGTACACGGACATGTTTTCAAGTTACCAGAAACGGCTGATATGGAAACTGATTACAACTGAGACGATATGAAATTTAAAAATAAAAGACATAACATTAAACTTCACAACAGACACAATGGCCCAATGGTGAGATATCCTGTCAAACCTCAAAACTTAATGAAATCAATAAAAAGCCTAGCAGAAATAAATCAAAATATTTTAAGAGTGAGATTATGTGTCTGTGCCCAAAAGCGTGATATTATAAGAATATTAAAAATCGCAATTCCAGTCAGCAATTTATTAGATGCTAAGGAATCGGAAAACGATATACCAGTTAGGAACAGGTTAACAGGCACAGCGCCAATACATTAAAATGTATTAAATTGCATGTATTTAGGAATAATTTTGTACTTCGTTAAAATCAATCTGATTCAGATACCTGCTGTGATAGCCATATAAACGAATCCCTTTATGGAACGAAGCTCATTACACAGATGTCTTTGAATTGGCATTTCAAAACCATGGAAATCTTTATATACAAAAATTTTGCAGTAAATACTCGTAAACTTCGATACCGATGGATTAATTTTGGATGCGGACATATTTACATAAGAATGCTTTTTTATATTCTTATTTAAAGTAGCTAATAAATTTATAGTCTCGAAGTCTATAAGTCAGCACTCGAAGTTGTAGACGGGTACATCTACCTGGGACACACGATCCAATTAGGTAGGTCCAACTTTGGAAAAGATATCAACCGCCAAATCCAACTCGGATGGGCAGCATTCGGAAAACCACCGGACATCTTTTCATCCATAATTCCTCAGTGCCTGAAGACTAAGGTCTTCGAACAGTGCGTGTTGCCAGCGATTACATATGGTTCCTAGACATGACCGCTGACTATGGGGCTCGTAAAAAGACTCAAATTCACTCAGCGGGCAACGGAGAAGGTTATGCTCGGTGTTGTCAAGTCAGAAATGAGGAGATCCGTAGGAGAACTAAAGTCACCCACGTAGCCTACCGAATTGCAAAGCTGAAGTGGCAATGGGCAGGGAACATAGTTCCGCAGAACTGATGGACGTTGGGGCCCGAAGGTGCTAGAAAGGCGGCCTCGCATGGAAAAACGCAGCGTTGGTAGACCCCCCACCAGGTGGACCGATGACATCAGGCGGGTCGCTGGCAGCCGCTGGACACAAGCAGCGCAAGATCGGGCCTATTGGCATTCATTAAGAGAGACCTTAGTCCAGCAGTGGACGTCCGTCGGTTGAGACGACGACGATATTTATTTTTTTAAGTATGGTGTGGTTCTCTAAAGTTGTTGTGTGGTTCAGCTACTACAATACGTAAAGTAAGAAAAACGCCATTTGTTCTAAATGGCGTTTCTAACAAAAAACATATGTCGTTAATAATGACGGCTTTCTAACTAATTTTGACCAATTGGAATGTTTATTACAGTACATATCAGTCGCACGACCCATTTGCCGAAGAATAGAAGCGTAAAATTGTGACGAAAGGACAATTCGTCTATTAAAATGCAATATTTCTATGCTAAAAAGGAGCCCTCCAATCTAGATATACTAATAGTGAATGGCAACGCCTATAAAAACGAACGGGATCGCTTTAATAAAAATATAAACGAAAACAACATAATACTGACATGACCTTGAAATATAAAGGGCTCAAGAAGAAGATTTCTAATATAGATGCATCATATTCCATCATGATTTGTAATGGCATAATGGTAATTACCAAGATGTTTCCAGAGTAACAGTATACGATAAGGTAACAGCTCAATTCAGTATTAACCCATTGATCTGGATGTTAGTTATTAAAACGTAAGCATTGAACTAACGTGTGTGGCCTTTCAGCAAGATTTAAACATTAAGCTTACGAATTGCCCATTACTGTGTATTAAACAGATTTAAGGCCCTAGTACTCAGCGCTTTACCAGTTAGGGCTCTGGTCTGTTTATGCTAAATACCCATTGAAACTCTGCTACAGAAGATCGTGATATTTGCATTAAGATTTCTTCATAAGGCAACCAGAATTGTACGTAATGATTACGGAGATAAGTTAGTATCTCTTATTTTAACAGAGCAATGGTGTATAACGCAAAATAAAAGCAAATATGTTACATTCTTATCAATTACTTCATTTTATTATCTAAATATAAGGTTCTCCTGAATGAAGTTTGGCCAAGATGGGCTTGTCAAATAGATTAGAACTTTTAAGTGATCTATACGAAAGTTTACACAAACGTATTTTCTAAGGCGATGAGACATCAGAAGCATTACTGAGGGCTTGAAGTACTTTCGAATGTACAATAAACTTCCCAATTTGCATTATATTTTGCAATAACTTTTGCCATTTTAATACGATTCATTTAGATTCCTTTATTTGCTTGCTCTCTATTATCTTATGGCACCCATGCCAACAAAGAAATTAAGTTCTTTTATTAAAATTTGCGGGTTTTATTGGGACAAGATTCTCTCTCTCATCAAGCTCACAATTTTAGCTATATTTCTCATTAAAACATATGATTTCCTAAATTTTCCCTATCAAGAAAAAAACTTCTGCTAACGAAGCAAGTACACACACCATTATTGCCATTTAAAGTCTTTCAATTTAGCTTAAAAGCTCCACGGTTTATATTAATATTTATAGTTTTATTCACACCGAAGGCTATTCGCCTGTGCATGCAGCTATTGTCTTAAATACAGCTGAATAAACCGGTTGCGGAGATAATGGCACCAAAAACGACCGCGTCCACGCATGCCTCCGCAGCCAGCCCAAGAGAAATTCCAGCCGAAAGTTTTGTTTGGGCCTTTTGAAATACCGCACAAAGTCAAATCCAGCAAAAAATTATAGACGACCTCCAATATTTTACATTCAGAAGCCGAAGCGATTATCGGTACCTTAAAAAATTCTGTGATATAACTGATATTTTTTAATTACATGTCTAGACAATAAGGCAAGATAGTCTAGTGGATGGACGCATGAACACTTGTTCCTAGGATATCCCGTTATAGTTTTATGAAATGAAATGCAAGTGAAACAGCTGATACGAGCCATGAGGCCGCTATATTGGCCTTGGCTGCTATACCAGCCGTGTTTAACTTTACCCCCACTTTCTTTACATATAAAATCCTAATTTTGTAAGGCAATATCTCCTATAGATATGAACTCCCTCTTGTTGTAATGATACGTTTTTTAAGCATTATGTTTCAATAACTACGTGATTAGAAAAAAAAACTAAAACCTTGGATGATGAGTGGGGTGATTTAATCATCAAAATTACAAAAACATCAAAATGTCCTAAATGCAAATTTGTTTTTTGTTTGTACCTATTGATTGTTTATTAAATATTTTTACACAAATGTTGTATAAATAATTTAATATTAAATGTATTAAGATAACATAAAATACCTTCGATAAATTCTGACTTTATCGCTATCACAATCCCTTAACGAAGTTTCACTTATACTTGCACTTGATGAAAGCAATAAACAAACAAATGCACCGGAAGTATTCCTCGAGAAAGTGTAACTTGCCAATCCGTACACATGTGGTTCTGAGCTCCAAAACCCTGCATTTATATTAGCGTCACTTTAAAAGCTTTTTTATTAATCTCACCTCGAGAATCGTGTCAGAAACCGAGAACCACGGATTAACACTTTTTATTTTCCTGACGCGGTTTGGCGTCGGTGTATTTTAAAATATTAACTTAAAAGGAGGATCCATTTCTTTCATCACTGCCTAACACCTTTAACGTGCATCATTTTAAAGAAAGCTTTATTTTTAACCCAAATACATCTAAACATTAAAATTCCAAGTGATACATTCGGTATTTCTTCAAATTTCCACGGACTCAGTATCTACGAACGGCACCCGGGACCTATGTCTTTCTTTATAAAATTCTTCTGTACTGTATTCTACTATACTAAGCCTTGCTGGACCAATTTTAAAGATATGTTTTCCTGTGTTCAAGTAGATTCAAGAATTACAATTTGCTGGAACTATACTGATGATACCTCTAGACATATATACATACAAGCCATCATGTCTCATTCGCATAGGGGTATGCAGATACCACGTCCTTTCAATTGCCTCGATCCTTGTATGTCTCGTTTGTTTCTTTCACTCTCATTAAACCTTTCAAACAAGTTCGTTGGTTTAGAGTACTCTTGATCTGATTTAGTCCAGGAACGTTCGCCTTGGTGTTCTCTTTCCAACTTCCCCATTCTCTCTTGACTTCATAAATCTTTTTTGTCTCCTTTCATTCATTCTCTCCTTATGCCCAAATCATCTAAACATACCTTTCCCAATTTTTGTCACTTTTATACCACAACGTTCTCTTATCCCACTATTTCTTACTTTGTCTTATTTACCTCTAGACAGCTGCTAATAATATAATTCCATAGTGTACAACTACTTTTTAAAACTTCTAATAGTCGACGCTATTTTTTAAAGTTCCTTAAAGCATACGTGAAACGTTTATAAAGTCTTTACATTTAAATCTATGGACAACATGCATTATTTAGTTGAAAGAACGCGTATGTATCGGGAGAAAAACTTAGATTGCACATTCTGAGCTCAGCGTGTGCCGTGTATTAAGCACGCCTCATGTCCTATTATGGAATAAAACTGCTTTGAAAACAAAAACTCTGATAAATAGCTGTTTATATTTGGATCTTATAAGAAAAGACAGCGATGGAGTACTTGGTGTTTCTCTAAACAATCTAACCTGTGGTAAGAAGAGTGGTGAATAAATGGAGATAACCCAATAGATTTTGAAGCTCAGAAGTTCGTTTAATATAATCGAATCAATTATGAGAAGAACCGTTCGAAAATAAATAGGAATAGCATAAAAATTGCTGAGCCGTAAACTTGGAGATGGTAAACATAAACAAATCTGTTATGAGACTGAACTGTTGTAAAATAAATCGTTATAGTCGAAGAAATTACGAAACTATGCTAAATGGAAATGAGCATTGAAGAAATGAAAGAAAGGTATCATAATAAGTAAGAAGCTTTTGTGAGTAATAAAATGCAAGTATGAATACTTTGGTATTTAGATAAGACTATAATTACTAATAATGGCAAAGGCAAAGAAAAAGGCGATAAATATTCACGATAAATTAGAGCACAGTCTAAAAAAGCTACATTGCTCTTGTAAGAATAATTACACTTAACACACCAAATCACTTACAATACCTCTACACAAACACTTAGTTAGAGCTGATACCGACTGACAAAAAAACTGTATGCATGATTCATACAGTTCTCGGTATTGAATAAAATGTAAACAACATTCACAAAAGCTGTTTCGCTTTGCCAACGTTTCAAAACAATGATATGCTTATACTGTTATATTTACTAGCTTTTTCCTGTGACTTTTGACGTGAATACGTCTTTACAACAGCATTTATAGAAGGCAATTCAAAAAACCGAATGATAACAAAGTCGGAGGATACACCACTTGGATAGATAAAGAATTGAAAAATTTATTACGCTAATTAAGTACTGTAATACATATTTTATATAGAAACTAGACGTATTCACGTGTAGGAAACAGGAGGCGGAGGTTCATGCAACTCCTCAAGTTCAAGGAATGCCTCAACGAGCCTCTGGGTCCCCACTCATGGTTGACGACGGTCCCGCTGGGTTTTAGTAGGTATTGCGAGTTCTTCTCCCTCGCCGAGTCCCACACTCCCGACCCCACAGTCGGGGTGCGTAAATGCATTTCCCAGCGTCAAAAACGATAAAAAGACGTATTCACGTATAACAGACTGCCGTGTTCATAACACAATTACACCCCATTTTTCCTGGGATTTTAGTTTAATTGTAATGGCAAAAGGTGTAAGATGATCACATTCATATCTTAAGTTCCATATTGTATTTCAAGCAGAATACATTTTTGTTAATTTAGTGTTTTCTAAATCTTAAGTAATAATTTTAACAGCGGTATCTTTCAGACATCATTCCCTCTTTTTGATTCGCTCTGCTGAGCAATTTTCTTCTGAATAATGGAACGCCATTTGCCTCTGCTTTATGCGGCATGTGGTGCGGATCTGATCAGACCAACGCATTGGGCTCCGAGGTTATCACCCTGTTTCTTGACAATGTACTCAAGTATTTTTGAGACAGATGCTGGATAGCCTAGTTGTGACATTGAGTTTCTTTAAAATTGATGGATTGGTCCGATGTGTTACAACATTTCAAAAGCATCGATACGGTTGCAGTCTGATGATCTCAAAGTTCATGTGTATCAGCATCATAGAGAAATATTGAAAAGACGAGAGTTCGTAATAATCTAATTTTAGTTTTGAGAGATATCCGCCTACCTTTCCAAGTTCTATGGAATTGAGACATGCTTGCCAGACATCATTATGGTTTAGAAAATTCTACAAAGATATATGGATGGGTAAGTCACAATAAGTTTCTCTTTATAACAAGAACGTTTCATGCTTGATTCTTCTTTTCAATCCGTCTTTGTGTTTTACATGAGGATGTCTATACATCATGGGAGTATGCCAGCCGTTTTAATCCTAAAAAGCTTCTCTTTTATAATTAAGAAGGCATGCTACTTATCTTCCCTTTTCTTTTTTGTTTGCATTAACTTTTACTAGGCACCTACTTTCTATTATTGATAGTTTTCTACCAAAATTTGTCTGCAAAGAGATCGATTTTGCATTAAGACTGTAATGACATTACTTGTTTTCTCTATCCAGCTTTCATTATCGACATTATTTTTAATTTCATTCATCAGTTCATTTTGTCTTGACTCTACAACGATATATTAAAAACCAGTCTATAATATATGTCAATGTATTTAGCGTAAGTGATCGTTAGTAATACACCACGACTATATGTTTTATTTTTAATAAAATTTGTTGATATTTCAATCAAAATGGTGATGGTAAAACTGCTATATTTAAATATGTTTATGAACTCCGAAAGCTTCAGTTAAATATATTTCATCTTTAGTAAATCTAATAATATTGATATTTTTGCAATTGTGTGCAATGAAGAATTTATCAATCTATCTATCGCCTTTTACTTAATAACATAATGATTCAAACCAATCATAAAGTAAGTATAAATGGTCACTTCGTGATAAAATATAGTAAGGGCTTTCCCAAAATAATGTCTCTGTATTTCTCACGGTCTATGCCAAGTCATCTTAAAACGAATTTGAGGAAGTGAAGGCTATTATCTCTTTGAAACCAAGTCAAACAAACTAAGAAATAAGAGATTCAGAGATCCGTTACTCGTTTAATGGAAGATAAAAACCGTCCACTTATATATTAAAAATCGTACGTTTTAATCATTGTAACATATATATAATATTTTCTATATATTTTTTATTTATAACACTTAAAACCGTTTACAAAAATAAAAACATCCAATAGATTTAAGGTCAATTTCTAAACCATTTAATGCTAAGTTCTTATACACATGGAAATATAATTAGCCTTTACTTGCATTAATTACAATTAGAATGTATTATAAACATTTCTATCTAACATTACTTATACCTAGAGGTATTTGTTTTAAATTAACTATTTCTTTCCTTTATTCTTTTTTATTATTAATAGTCACCTCTGCTTAATATTTCAAAAACTGTAAAAACATAAGTTTCATCCAGTACAAGCGTATAACATGTATTAGAATTTAAAGGTATGTATAAAAACCTTATGTCTTATGTTTTATTAATCATATACCTATTTAAAAAATATAAGCCTACCTGGCAGTGGAACTGCGTGGTGGATGTATGCTCTAAACACAGAGTCCTATGAGTAAGGAGGCCTGTATTTAGCAGTGGAACGTCAATGGGCTGCTACTTAACTCAGCTTGCTTACACAATTAAATATGATCATTAAAAAACATATCATAAAAACAAAAGGAAATATAATAATAAATAATTTGTCTTTGAGAATTCTTAAAAATCTAAACGAGACACCACGCTTCTCACCACTAGGCCATGTTGGCTTTTTAAATAAATTTCATTATTATCTATTCAAATAGGCTCAAAAAGCCTGTATGTCTGTTGATAATAATCTACCACAGGTTCAGAAAGTTAATTCCATTGAGAAGAAACCGCCAAGAAACTCAATGGTCACTCTTTAAAATATAGTTGCAATGTGTAATATTTAGAAACTGGAATTAAGTCCCAATATATTTATCACTTAAATAATCTTCAACATTATAATATGCTTTTTTAAAAGGATAATATTGAGCTGATTGCGATATCTTATTAAAAACACATATGCTAAACCCGACAAATGATTTCTGACCCATCTTCACTCTAAAATGTAGTATTACAAGTTTGTTTCTATTTTTTGTATCAATATTAAATAAATAATTAGTAGAAAGGAAACTTTTTAATGTACGGAACTCTAATCGTGAATACCGATCGCGCTAGACCATTTTTTATACCGAATCCTGTTGCCGTCGTAACAAGGCAACACGAAGGTAATATTATAGTAATGCATTCCTTCTCCTATATTATAAACGCATTTACTTCTAATGGATTAGCTAACTTAATGTAACAGAGTCAATGTAAAGTTTCTTTTACCTTTCAGGAGACATATTTAGTTTAAGGGCTTTTCTGTCTGAATAAGACAGATGGATAGATAAATATTAACGTGTATAAGACTCGTTTACTTTACACTCTTTTATTTAATATCATAATCTTTGATTAGCATAAAATGAAGAGACTTTCGCTATCTGTTCGCTTATTTCTTTTATATTATCCAACGGATTTTGATACAGTTTTTAGAAATAGATGTAACAATTGATGAGGAAGGTTTATAAGTATAATAAATATATATTATAGTATAAATATTACCGAAAAATTCATAGATTTGTGACGTGATGTCGTAACAAACATATTTTTGTACACTTCATTTGCAAAATCTGGCTAAATCTTACAAGATAGATCAAATTAATGTTCTACTGAATTGTATATCTTGAAAAGATTTATAAAAAGCTTGTAATGGTGCATATTTATCTCTAACGAAAACCCACAGTAACAATTTTTATCTTTTACATGTTACAAAAAAATTGTGTAATTTACCAAGCTATTTTATACAATACAGTATTACTCTTTATAAAATTAAATACATTAGATATGTTGTATATTTGATGTAGATTAAAATTGCCCTTAACAGTATTTTATTACAATGGATATCTTAGAAGATATCAGAGATTTAAAACGCGAAGGCATAACCATCGGCGGGCACGGGGTGTGAGAAAGTTACTTTAGTCGCTGTACTTTAATACTCACATCTAAGTATACACACACTTTCCTCATGAATCACTCTATCTATTGCTTAAAACTAAATTAAAATCCGTTGAGTAGTTTTAGAGATATTAGCGAATAGACAACGCGAAAGTTCTTGTTGATTTGCAACCTCCGAACAAAGTTAATTAGGGATAAATATTCAAGTCGGCTTCAAAGCATTTCTTATGCGCTTACGAAACGATACAAAAGACATCGAGGTTAGTAAACAAATCTGTATTAATCCTTACATATTATAAAACAAAGTCCTCCGCTGTGTCTGTCTGCTTAATCGAGATAAACTCAAAAACTATTAAGCGCGCTTTAATGCGGTTTTCAATAGCAGATAAGTTGTTACATGTCCTGGGTTCTCAACTTTAGTTGAGGGTTGCGGGCCTACCTACCCGGGCATCTTCCTCAGACATCAATTTGATGACTGGTATTTTGTTTTGCTCGCAATCATACGGGCTGGTTCCCACTGGCTACGCTAGCGGGTCCATCCAGGTCAATTAATTCAATGGTCAAGTCCGGGTATTGCCACTGATATCGCGTCGTCTTCCTCATTATCATCGCCTACTTCAGTTGTTACATAACAAAGGTAATGACATGAATACTCACCACGAACTCCGATCCCAGTCCAATGACAAACTAATACATCCAGTTTTCCATACTAAATTCACTCACTATCCAAGTTATAAATTCATGGAAATCTTTACCAGATATCATCAGTCAATAGCCATCGTTAAAGCACGCTTCAAAGAGTTCTATTTAACTGAAAACTGCTGTGAATAACACGTTTATATCTTTTCCTTTTATTTATATTGTATATTTTTTATTTCATATCTTTTGTGTATATATTTTTAATATGTATCTATAGAAATATTGATATTTATGTATATAATATATATGTCGGAGTGGAACGCTGGCGCCATCTGTCTATGGCGTGGGACAGAGTCATATGTCGTGAGCCGACCGAAGTGACCATGAGCTCACCGACCCGTTGGCCAAAGCCCTAGAAAAGATAAACGCCCTTCAAAACATACAAGGCCACTAAATAAAATCTCACACTAGCGGCACTGCGGGGACCAAGCCGTAAGAGTCTGAGACAGAAAAGTAAGTCAGGAGTAGAGAGGACACACCAAAAAGCGGCGCCTACTACGTGAGGGCGCCCCAGCCCTAAGGGCTAAATTTATCCACACATCGGCCCGGGAAATGAGGATTAGCCTCGAGGCCCATACCCACTGGAAACAGTGAAGTAACCCCCTCTCGTGAGCCGACGGTGAATGACAGAAATGACGTCATCCAACGTGACACCAGGACGCCCACCGTGGAGGTGTTCGTCCGGAACTTGGCGAGGAGTATGTTCGGATTACTCGCCACACATACACCAAGAGCAGCAAACACTGGGCGTCCCCTGCCTCGTGAGCTTCTGCTGTCACCACCTCCTAATGTAAGCGATGATGACGGCGAAGACGTCGCAATATCAGTGGCAATACCCGGACTTGACCATTGAATTAATTGACTTGGATGGACCAGCCCGTATGATTGCGAGCAAAACAAAATACCAGGCATCAAATTGATGTCTCAACTAAAGTTGAGAAGAACCCAGTGGACGGTGGACGTGTTCCCGAGGGACAGTCCGCCAGAGCGGTCGACTAATGAAACTGCCGCGTTCCTGGCTATTATTATTAATGAGTTTGTGTAATTTGATATCGGGAATATTAAGTGATTGAAGATTATAATCTGAGTTAATTAATAGTGTTTGATTGCACCAACATTACCCACCAACGCCCACAGTATAGAAATTATGGATGCCGTTAATCTCGGCGGAGAACCCTACGCCCCTTTGCTTTATGCTTCCTTCTCTCTTATTCTCCGACATATATATTATATGTAGATATTTCATTAACTAATGTCTTATTTGGTTATTAACAAAAATTTATTTTTATATATTATGTCCAAGTTTCTGGCGCTGTTCTGCCCAATTATTTATTTTAGTCTGCTTTTTAACATACTAAGGTTGTCTGGAAGAGATTGCTTGTAGCAATATGTCTTCTTATTTATATCCTGGGTGCAGTAAAGTGTCTTCTATCTTTCAAAGGTTTAGGTATATAATTTTTCTAGATTTTGAGTAAATTGGTTGAAATAACAGTAATTGTTTAAAGTGTCGGGAAAAATTAAAACAAAATCTTTTAACTCGATATATTAGATTAAATTAAAAAATTAATAAGTTCTAATGAATCGCAAGATGAAATGAGTGAAGTGAATAAACTTAATTACAAAGTTTAATGACACTGCAAAATTGCCAAATATTTTGACATATAAAACAAGAGCGCATGCGTCGTAAATTTAAGGCATTCGCATTAAACTACGCATTTATTTAGCCGGAAAGCAATGTGGCACTTTCGTCACTCAAAATAGCGCCGAGAGTACGAAAAATCTTTGTCTAGATATATTAATAAAAAAATATTGAAGATTTAACATCACAGAGCTTTTGTTTGTCTTCAAATATTCTATCTATATCAGTTTTTACATTTTTCATTTTCGTGAAAATGAAGCTGAAATTGGAGGTCTGCGATACTTTTAATTTACCTGCTAAAAAGTATTTTTTTAATGAAGGTATATTGAGAATTTAAAAAAATGTACGTGTCAGTTTTTACTTTTTTAATTATCGCAAAAACTAAGCTTAAATTTAAGGACTTCGATACTTTTACTTTAGCAATTTATTTATCTGTTAAAAAGCTTCTTTGCTTTGGAAAAAAGAAGACATTGTGATCTTAGAAATATGTTCACTTGTCAGTTATTACTTTTAATTTTCGCAAAAACATAGGCCTGAATTCGAGGATTTTTATATTTTTACTTTAGCGCTCAATTTACATGCTGAAAAGTTTTTTTTTTTAGATTGAGAGCTGGGAAATATGTTCATGCGTCAGTTATTAATTTGAATTTTCGCAAAAAACGAGATATTTTTACTTAAGCAATCAATTTACCCGCTGACAAGTATTTTTTCGGAAAAAAAAGAGAAGAAAACTCATTTTTGAAAACTCATTTTTCACTTTTTAAATTAAAGAGGCATCGCAAAAATTTAACGCGAAAATTAAATCTAATATGCACTTAGCTAAAAGGATCCTTCAACAGGCAAACTTTGTATATTTTAAAAACGATGTGAAGTCGGGGTGAGTCGCTAGTATTCTAGAAGGAAAAGGAGTGGTAGCTTCACACGGTGTTTGCGTAACCCTCAAGAGTAATGGATATCTGCTGTAAGTAAAGCAAGGACGGTTAAGTAATTTTTGTCATCCGATTACGAATTCACCTCAAATGAAATAAATTTGTGGCCTTAAGTTTACATTGCATAATGATTTATTGAAGTGCTGTACCGTTTGTAGGTTAAAGTGCTACTTAAAGGCTATTTATACTTGTATGTTAAAGATTGAGGCACATTAACCTGTTTATAAAGTAAGTAAAGGAACGATAATTAAATAACTTTGTCGCCTGATTACGAATTAACCTTAAATGACTCGTTTTGTGACCTTTAATTCATCATTGCATAATGATTTCTTGAACTATATGAAAGTAGTAATTAATATTGCCCTCAGCTTTGTGTTCAAATATGTTTATAACTTAATTAATAGTATTAATCTCGTATAATCGTCGTCATCGTCGTCGCTTCTACTGATGGACATCCGATGCTAGACATAGGTCTCACGTAATGACGTCCACAAGACCCGATCTTGCGCCGCCTGGCTCCAGCAGCTACCGGCGACCCTCTTTATATCTCCGGTCCACCTTGTGGGGGGTCTGCCTACACTACGCCGTCCGGTGCGCGTTCACCACTCTAGCACCTTCAGCCCCAAACGTCCATCGGTCCTTCGGAATATATACCCCGCCCATTACCACTTCAGGTTCGCGATACGTAGGAGTATGTCGGTGACTCTGGTTCTACTACGAATCTCTTCCGAAACTCCGAGCATAGCCCTCTCCATCGCACGCTGAGTGACTCTGAGCTTCTGCATGAGGCCCATAGTCAGCGACCACGTCTCAGAATCGTTGGTCATCACTGGCAACACGCACTGTTCGAAGACTTTGGTCTTCAAGCACTGAGGGATATCGGACGTAGCTTCCCGAACGCTGCCCAACCGAGTTGGATTCGGCGGTTGACCTCCTCTTCTCGAAATTGGACTGTATGTCCCGGGTATGTGTACTCGTCAACAATTTCGAGAGCTGAGTTCTCAACGATTACTGGGTGAGGCAGTACATGTATATCAGACATAATTTTCGTCTTATCCATGTTCATTTTCAGGCCCACCTGTTGAGAAACTCTGCTGAGGTCATCGAGCATTGTATTGAGATTTTCGAGAGTCTCTTCCATAATGACTACGTCATCGGCAAACCGTAATTGAGGTATTTGCATCTATTGCGTCCTACCAGCAAGGTCCATCCAGCAATGTTTTCACACAAAACTACTGAACCGAATTAAAAAAAAAAATCTACGATTAGAAAGCTGCATTTTCACTGAGCAACATAGTTTAAAAAATATAGAGATCCGTAATAAAAATGTAGGTAATTGCATTTATTTTGTTAGAGATGTTGGGTGGAAATGGCCTCATTCTGTGAGACTGTAATCTCGCTAAAGGAGAGTGTAGTAGAGGCCGAAAGAAGCAGGATACTAGGCGGCGCTTGTTTGCGCACCTGCTCCCGCCTCTATGAAACCTCAGTCGGACTCATCTGGGGCACCATCACTTATAAATTAAGAGGGTTCCGCTGGGTTTTAGTGGGTATTGCGAGGCGTCCTTCCTCGCCGAGTCCCAGTGAAGAAAAAGAAGACCAATTTATTACCTGAATCAAAGATACGTTCATCATATTTGATATATCATAAATGAGAAAACTTTATAACAGAGATTTAATTTATTTAGTCGTACGAAATATTTCATACGTTATGGTACAAAAAAATATTGACGTCTTGTATTAATTTCAGAGTATACGAGATGTGTCTGTTCGTACTTTTTTCATGGTACAACATTTCGGTACATTGTGTGTTGTGTGAAATTACACTTTTTTATTGCAGGCCAAGTAAAGTGAGCATTGTTGGCATACTATGTACTTGTATTGCATCAGTAAGAGGTTTATGTAACCTATTGTCTTACGTGCATTAATAAATGATAAACTGACTTACTTCTTGTTGGACTATAGATCGATATAGACGTGGCAACACCATAAATAAGTAGTTGTTTTAAGGAGAATTAGCGCAACATTTTTTAACATTGTAATGATGTTGTTAGAAATGTTTGTTTGTTAGAAAATGTTTACTAATGTTTGTACACATTTTTAAACAGCCGTGGCAGCACCATTACATAGCCGGGCCTGACGAATCAGTCTCAATACCAACTAATACACACGACGACTGAATTGGACTTAATTATTTTTGAGTGGGGCGTTTGGTATAAGAGGGGTAGCACAGGGGAATGAAGCAATATTCGCCTAGTGACAGTTCTTATTTTGTATCAATTTTTGTTTTATGTCATTCAAAGTATGTAATATAATAATGAAGAATTTGAGAATAATAATACTTAACCTGCAAATTAGTGAACAATTCTAAAAGTTCATAAATTTTCATTTCTGAAATAACACTTCATTATCACTTCAACCACTAAAATACAATATCATTTTCCCATCTATGCCCATAAAAGATAGGCTATCCAGAGAGCAAACAATGGTATCTTTAGCCCATAAAGCAAGCACAATGGACTGTATCATAAATATAATCAAAGGATCGCCCGATATAAGTTAAATAGCGCTTCGTGTGCTTCATAAAGGAGGTTAAATTAAGCACTAAGCTATTATTTATAGCTAACAAGCTAGCTATACCCCATGGGCATACATGGCTCGGCTATAATGAAAGACGACTAATATTTACCGACTCAACTTTGTTTATTAACTAATGGATGCTCAGTGGTAGAAATTCTTGCATAATTAATTAAAATTATAAATTCTGACATCTGAAAAAGTTGAAGCAATACTCTATTTACTTAAAAATGAGTGAGAACCCATTACAATAATTGAAATGATTATGGTTCGCGTCACGAAGTCTTGCAGCCTTTTTTATGCTAATCCGTTTGAAGGTTAGGTAGTTTTAATATTTACACATAACACGTGACATTTTTATTTACAATTCGTCATTTGAGATTTCAATAAATTATTTAATAATCCCTTTTCCCTCCCACTTAGTCTCGGAAATGTAAAGCTTTAGATTTGTATAAATATAAACAAGACTTAGAAATTAGTTTGCCAAAGAAGTTTGACATGTGTACTTTGTACGCACACATGTGTACTTTGTAGTTAACAAAGTTACTAATAACATCAACAATTTTAAGCTAACCTAACCTTCATGTTACCTTTTCAAATGAAACCTCTTTTGTGCTTTTGACAGTACAAACTTTTTAATGTAACCTTATGGCATTTGACATAACTGTCAGCGATTGACATAAGAGTATACAGATTATATAAGGTAGTGTGTTTAATGTATTTTTTATACATAATTAAAAATATATATTATCATTGTCAAGTCCTTTTCTATATAAACTATAAGTGTAGGAAATTTCATACTTCTACGTCCATGCGATTTTCGATAAATGGGGCGCAAAGTTTTTGCTTCTTGTATTAATATATAAATAAGTAACAATTACCAATAGTTTATACTTGTTGAATTGCTACTGTTTATTTTGTGGCACCCCTTTTGCTGTTAAAACAGGTTAAATAAAATTAATTGAAATAATGATGAAAGAAATTACTCTACTGAGTTTGTTGTGTGGATTTTTATAACACTAAGACGTGAAGATGAAGAAGATGTGAAAGAATTTGTACACTTTGCATTTAAATTTACAGATATTGGAACATGCACGCTTTTACGAATAGGTGGTGTCTCAAAAGGGCCAGACTGGCAGTGTATGGCAGAAGAAGCATAAAAGTGACAAAGGAAGAAAACAAATGAAAGTGACAAAGGAAGAAATAGTGTGATAAGATAACGTGGTATAAAAGAAGATGTAGTGACTAAAATTAAGAAAGGTATGCTTAGATGATTTGGGCAAGAGTGAATAGGGAAGGTGCAAGGCGAACGTTATTGAACCAAATCCAGTACATTTTGAATAAGGGCCAGGTCAATAGTACTCTAAACCGACGAACTTGTATGAAAGGTTTAATGAGAGTGAAAGAAGCGAAGGAGATATGCAAAGAATGGGATCCCCTTCTGAATCCCGCTTGTACGTCCCATATTTTCTCAACAGTTTCATTAATCACCCTTTCAATCAATATATTTGCGTACAATTTGCCGACGACACTAAGAAGGCTGATACCGCGGTAATTTTTGCACTCCTGCTGTGACCCTTTTCCTTTATATAGAAGGACAATAAGGGCCTTGCTCCAATCTCTTGGGACTTGACCTTTCTCCCAGCATATATTGAAAAGGCAGTACAGCTGACGTCATACCTTTTATCGCTTTTAAATCTGTTAAATGATCCTTCGATATAATGATGATGATTTGAAGAGACGTGTTGTATTTCACGATTCAAAAATTGTCACGAAAATCTACTTGAATAAAAAGATCTCTCCTATAAATATGAAGGCCTTTGCCTAGTAGTGGGATGTTAACAGACTGCTACTTACCCCATTACAACTTACTATTAGATAAATTGTCAGAAAATCCTACCGTCTATAACATAACAGCTATAAAACCGCCTCATAACCGTTTACAGAGCACTTATCAATAGAGGTAAAAGAATATAACTATTAAAGTGATTGTAATCTCATACTATCAGATTTTGAGATAATGACCTATTATAACGTGCCTTTTCCAACACTTTAATGCCTATTATGGGATATAGATTGAAATTGAAGGGATATTTACAAATGTATTAGGATTCATTAATATTTATTTTAATGTTCTTCGAAGGTCTATAAAAGTTAACTGATACGTACTATATTTTTTTGGATTCACCGTCACTTTAAAGAGAAAGCACTTGGTACCCTTTAAAAATAGAGAAATGCCTTTAGAAGTTGCCTTTTAATTCCTACTATTGTTAATAAAACACTTTTCTATTGATCCCTCTAAGTTCAAACATTTCTTTTATTAATTGTAGTAAATGACATTCGACGTTTATATAAATGTTTGAAATGTTAATTCATTAGTTGACAGAGTAAAAAATAGTGTGATAAGAGAACGTTGTGGTATAAAAGAAGACGTAGTGCCTAAAATTGAGAAAGTTGTGCTAAGATAGTTTGGGCATGTAGAGAGAATGAATGAAAGGAGACTGACAAAAAGGATTTATGGGTCAAGAGTGAATGCGAAAGTTGGAAGGGGAAGACCGAGGCGAAGGATGTTGTCTTTGCCTACCCCTATGGGAATGAGGCGTGATGCTATGTATGTATGTAATAATTATATTTACACAAAGATGGTGCTTACTTATTGAAAAAAATTGCGTAAATGATTTATTTTTATGTAATGAGTTTAAGAAATTTCTGTTATATGATTAGTTAAGCAATTGTAATAAGCTATATTATTTATTGCCGTGAATACGTCTTTAAACGAAACAAAATCACACAGGATACATGTGATGTAGCTACACATCTATTACATCCATCCGAAATTCGATTACATCATTCAATAGTTAAAGGATCAAAGAATTTATTACGTTAACTAAGTACTATAACATATTTTATACAGAAACTATTACCCGTTACGAGACGTATTCACGTACAACACACGAAGGTGTCCCTTCGTCGTCATCGTCACTTCAACCGATGGACGTTCTCTGCTGGACATAAGTCTCACGTAATGACCTCCACAAGACCCGATCTTGCGCCGCCTGGCTCCAGCGTCTTCCTACACTGCGTCATCCGGTGCGGGATCGCCATTCCAGCACCTTCCAGCCCCAACGTCCATCGGTTCATCGGATTATGTGCCTTGCCCATTGCCACTTCAGGTTCGCGATTCGTAGGGCTATGTCGGTGACTTTGGTTCTGCTACGGATCTCCTCATTTCTGATTTGACGAGCATAGCCCTCTCTATCGCACGCTGAGTGACTCTGAGTTTTCGAATGAGGCCCATAGTCAGCGACCACGTTTCCGATCCATGGGTAAGCACTGTACTGTTCGAAGACTTTAGTCTTCAGGCACTGAGAGATATTGGACGAAAACGTCCGGAATCCCGAACGCTGCCCAACCGAGTTGGATTCGGCGGTTCACCTCTTTTTCGAAATTGGACCTACCTAGCTGGACTATGTATCCCACGTATATGTATTCGTCAAGAATTTCAAGTACCAAGTTTTCAACAATGGATATTGGACATAACTTTCGTCTTATTGTTCATTTTAGGGCCCACCTGTCGAGAAGCTCTGCTGAGGTCAGCCAGCATTGCATTGAGATCTTTCAGAGTCTCTGCCATAATGACGTCGTCGGCAAGCCGTAGATGAGTGGACGTGTCCATTTCACAGCCACATCCCATTTTTTAATATATGACTTGTCTTTTAAAACTTGGATAGACGAAACGGTATCCAGCCCGAAAAATGCTTTTGTACTTATTTGTGTATTTTATGGGCCTTCTCTTACATTTTCGGCATACTTTAATATCTATTTAATTGGATCATACTCTATGGTTTTTCCTCAACATGTTCTAAGTATAAAATCACTTTCTTTCTAATATCGTTAATCGAAAGCAATTGAGCGCAGTACGGCACGGACGCGTGACATCATCTAGGACACCCACCCACCTTCATTTGCTAGTTCACCGACACTAGACACACTACCAGACATTTCACTCATCAGAGTTAATATCTCAAGAAAGATCTGAACATCTTTCACAGGTGATACCGGTCTGATTTCGGTCTGACAAAATGTCTTCATTGTCTATTTAATGCACCATCCCATTACAATTTTCATTTCTAATAGTATACTTTTATATATATCGAGTTAAAGCATATCTTCCACTATTCCTGTTTAATGGTTAACCTTAATATGTTTCAAATATAGGTGTATAATTGCTTTTTTTGTCTGATATCGTTAAATGATGTCACAGACGCGTGATATCATCTAGTACACCCAGTACACCTTTATTTGCAAGTTCACCAATACTAGATACACAACCAGACATTTCTCTATCATTATCTTTACATTTATTATCTCCAAATAGATCTGAATATGTTTCATATTATAAATGACAGGTGAAACCGATCTGATTCTAGTTCGACAAAATGCCTTTATTGTCTATTAAATTCACTATCTCATTACAATTTTCATTTCTAATAGTACACCTTGTTATCTTTCTAGTTAAAGCATTGAATGTTTTTCTTTCAGTATTTAACTTTTCCTGTTTATGGTTAACCTTAACATGTTTCAAATTTAGATTTATAGTTGGTTTTTTTCTAATATCGTTAAATGAAGCGTGATGTCATCTAGTACACCTTCATTGGCTGGTTCACCGACACTAAACACACAGCCACACATTTCGCTGACATTATTTTTAGATTTATCTATCTCGATATGTTTTATTTTATAAATCTTTGATAGGTCACACTTCGTCCGGGTTATTTCCGCTTTAAGTCCGACAAAATGCCTTTATCATGTATTTCATAAACAATCTTAGTTTAGTGTTTGTATATAATAGTGTGCCTTGATATATTTCGAGTTAAAGCATAGAATGATTGTCGTGGATCTTATACTTTTCCTGTTTAATAGTTAACCTTAATTTGTTTCAAATTTAGTACAGTACAGTAGTTTTTTTCATTAAATGATATGGCGGATGCGTGATACCATCTAGTATAGCCAATACACCTTCAATTGCTAATTCATCGACACTAGACACACAACCAGACACTTCGCTAACTTTATATTTAGATTTAATATCTTCTCATGTATCTCGATATGTTTTATCTTATAAATCTTTGATAGGTCACACCTCGTCCGGGTTATTTCCGCTTTAAGTCCGACAAAATGCCTTTATCATGTATTTCATAAACAATCTTAGTTTAGTGTTTGTATATAATGTGGCTTGATATATTTCGAGTTAAAGCGTAGAATGATTTTCTTTCAGTCAGTCTATTTCGTGTATCATATCTTACACTTTTCCTGTTTAATGGTTAACCTTAATATGTTTTAGATTTAGGTTTATATTATTATTTTTGGAGTTATAGCTTTTTCCTGTGCTTGACTGGCACAATTTACTTCGCCAGTGTCACGTAGAAGTAGAAGACACACGTATAAGAATTTTTTATTTAGGTTTAGTTGCTTTTTTTTCTAATATCGTTAAATGACGCGTGATGTCATTTAGTACACCCTCATTTGCTAGTTCACCGATACTAAACACACAACCAGATATTTCGATGACATTATTTTTAGATTTAATATCTTCTCATGTATCTCGATATGTTTTATCTTATTAATCTTTGATAGGTGACACTTCGTCCGGGTTATATCCGCTTAAAGTCCGATAAAATGTCTCTATTATGTATTTCAAAAACAATCTTAGTTTAGCTTTTATATCTAATAGTTCGCCTGTATATATTTCGAGTTAAAGCTTAGGATTCTTTTTCCAGGCTGTGAATGTTATGAACAATTTTTTCTGTTTAATGTGTTTCAAATTTAAGTCTATAATTCTTTTTCTTCTAATATCATTAAATTAGAGCAACTGATTACATCATTTAGGACACCCAAACACCTACATTAGTTAGTTCATCGACACTAGACATATAACCAGACATTTCTCTGTCATTATCTTCAGATTTAATATCTCCAGATACATCTCAATACGTTTTATCTTATAAATCTCCGACAGGCGAAACCGCGTCCGGGTCATTTCTGACTCTTGTCCGAAAAATGCCTTTGTGCTTATTGTGTACTTTATGCATCACGATTTATTTTATTGTAAAGCTTTCTGTTCACGGTTTTAGAAAAATCCCATTGTAGCATAATCTAATACAGACATCTGACATTATTGTAACTTTAAACAGGTTTATTGGAGTACTTAGTAACGGTCTTCGCTTATCTACCTATTTTATATAAACTTAGGTTAACAAGTTATTTGTATACAAAATAAAATAAATGAATAGGTTTTCTGATTAACTCTACTATTAAACGTTTAAACTAACAGCATCTTGGTCGTGTGATTTCATTTATAATACATAGTTTTATTATGTATGTACCTTATTTTAACCGTTGTTAAGAAAGATATGCCTATACATTTGAACAATATTAGCAAATATAAACGTCCTTAAATCTTAAACTCATAACATGACTTTATATTCTAGAATACATTACAAAATCCAATCGGGAAATCCTAATGTTAGAAAAAACTAAAAGCAATATTCTAGCAACCGATTAATAAATCTTAAAAACACTTATATGGCATATACCTACATTGCCTTAAACACAAAATTTTACAACTTAACCACACAGTATGGTTAAGGTTTGTATTTTGACATTACTTTAAATATATTGTGGTTTCCTCTTACATTGGCTATATTTATTTCGTAAATAGCAGTTATTTTTTAAAGTATCCTAACCCTAAATTACACCTTATAACGATCGCTTACTGCCAGTAAAAATCCTACCAGAGTCGGTCTAGCCATTTCTGATAGAAACAGACAGACGAAAAAAAACTTAAGTCTGCTTTAACTTCGAATGTATTTACAGTTATCTCTCTTTATGTTTTCATTATATTTGCCTCTCAACTTCCTTTCACCTGGCCGGATTACACTTTTCGTAACCCTCAGGTAACGCATACACCAGCTTACTTCCCAAGTCAATCGTAAATAAAAAAGTAATACTTCAATAGACAAAAAAACGCACAAGACTGGAGTAAAATTTTAAAATAAATTTACAATTCTTCGTCTTTCTATCTTAACCAACTTATATTTCCCTCTCAACTTGCATTCCTCTTGCTCGATTACACTTGTCGTAACGCATTCACCATCTTACTCCACAAGTAGGTAAAGAAACATTACTTCAAAAGACAAAAAAAAATGAGTGTGCTTTAGATCCCAGGACTGATGCAAAACTTTAAAATGAAATTCTCATCACATTTTCCGTAACGCTCTCACTAGCATACTCCTCAAGTGAAACGTGCGTAAAGAAATTTTAAAGTAAGATTAGGTAAGTAGCAGCCCATTAACGTCGCACTGTTGGGCACAGGCCTCTTCACTCATAGAAGAGAGGGTTATTAGAGAATAGACTCATCACACTGCTCCTCTGAGGGTTGTCAGGCATAATACACTCTCGATTCCGTCACTCTCATAGTCCGATGTGAAGGCAATCCGAAACGAGCTGAAGGAAAACACCTCGAACTTCATAAATTCGGGAAAATATTGAGAAAATGTTATTTAATACTCAATATCGATTCTGATTTAGCCCAACTCGGGACTCGAACCCAGGACATCATGTCTATAGCCGAAAAATGCTGAACACTAGACTAATGAGGCAGTTTCATATGCATCTAATGAAATTACAAAGATATACTCAAATTTTATTTATTTGTACAGTTGATTTCGCCATTGGTATATAAGCACGTGACGCAAGCGCCTTCGCGGGGCATAACAAGCATCTCACCTCGTTATCAGATGATACGAGTGCCCGCACCGTAAAGGGCGAGCGATTTTAATGAGCCCCACAATGATGGAAAACAAAGATCTGCCCATATACGCTTGAGGTTACTACCACGGATTTCCGTAAAACTATCGCATTTATAAGCTCTGTGAAATGTTGATACATAAATAGGTACATTCTTTTTATACACCTTAAAAGAAACATTAATAATAGAACATTAACTCATATAAATGTTTAATCAACGAGATCATACAGAGATGCTTAAGAAAAGCAAATTGTGCAAAAATAGATATATATGTCGGAGTGCAAGAGTGTGTGGATCGCTGGTTCGTGTGTAATAGTCTGTGGAACGCTGGCGCCATCTTTGTATCGGCGTGGGGGCAGAGTCAATAAGTGGCAGTCCTCGAGTGGCGGTCGGCCGGAGTGGTCGACTATTGAAACTGTCGCGTTCCTAGCTATTAGTGTTAATGAGTTTGTGTAAATTGATATCGGGAACATTAAGTGAATGAACATTATAATCCGAGTTAATTAACAAAGTGTTTAATTGCACCAACATTACCCACGAACGCCCACAGAATAAGAAATGAAATAATGGATCCAATTAATAACGATGTCGGTGGAGAACCCTACGCCCCTGTGCTTTATGCTTCTCCGTTCTCTCTCTTATTCTCCAACATATAGATAGAGAACCCCACGCTGAAATAGATGTTCCATTACTCAGTGTTAGGTACTTTTAGTGGGCGGTGTATAAAGTAATCATGCATAAAAATAATTATTATATACTTAAAATATGACAAACCGATGGACGTTGGGGCCGGAAGGTGCTGGAATATAGGAACGGACGCAGTATAGGAAGACCCCCCACAAAGTGGACCGACGATATAAGGACGATCCCGGTAGCCGCTGAAGCCAGGCGGCACAAGATCGGGCTTTGTGGGCATCATTTCGTGAGACCTACGTCCAGCAGCGAACGTCCATCAGAAAACTTGAAAAATACTAGATGATTCATACTTTCTTTCGTATATTTATCGATTTCTGTAGAATATACAGTAAAATCGAATACGAGAATCCATTCTTGCCCTTCTAATAGGACCGGTTTGGGGGACATCATATATTGCATTTATCTATTTAGAAAGAGAAAGAAAGAGAAGCAAATCGTTATTCTAGTGGCACGTGTAGTTACATCGACAAGAGTCCTGTTGATTTGACTTCGGGTATGGGGTATTACAAATGACCATCCAAACTCTTCCTTCTCTTATTAATTTGTAAAAATTACAAATTGTCACAGTTTAATTGATAAATACGGTATTTGTATCATCGTATCGTTTATTTCTATAAGATAAAAAAAAATTTTTTTTTCCATCATTATAATCAGAGACCACGTCCTTCCACTTGTCACGATCCTTGCATATCTCCTTCGCTTCTTTCATTCTAATTAAACCATTAATACAAGTTCGTTAATTTAGAGTACCCCTTATTTAAAACGTCCTGGATTTGGTTCAGGAACATTCGCCTTGGTCTTCCCCAGCTTTTTGTCAGCCTCTTTTCATTCATTCTCTCTACGTGCCCAAACCATCTAAGCATACATTTCTCTACTAATATTTAATTGGCATAGTGGCCATAGTAGATTTTACTAAAATTTGTAATAGAAAGCAAAAAAATTTACTCCTATTTTTAAGGGGGACTGACAGAGAAAATTTTTAAGGGGTAATTCATAAAAGCAAGTGGTAGGGGTAACGCGATTTCGTTTGGGCGGTAATGGGCGACGTATATGGCGATTCAAAGCGAACACAGAGTGTGAACTAGTAACGACATTAACTATAACCATATATGTTAAAATTACGAATGCAATGCAACGGAATCAAAGGCTATAAACTAGGCCTCAAAATAATTATAAAAAACTAGATGTTCCCGGCGTTCCTGAAGTTCTGTAACCCGTGAAAATATGGGGAGTCCGTCATTTCATTTATTCATCAATTATTCATCTACACCATTGTCAAAACCAAAGACAGGCGATAGTACTAATGACATCTTGGGTGATAGGACAGAAAAAAATCGATCCTGATTAAAGAAACATGAACGTTTTAAAAATATGAGGAAGTAGCAGCCCGTTAACGTCCCATTGCTGAGCACAGGCCTCCTCATTCCGAGGAGCGCGGGTTTTTAGAGCATAGACACACCACGCTGCTCCATTGCGGATTGGCAGGCATAGTACACAAGTGCACTCTCTATTCCTTCACTCTCACACTCCGGTGTGACGGCAATCCGAGACGACCGGAGAGAGATCAGGCGCAAGACCGATGGCGTAACGTGCTCTCCGAGATACAAGGGTTGATCACACCGCCAACTTCCCAACTTCGGGCAAATATTGAGAAAATCTTAATAGAAAACTCAATATTGGTTTTTGAATTGGCCCGACCCGGGACTCGAGCCCAGGACCTCATGTCTATAGTCGAACATGCGTTCCCTAGACCAATGAGGCAGTTTAAAAATATGATGTTTTTTTATCAGGATAGTTAGTACAATCATCTGTCTTTGTTTTCGGAAGCAGATTTCTAACACCTTGTATACGTGAAAAAAATGTTTAGATTTAGTTCCAGTTGGACAAAAAACCAAAATATTACACATTGTAACCGAGAAAAGTATATTTTAAAGAGGAACCGTTGAGTTTCTTGTCGGTTTCTTCTCAGCGATATCACCTTTCCGAACCGGTGGTAGATTATTTACCAATAGCCAGACTACAGACGCCTTTGAGCCTACTTGAATAAAGCATGTGATACCTCAGAGAAGACTAATATTGATTAATCTATTTATGTATATGATATATGTACGAATTCTTTAAAACTCCACGTGAATTAGTTATATAAGATACATAATACATATTTGTTACTGAGGCAGTTTTCAAAAAATATTGTCTCATTAAGGGAATAAATAGCGGATGTCGGTTCGCCATTTTTAAGTTATTAAATATTTCATCAATATTTCTTAATGCAGTTTCATCTGATACATTTAACTTCGTTAAGACCTTTTTGATGCATTTGATAAGTTAATTTTTTATGTTATCACTGGCTTTTAGAGCTTATTAAAGTTTTAATTTTCCCAGCTAGTTTCGAATCCTTGATACCGATTGTACTTGCGATCGCCCTATTTCCCACTCGTCACGGCCGCATGTGCGTGCCAAGTAGGATAATTAGTAATATCTATTTCAGTTTTAAAACCCTTCGCCTTAGGCTCTCGAACGAAGTAGATCTAAGGTCCAGAACCAAGAAAAATATACACTCCATTAATTTGTGTGTATTTTAAACCCCTCCTACCTTTTTTTTTCACGCTGGGAAATGCTTTTACGCACCCCTTTCAGACAAAATCTGAACGGGAGTGTGGGACTCAGAATACACCACTAAAACCCAGCGATACCTGCCCCATCCTTTAGTGGAACACCAGAGGATCGTACCCTGGTACTCCGGGATACTCCTGCTGGGAATTTAGGAAGGGGGTAGAAGCAGCGAAAATCTACGCCTCCTACCTCCCAACCTCCTGCGCCGGAGAAGAGAAGCGTCTATAGAATCCTCCCTCTGCCTCTCATGTGCCTAAACCCCTCCTACCTAACCCAAATAGTTATAAATATAAACCATCAAACTGAAGTATTCAATGGCAATATTTTGGGGTGAAAAGTAATAAAAAAGGAAAAAATAAGTGTATTACTTGTTTGAATTTAATGTAATTGTGTTACCCACAAGTGAAGGGTATGAACAATAATGAAACGTTCGTTTTTTTAAAGCAATTACACCCCTCGTACAGGGTTTGTACATCTGTCGAGACGCAAAAGGGCACGCTGTATTGTTACATTTTTTTAATATTATTATTTATAATTAGATATAGTCAGAATTCATTTGTACATTTAAACGAGTAATTACTGAGTTTCTTGCCAGATTCTTATCCTAAGGAAGCGGGGGATTTGAAATCCCCCACGTATGCAATGGCCCGCGAAGAGGACGAATAAGTCTATGTTGGAACATCTCCGTATTTACATCAGACTCTCAACCAAGTGCTTTCAAACTATTCTTAGCTACTTTGGTCAGATTGTCTGACGCCAGCCCAACAATAGACAAGCTAATAGTTACTGCCAAGGTAGAGCGCAAAAGACCACGCGGCCGATCACCTAGCCACTGGTTTAACCAAGTAAAAGCATTTACAGGTCTTCCATTCGTTATAGCCATAAGGAAAGCCGAGGACCGAACAGGGTTGCACTGGTAAAAAAACTGATGCTGACACCAAAATTACGGACACGACCTTCAAACATGAAGTATACGACCGAGAAGAAGAAATGTATTATAAAAGAAATCGTTTCCTGTTTTATGGTCAAAGCCAACTAAAATGTGTTTATTTGTAAATGTATTTATATATAAAAAGATAATAAAGGATGACATGCAACTTACTTGCAAAAGTATTCCCCCCTCGACGTGGAGAGACACGTCCCACTATTTTTGCACGGTGACGGCGAGCAGGAGACGAAACCTGAAATGATGAAGGCTCATTAGCATTCATGGACCTATAAAATTCATTCGAGATACAACGGAATGCCTGCCTCGAACAGCACATCAATTTTTTTATATCCAATCAAAGTAAGTAGCAGCCCTTAAACGTATTGCTGCTGGACATAGGCCACCACACTCATAGAAGGGAAAGTTTTTAGAGGATAGACCCAGAAGGTATAGTACTCTATTCCTTCATTCTCATAGTCTAATGCGACGGCAATTCGATCATCGAATCGAATCAGGTACAGCACCTACGGGTTACTCAACAGTAAACTTAATATTTATTTTGTTAACAAACAAGCTGACCACTACAGTTTATCCGCGTTAAGAATGCTGTGAGATCTTCAGCATATCACTGTAAACTTGACCTTGTAATTTGCAAAGATTGGTTTTGATTGGTAAGAGAGCGGGGCTAGAATGATGAGAGATGACTCACTGCATTCTTAACGCTAATAAACTGTAGTAGCCAGCTTGTTTGTTAACAACCACGAGGTTCTGGTTTGAGTCCTGAGAGTGAAGTTTACTGTTATGCAAGCCGTAGGTGCTGTGCCTGATTTGATTCGATGATCGAATTGCTGTCCCGTTAAAGAGAATACTATGAAAATGAAGGAATAGAGTACTATTATTTGTAACCCGCCATGAATCAGCGTGGTGAACTTGACCTTGTATTTTGAAAGACAAACCTTTACCCATTAGCTACCAACGCGTTTCTTCTAAGAATATGAAGAATTTTTTAGAAGGGCCACCGCTTAGATTAATCTGGTTATTTTTTAAACCATATCTATAAAGTATCGGATAAAAATTTTTGTGAAAGTCAACATACTTGATGTGTTTACATTTTGTCCGAAAAAATTCGTTCCCACGCACGTGAGTCCGTCCGATCTGACAAGTTTGTTTACGAAATGATAAGATTCGAGGCTTTTCCGTAACGGGATTATTTGTTGTGGCGATATTGAGAAGTGACCACTTACTTTGCATAACGCATATTTTAGAAACATTTGTTAGAGAAAGAGAGAGAAGGAATTCACTTTATTATACACCATAGACAATATACAAAACATAGACATTAATTAAGGCAATTATTGCCAAATAAACTAAGGATTATGACGATTTTACAACGTAAAAGAGGTACTTATTTGTTAGAGAGAGATAGAGAGAGAATACACTTTATTTTACACCACAGACAATGTACAAACCGTAGAGATTATTTAAGGCAATTATTGCCTAATAAACAAATGATTATGACGATTTTATAAACTAAAAGAGGTTCTTATTTCTTAGCGAGAGATAGAGATAGAATACACTTTATTTTACACCATAGACAATATATAAAATGCAGACATTAATTAAGGCAATTATTGCCAAACAAACAAATGAATTATTCCTAAACAAACAAAGGATTATAACGATTTTATAAAGTAAAAGAAAAGGTTTTTATTTCTTAGAGGGAGAGAGAATACACTTTATTATACACCAGAGACAATATACAAAACATAGATATTAATTAAGGCCATTATTGTCAAATAAACTAAGGATTATGACGATTTTATAAAGTAAAAGAGAAGTTTTTTATTTCTTAGAGAGAGATAGAGAGAGAATACTCTTTATTATACGCCATAGATAAAATATAAAACGCAGATATTAATTAAGGCAATCATTACCAAATAAACAAAGGATTATGACGATTTTATAAAGTATAAAAGGTTTTTATTTCTTAGAGAGAGAATACACTTTATTATACACCACTGACAATATATAAAACGCAGACATTAATTAAGGCAATTGCCAAACAAACAAATGAATTATTCCTAAACAAAAAAAGGATTATAACGGTTTTATAAAGTAAAAGAGGTGCTTATTTCTCAGAGAGAGATAGAGAGATAATACACTTTATTATACGCCATAGACAATAAATAAAACGCAGACATTAATTATAGCAATTATTGACAAATATACGAAGGATTATGACGTTTTTATAAAGTAAAAGAGAAGGTTTTTATTTCTTAGAGAGAGAGAGAGAGAGAATACACTTTATTATACACAAACAATGTATAAAACGAGGACATTAATTAAGACAATTATCGCCAAATAAACGAAGGATTATGTCGTTTTTATAAAGTAAAAGAGAAGGTTTTTATTTCTTAGAGAGAGAGAGAAAGAGAGAGAACACACTATATTATACATAAACAATGTATAAATACAAACTAAGCGTTTCGGCGATTTTATGATAAAGAAGGCAATTTCCAATGCAATTTTTTTATAGCTGGCAGCTTAGTGCTTAATTGTGATCATACCTGATAGTAAGTGATGATACAGTTTAAGACAAAAGCGCGTTTAACCAACCGTTCTCTGTCACACGTGGCCACATTTCTCCAACCTGCTCTCCAAAAATAATTCAATTATAACACCAGTTTTCCATTATAAATACTAATATTACCCTGTCTGTTTGTCTGTAGCGTTTTCACGCCCAAACTACTGAACCCATTCAAATGAAATTTAGTGCACAGATTCATTTTTGATTCGAAAAAGGGGTTGTCAGGGAAGTTTCGGTCTGAAATACGCCTTGATTTTGCAACTTCAGAGTTTTTGGAAAGATGTGGATTAATGTAAAAATACTTTAGCATCGTATCTCGTATTTATAATCTACTTTATGCAAAAAAATTGTCTTTAACCTGAGAAGAGGTATGGATTACTTTCTTTTGCGAAAAAAAAGCGTTGCAAATGAGGTATCGGTCTGAAATACGACATGGTTTTGCAAATTCAGAGTTTTTTGAAAGATGGTGTATTTTGTGGGTTAATGTAAAAATATTTAGGCATCGTATCTCGTATTTATAATCTACATTATGCAAAAAGATAGTCTAAAATCTGAGAAAGGACACTGGCTACTTTTTAATGCGGAAAGGGTTGTAGGATGCGAAAAAATGTTGGAAGTTTCAGTCCAAAATACGAGATAATTTTGCAACTTGAGAGATTTTAATAAGATGTAGACCATTTACATAATACTTTAGCACCATATCTCGTATTTATAATCTACTTTATGCAATAAAAATTGTCTAGAACCTGAGAAGGGGAATAGGTTACTTTCTTATGAAAAAAAGGTTGTAAAGGAGGTATCAGTCTGAAATACGACATGGTTTTGCAAATTCAGAGTTTTTAGAAAGATGGTGTAAACTGCTGATTAATGAAAGACACAGGCTACAGTTTGAGGCGAAAAAAGGGTTGTAGGATACGAAAAAAGGATGGAAATATCGGTTCAAAATACATGATGATTGTGCAACTTGAGAGTTTTTTTTTTGCATCGTATTGTATTTATGCAAAATAATGTAAGAAAATTGTCGCTCTGAATGTACCTTATCAGTGTAAGTAATCAATTCGCCCTTATCGCCAAAATATACAAAAAATTTG
This sequence comes from Elymnias hypermnestra, assembly GCA_015832385.1. Lineage (NCBI taxonomy): Eukaryota > Metazoa > Arthropoda > Insecta > Lepidoptera > Nymphalidae > Elymnias > Elymnias hypermnestra. The sequence goes on along the minus strand of JACTOM010000912.1, from coordinate 3,701,609 downwards.
AAGAAATTTATCACGAAATATTCTGATTCAATATTTGAGAGCTTTCAAATACATTTACTAGTGCTATTTAAACAGGTAATGTTGTTGACCTTCTCATATATGTTTGATTAAAGAATAGATTCTAAAGGAAAACATATATAACGGCATTATCATTAGATAAAAATTAAGCTATAGATGAATTTAGTAATGAATACTACCAACGGTTTTATAGTTTGGACCTTTTTATAGGTCACGAGGTTTTACCATTTTTTATTACTTGACTGTGATCATACCTGATCGTAACTGATGATACAGTTTCATATGAAAGCATGCTGATCTTGTAAGAGGCACTTTACCTCTTATAGTTTCTAAAAATCGTATCGGAATACAAATCTCTTGCTTGGCGGTACGCCTTTGCTAGCAGAATGGTAAATAGCCCAGGAAGAAACCTTATCTCAGGATAATTAGAAAATGCTACTCCAAAAATTAATCATAACGGGCTACGAACCCAGCAAGTAAGTAACAACCCATTTATATCCTACAGTTCGACAGTGACCTTCTCACTCGTAGAGGGGTGGGTTTTGTAGATTATACACCCACCAAGCTACCCAGGACCTCAAGTCTGTATCAGAACATGCGGACCACTAGACCAATGAGACAGTGTCTGCTAGCAAAGCGAGTAATTATTAAGTTGAGTTATTATTTTTCAAGCGGGGAGTTTAACACTTGGGTATAATAGATGGTATCACAGGTGATACATTCTATTTACAGTACGAGACCAGTAAAGTTTGTGATGTAATAGTTTTAGCAAACCTATTATATTTTTGAAATAACATTTATCTGTAATCGAATCCATGACGCCAGGGAAAAGGTATATGTCCCTTTTTCTAATGCACGATACATATAAGGAACATTTTAAGCAAATTTAATTAGTGCCAAAGTATTTACAAGCCTAATCAGAAAGTAATTAACATCTAATTAAATACTAAATAGTTGTATCGATTACCGCCATATCGATTATCGAGGACACCAAAAAACGCATTACATCAATTTAACTGCTCGCTCTTAAATGAAAGCAAATGACTTTCGCGAGTCGGTTTTTTTACCAACTACCCGCCGATGCAACACCATACAAAGTGTGCAGTAAAAACCGGGCGAAGTCGTATAACCATATAAGGCTTGCTATTGTTTTTACATCGAGCTGTCACCGACCTCAACCCTCTGATGGATTACCGGTTCTCTTTAAATTGATATTTTGGCCCGCTTTCATTTAATTTAAAGTATCCTAATAGCTCTGATATGAATCGGTAATCGTTTTTGCCTTTAACAACAGATGAAAACGCGTGTAGGATGTAATATTTCATTATATTGATAATGATATCGATGTTTTTACTTGTACAAACAACACTATTGGGTGCAATTAATGAGATGGTGAAAACACTTAAAATATTGTTTCCTTTAACACTACAGCTGAGCTACCACAATCCGCGGGATTGTAGTAGCTCAGCTGTACTGCCTTTTCAATATATGTTGGGAGAAAGGTCAAGTCCCAAGAGATTGGAGCAAGGCCGTAATTGTCCCTCTATATAAAGGAAAAGGGTCNAGTGAATGCGAAAGTTGGAAGGGGAAGACCGAGGCGAACGTTCCTGGACCAAATCCAGGACATTTTAAATAACGGCCAGGTCAAGAGTACTCTAAACCGACGAACTTGTATGAAAGATTTAATGAGATTGAAAGAAGCGAAGGAGATATGCAAGGATCGTGGCAAGTGGAAGGATGTTGTCTGTGCCTACCCCTATGGGAATAAGGCGTGATGCTATGTATATATGTATGTTTAACACTTATTGTATAAAAAGGCTTGGATTTCTTAAGATTGGGATGTGATATATAAAATAAGAAGTTGTTTTCTGTGGTGACACCCGCGTAGTTCCCAATGCTGTAAGAATATGAGGAAATCTTTACTTAGTGAATGCAAATTTGTAAAATTTCGAATTTATTAGATAAAAAGGTTTCGATTTCCTAAGATCCTTTTGAAATGAGTAGAGATATATGATATAATCTATTCCCTGTGGTGTTACTTGCGTAGTTCCCGATGCCGTAAGAATATGAGGAAATCTTTACTTAGTGAATGTCAATTTGTAAAATTTCGAATTTATTAGATAAAAAGGTTTCTAGTTCCTAAGATCCTTTTGAAATGAGAAGAGATATATGATTAATCAAGCCATTTACTGTGGTGTTACTCGCGTAATTCCCAATACCCTGACAATATGGGGAAATCTTTACTTAATGAGTGTCAGTTTGCAAAATTTCCCAGGCGGGGCGTTTTGCCATAGTGTGGTCTGTGGTGTCTAACGAGGCACCACATTCGTGACATCTTGCCGATGGTTCACAGCCAACAATTTGGCACAGGTATTTGTCGAAGCAACCATGACTGGTAAGCACCTGTGCCAACCTGTAGGAGAGCTATCCGTGATATCTATCCAGCCAATTGTCGAGATGAGGGCAGACCGCTGCTAGGGACCCGAGCTCCTCTTTCCATCTTTGGGTCAAGGCTCTGTTAGCTAGAACCCTGACCCTCCTTATCTCGTCAGCGTCTGGTGATTCATCTCTGGTTCTCGCGGCTGCTCTGCACTGGTAAGCACCCGTGAGAACTTCCGCTTTGAGCTCCCATGGGGGACTCCGTATAGCTCTGATCGCAATAACCCTCTGGGGTCATTTTTTCCCTTGCCTTATCACAATTATTTGCCGTCGGATCCATTTTAGGCGCGAGGATTGCAAGGATCTCTTGTCTTAGATTGTCTCTAAAGATAAATTACTCCGGTTCAGATCTTTGCTCACGGTTGTCAGATATTAGACAATATATATTTAATATTACGTCTAATTCAGTTGTTATTGACGACATCATACAAACTTGAATACCTATGCATTTAATAATAGATATCCTTCCATTACAATGTTGGTGTTGAATTTCCATGAGTCAAATAAAAATATGATCTGTTGACGCCACAGCAATCCGCAGCACAATTATTACTGGATAGATAACCGGTCGTGGGAACGCTGTATTGATAACAGCTAATTTAAAAAAAATAAATAAATCGCCCACAAACCGCGCTTCCGCGAAATGGTCCGTGAGAAGTCAATATGATAGCATCCGCCCGATTAGCATACTGATAACTTGAACAAATCCTAAAGTGACGGACTTGTGACGCTTCCACACTAACCACGTTTATATTGCGTAACATTTTTTTAAGTAAAACTTCTTTAAGGAAGCTTAACTTGGAGAGAAAGCTACTGAATAGGTTACGTTACTAAAAGTGTTACTAAAAAAAATGTAAGTTTAAAGATAGATATAAATTAGTGGAGATATAACAGAGTTAAATTTTACTTATAGTGTGGTCTAAAGCACACTTGTTGAAGTGAAACTTATGTAGGCCTGAGGGTAATATTTTTAGGGATGAAACGTCACGAAGATGTGCAGCGTTTTTAATACGAATTCGTCTGAAGGCTTGGTTGAATATTTACAAACAACAATAGCAATAATTAATTAACAACTATTTTGTATAAATTTAAATTGTGGTAAGTTATTTTTAGTATTTACAAAAAATCATGAGGATTTTTAATTTAATATTCATAATCCGAGATTTTACTAAATTATTTATTAAATTGAAATAAGTTTTCATTTTCAGAACGCAATGCCAAAAATTGTAGTGTGAGATTGTAAAGTTTTAAATTCGTGTAAATATAAACAAGACTGAAAAATTAGATTGCCAACGAAGTTTCACTTCTGACATGTGTACTTTGTACGCACTTCTAACTTTTTTTTTTATTCATTAATTTAAGTTGCTAACCCGTTCAACTTTGTCTACATTATTATTAATTATACTTCAAAATTAGAGATTGTTGACTTTATCTAGGCTTTTAAAGAACTGAAGAAGTAAATGAAACAATGAAAACGTTGCCCTTTGTATAATATCATCTCAACACAGTTAGTAATTATTAAATATGGATAGAAAAGTTGTCAAAGACACCAAATATAAAATTCCTGTCCAATATGATGTGTAGAAACCATAAGAGCAAAATACCTTTTACCAAGTTATATAAATAAATCCTACGTATAAAAAGTCTAGTTTAAAATCCTATTTGTATATGACAGTGTTTCAAAGATAAATTACTTATTACTGCACTACCTTTTATGATGATATGTTTTATGCATCATGTTTTAATAGTTGTATCATAAAAAAAACGATAACGATCCTTCCATCGTATATAGATAGTAAAAAATAAGTAAGTAGCAGCCTATTAACGGCCCACTGCTGGGCACAGGTCTCCTTATTGGGGTTTTAGACCACATCCACCGGGCTGGTTTAATTACTGCCGGGATATATAGATTTCCTTACGATGTTTTCCTTTACCTTCTCGGTTTACTAAGATAGACTCGAAAGAACAATCAAACACATGAGTTTCATTTATATAAATAGATATTCTCTAAAGGAAGATTCGCGTTTCACTATTATGACTTTTTATAAGTACGACAAAATATTCAATATTATGTTGAAGGTCTTAGTAATCTATGTCGCATCTTATTTGAGGCAATATGGATGTACCTTTACGATTGCTCAAACCAGTTATATACCAACTTTATGTCCGTGTCCAGATTTTATATGTTACGAAAGTCGATAATCATTATTTTAATTAGTTTAATTTAATTAGGATGGTCATAGATCCAAATGATATAGTAAAATTAAGGATTTTAGGTCATTAACAGTAGTTTATGTGTTTTTCTTTTCTAATAAATATTGTAATCGTTACCAGCGTTTACTATTTCTAATGATAGATAAGACATCTTTTAGTAAGGGCAAAGGTTAATTGATATCCTGATATTAAAAATGTACACGTATTTAGAAATTCAAAGGGGGGTGGGGGGTATTCATCTACGAAAATCACGCTACAAAGATGAAGAGTTTGTTCACTTGAACGCTCTAATCTCAGGAATTTTTCCTTTTAAGAACTTCCTGTAACTGTTGCGTAAACGGTTAAGGTTTTGCAATAATCATGTATGACATTATTGTTCTCCTTTAAAAGATCTAAATAAAAGTCTACTACAACATATGCCTATCTTTTAAGGTTCGCTCAGTATAACCTCCTTAAAACGAAGTAACAAAATAAAAGAAACTGCCACTGTGCCTGAAAAGATTTGGGCAATCGCGTGATGAACGCTATAGAAATTGAAAATAAAAAATACGAAACGTTTAAGCAAATTGTCTGTCCGGCTATTAGCGATTTCGTGCCAAATAAACGATATTTGACAGTACGACGGATATCTGTTCGAGAGGAATCTTAATTGCCTATCGATGCCTTGTAAAATTACAATTATAAAGGTGTATCTATACATTAACAAACTTTTGCTATACAAAACTTTACTAACTTAACTATAAATATTGAATTAAACAACTGATAGTTATGTTATGCGGTTATAGAAGTTAAGTTTTTCTGAAATTATCTGGTATTCCACTCAAGTTTCTTTCATAAGAACCTTCTGCTGACTCTAACAAGTACAAGAAAAGAAGAATCATCAAAACTGATCCAGACGTTCAAGTGTGGTAGATAGGGCAAATTGCACACAAACTATTACAGATGTCTATTGTATTCTGGCCATTACTTTAATTACATTTCTATTTATCATTTACTATATGAAGTCAAAGACAGATTTTTAAGCAATGGAAGGTAACTTTACTTGGATTGAGAGTTATAATAAGATTTTCAAACGATTCGGATCAAAGCTTTGTTTCAAAGTTTGTGGTAACAGATATTCTAAGCATACAATTCTTCTGATTTACTTACTGTAAGAAAATTATGCATAGAAAGGTGTAATCCGCTCCCATAAAACACAAATAATCCCAGAAATACCTACTACACTGGCACGACGACATCCGCAACAAATACATTGGACAAGAAGCGCCTTTGTGACGCGCCCATTTCCCTACATGTCTCAATTGCTGTACAATAAAATAAATAAAGCAGAACACATTATGAAATCAAACAGTCACACATTGAAAAAAAAAATCAAAATATTTCTTAATGATTTAGACTACAATGCAACAGAAAATATGTTAATTTAATTACATACACATACACACATGCACGCACACACACACACATACATACATACATACACACACACAACCACTAATATTAATATCTCTGCCACCTATCTCATGTTTTAGTTTTAAATTAAGTTTTCATTTTTTAATTTTTCCTTAAATAACTAGACTAGGCGTAGAATAAATTGTAAACTTGAAGACACTGACCCCTAAGTCACGGGCTTACCTAGTTTAGGGGTCCACGGTATTTTAATTCTGTATCATTCTTTATATGCCCAAATAAATAAAGTTATTATTATTAATTATTAAATACAGCTGTAAACCTTGCTATAACACCTAACATATATGTATAATCTCTTCTTATTCAGGTGAATCTTCATCATTGAAGGTTGGTAGTCAGTTTTTCATAATTCTCTCTATTCAGAATAGTTCAACGACTGTTTTTGGAGCTATCCATTCTCTTATATTACGTAGCCATGAGTTCTTTCTCCTCCCATCTCCTTTCAAATTTTCCCATCATTATGGTTCGTAAAAGGCAGTATAATCACCACATTATATGCCCTAAGTACGAGAACTACCCAAGGTTTCTACCAATTCATACGAATCTTGCTGCAACAGTTCATCTGTTAATTAAATCTTTTCTTCTTCACGTGACTCTCCAATATTGGAGGATAGTTATCAGTTTTTTAGACATCTTCTTGTCCGGAATAGTTCACAGACTGTTTTTGTGCTTGTCCATTCCATTTTATTACGTAGCCATGACTTTTTTCTTCTCTCCACGCTTTTCCAGCAGTTTTCCCATCATTATGGTTTGTAGCGGTACCGCATTATATGCCCTAAGTATGAGAACTTCCCAAGGTTTTTACTAATTCAGTTTTCCGCCCTATTCGGGCAAAAATCACAATGTTAAACAACTTTGCCATTCAGGTAATAGCAGTCCAGTTAATCCACATCTCAAAGGCTTCTATACTTTTACTTAATAAATCTAAAATAAGGAATTTCAAAGCTAAATCATCCAATATATCGGCATTTAAATAGATAGACCTTGTGTTTATTCCAACGTATCGTAAACACTTCCAAATTGGATGTGGCAGTTAAGTTTCGTGGGTCACATTTCCGGTTAAAAGAAGTCCGAAATGCCAGATAATACAACCACTATCGCCCCAGTACCGTTGTGTTTTTAATTTATGCTAATTTACTGCTGTCAGATGAAACGGCGAGTGGGCGGGTGGCGCTACAGCTCCGACGCATCTCAAAGAACATAATATACATATCTGTTACTGATTTAGTGTATAATATTATTTAGGGTAAGCCGTGATAGTCTAGTGGTTAGATACCTTGCTTCCCACTAAATAATTCAAGACATCAAATCGAATGTTTCGGAAAAGGTGTGGTCTAATCCTTTCTCCGTAAATCATCAGTCTGACTCATCCGGAATACTAGCGACAAATGTGAGAGTAGAACCCTGATGGAGAGTTCCTCTATGGCCAAATCCTGACCAATTGAACCTAAAAGCATTTCGCAGTGGAAAAACAGTGAATGTCGGAGAAGGAGCTTAAAAAGCTTTAAAAGAATCAAGTTTTAAACTCTCCAAATTTGTTCAAACATGAGTGAAATTGTAAGAAAAGTATCCTATCCTGTCAAGCTCCCAAAAGAAGTTACAAAGGTGGCTTTGAATATATTTAAATTAGAAGAATGCTAATAGAGAATACATTCCATAATTTGAAGGAATACTTAGAAGATAAAAAAGCGTGGGAGTGAATGAATTGATCTATATATCAGGCATCGAAAAGTTCAAATCTAACATACATACAAATGTATATATAAAAATCAATAGCTGTTCGTTAGTTTCGCTAAAACTCGGGAAGAGCTGCACTGATTTGTCCAATTTTGGTTTTGAATTATTCGCAGAATTCCAGGGAAGCTATAAAAGGTGAGTCAACATTAACAATTTCGCTTTCCCTTACGAACTATTCCTACCTTTCAAATATTTGATATTCGTACAGTCGTTTAAAAGGTAATTAAATTAAAAAAAAACTTTGAAACTTTCATTTGTTTTTGACATTTGACATTGTTTCAAATCAAATCAAAATATCTTTATTCAAGTAGGCATATTACAGCACTTTTGAATAGTCAAATAATATTTTTTTTTATCCACACTCTGATTCTAATATACGCCTGATGATGGTACTCAAGAACGACTCAAAATCTAAAGTAACGAGGGTTCCTTCGCGCCCTGATCCAAGAAAAACCCACAACAAACTCAGTCGAGTTTTTTTTTTACCATCATCATTATAATATCATATTAGTTTAATATATTTCAATTCAAATTAGAGCAGTTCGTTCACTCCCACGCGTTTCTATCTAAGTTTAGTTATACTAGCGAATCATCGTAACCCCTGAACCCTCATATCCCGGGAGCAATTTTGATGTATGTGTAGTCTGCCAACACTCCTTTAACAGCTCCTGTGAACGTGGAAGCCTGTACCCAGCTGTGGAGCGTTGATAGCAAAGTACTTTACTTTTTACACTATTTAATAAAAGCTGTGATAAATAATTATTAATAGACTGCCTCATTGGTCTATTGGTTCATGTTCAGCTATAGATATGAGGTCCTAGGTTCGAGTCCCGTGTCGAGAGAATTCAAACAAGATAATGAGTTTTCTTTTAAGAATTTCTCAGTATTTGCCCTGTGTTGTTTAGACAGACGTTAAGGCGTCTATCCTGTGCCTGATCTCTCGCCACTAGTTACGGATTGCTGTCACATCAGACTATGAAAGTGAAGGAATAGAGAGTGCACTTGAGTACTATGCCTGCCAATCCGCAATGGAGAGCAGGTACATTGACGCTCTAAAAACCCTCTCTACTATGAGTGAGGAGGCCTCTGCCCAGCAGTCAATGGGCTGCTACTTTTTTTTCACGCGGGGAAATCTTCAAAAGATACCCGGCCTCTTCGGGTAAAGGCCAGGTTATGTAAGATTATACCCACTAAAACCCCCTCGGTGCCTCCCTTGGGCGATGTGTTACAAATTTTTACTACAATGTAGGCTAAAGCCACATTAAGCTACATTATTCTCGGGGTTGTATACTAAGGAACGGTGGGAGCCCCCTCTCTCACCGCTCGCAACCCCTCAGACTGAAGGCTGGAGCATTCCACGACTGCAAGGCGGCTCTGTCACCCCTGCGTCTCCGTCTCCGCGTTGGATCGACACACTCTCGCGCTCGCTGCGCGGTCTCCTTTTTAACCAAAAACGCTTTCGCAAAAGGAGACCATCGCCCTCCAAGCATCGTTAGCATGGCCGCAATTACTGTTGGTGGTGAGAGGTCTTCACGAACCCAGTCTATTAAGGCACGCAGCTCAACACCCCATGCAGGGCAGACCGCAAGTGTGTGCTGAGCGTCGTCACACTCCCCACCGCAGTGGTAACACTGCGCTGTCGTCTCGCGCCTTAATCAGTACCTTTGTCAATCTAAAGGTGACGCTTCCCGATTTCCTCTCAATTCAGGCTTTGAAATACCGCAGGATCGCACTGAAAATGCGTTGACGTGCGTTCCTCTCCTTCCCAAGCCGAAGTCGCTATTTGTCCAATGCTTGTCGGTGTGCTTGCTGTCTGAGAATCTTGGTCTCGCCTGTATCGTTTCTACCACTTCGACGAAGTAACTGTGACCCATGATAGATTCTCGTTTCCATTTCCATGGGCTGCTACTTATCTTATACAAAATATAAGCCAAACTGGATCTTTTGTATGTAAACAGGGACAAGGTGACATTTCGCTCGAACCCGTAGCCTATAATAGGGGCCTCAAATCATAGCGTAATTGCGGATGCACTCACTATAGTCGCATCCGCCTGACACGCCTTTGATCCGATACTATACATCAATACTAAATTTATAAAGCAGATAAACCCGATCGCGATCTGCTGTAGCCCAATCTGATGTTAGTTACACGCCTACAACAAGTTTAATCAAAACAATTTCTATTACGTGAAGATATACCAACCTAATACAGTGTAACTAGTTAACCCAGCATCTTTGTCTGCCTCACATAAAGAGGGAACTACTTTCATTTCCATAAAATAGGCTATAATGAGTTAACTGCGTAAGATAGATATTTAATATCCCCATTTATGGGAGCAATTCCGTCAAACGTAAATGTTGCGTAACTTAACCGTTTTTTCGTGATATTTCATTGATTTTCTACTCCATTTTCTATTCCAACTTGCTAATATATATACTGTTATCTTCTTTGATAAATAGGCTATCCAATACCAAAAGGAATATTCTATTTGGAGTGAAGTTTCAATGGTAAATGTTGTTGTGAACAATTTATTCCCTTTAACAACTTCCGTTACTTAAGCTATGTAAACGGTTAAAGATATGCAACAATGATATTTGAGGGAATTGTTTCTCTTGATGTCTTCTAAAAAAAAGTAGAAGACTGCGTAACTCTATTTTTTTAGGTTAACTCACTATAAGCATTTTTATGATATTCAAATTTGTTTACTCTGCAAGAATATTTCACTGTGTTTATAGAACATCTTTCTTATCCAGAATTTAACTTTAAATAATCATAAATGACAGAATTAATCCTCTTGAAATCTTCTAATAAACAGTAGAAGACAACATAACTTGTATCTTTTGAGGTTAACTGACTATAACCATGTTTATAATAATCAAATTTGCTCTCTCTCCAAGAATATGTCCATTAGGTTTATAAAACATCTTTCTTATCCAGAATTAATCTTGAAATAATCTCTTAAAATCTTCTAATAAACAGTAGAAGACAACATAACTTGTATCTTTTGGGGTTAACTGACTGTAACCATTTTTATAATAATCAAATTTGCTCTCTCTCCAAGAATATGTCCATTAGGTTTATAAAACATCTTTCTTATTCAGAATTTATCTTTAAATAATCATAATTGATATAATTAATCCTCTTTTAAGATTGACTCACTGTAACTATTTTTATGACAAACAAAGTTGTTGTCTCTCAAAGAATATATATTAAGATATCTTTCTTATCCAGAATAGATTTGTAAACATTACAACTAACATAATATAAAGATTTGTTACTATGCACAGTTACAAAAAGCTCGTTAATAAATAGAAAAGAAACAATAAAACATTCTATATGTCATTTTGACTAAACCTTTGTGTGGTATACTAATCTTTCTTGTAATATAAACCCAGCATTGGTGATGTTGTCGTATTTCTTTATAACTGTATGCAATACAATACTCATATTTTGATTTAAAGCATTTATATTTCGATATTTGATCCTCTTACTTTGAATTTTGATAATAAATATAACTACTATATGATAATGTAGACACTTTATTTATGTTTCTATTTGTGGTAGAGGTTTTAAATTATAATAAACGGATTTGATTTCGTAAAACAAAAACGTACGGCAAAATGGGGACTTACGTAGTAATTGCTAATTTAAGTATATAAGGCGCATCTAATTTTATTATATTATGTGAATAAATGAAATAAAAAACCGGTTAGAAGTAGCTTGGAGGAAATACTGGTCAATAAAATAGATACTGAAGAATCACAGAAAGTAAAAGTCGAAATATGGTTGTCAGACTTGATCTCTAACAAAACGAAACTTTAAAAAACTGAGAAGCATGTTAAACATCATGAAAACAGATAAAATGACACTCGACTACGTTAGACAGAAAAGTAACACTACAGATATCGGTTATTTTATACGAAAACAGAAGTGGAAATGGGCAAGTCTTATAGCAAGAAATAGCAAAGACAATTAGGCTATTAACGTCACATAATGGTACCCAAGGGAAGGTAAAAGGAGGAGATGAAGACCCGTCTATAGATGACGAAATAAAGCTCGCAGCCGGAGTCAAATGGAAGATGAAACGCAAGACAACCGGTGATTTAGATTTAATGTTGTCAATAAACGCTATTATCACTATTTATGTTAAAAAATTGTACTAAGCTATCTCTTGATATTCATTCAACCTGTTTTGGGTTGATGGAATCGTATTAACTGTAAGGGAAAGGTAGCAGGCCATTAACATACCAATTTTGGGCACAGGGCCTCTCTCATAGGAGAGCGCCCATAAAACGTTAAGGTATTGTTATAAGAAGTATCTGTACGTTACTTTGTGAAAAAAAATAATGAGGGAAAACTTAATAAGCCCAAGTATAATGAGTCCACAATAAATTACCTTTTATAACCAAGGAACAGTTAAGCGAACCTCTCAAAGGAATGAAAAAGATACTTAGCGGCGACTCGTCTCAACACTAACAGTTATAAGATGATTAATGCTTGAATCAACCATCATTTCTTCGTTACTGAGGGAACAAAGATTGAAATAAGGCTTTGCGGTCTACAAAAGCCTAATTACCACTGTCAACGATTGACGGACGCATGACGGGCCTGTTTCAAAGAGAATAGCAGTCTTAGATTGTAAACTTTCGTGAGACTTGTTCTTATATAATTACTAGCTTCAATGCTAAACGAACACCAACTTAATGTACTTTTTCTGGAACCAAAAACCCAGCGGGACTCGCTGCATCCTATTTTGGGGCACTAGAGGTTTTAATGGGGACATAAACTCTGAGACCCTCGATCAGTTTAGAAGGATAAAAGACGCAAAAAGGCGCGCCTTATTCTCTTCCCCCTTTGGGCAGATGTAACTTCTGCTGCGTTCTCTCTCTCCCTCTTCAAAGCCTACTACAATGAGATCACGGCCTCACAGGATACGACCAATCAATCTTGCTGCTGAGTATAATATAACCGATGACTAATAGAACAACTGCTACTGCAGCTCCACCTATATGTAAGTCTTTGGACCAGATCGCTTACTCCTGAATTCCCAACTCCCAACCCACATCCCGACAGAATTTCATTTAAGTGACAAAATGGCACTCTTGAAAATAATTTCATAGGAATGGATTACGACCGAAAACATCTTAAAATGCACTCTTAATCATTGATTATTAGATTTGATTCAGGTTAGATTTAGTTTATAATGAGTCGACTTTTGTAACATTATGACTCTTTCGTCATTTGGATGATTATATCACCACCACAGGTCATTGTCTTTCGAAATCACATAGTTATTATCCAGCTTTAATATCATATAACTAGTACAAAGGCTAGAACAGTGATAAATGATTTATATTTGAAACACTATAATACAAAATGAGGATTTTATACCTGACACTTTTTATGTAGGGGCCGTAGATATGTACAATATAACAGGAATTAGGACTCATTACGAAAGCTAATTACACGATTGTCTTTAAAATCCCCTTATTAAAAACGGGTTTCCTTATACCTCTATGGGATCAGGGTCTATTTGCGATAAACGATTATTTACTGCGAAATATCCAAAACCATTGACCCGATTGACTTTAAATTCTGTACACGTATTCCTTTTACGTCATATACTCTTACTACATACTGATTCCCTTATATGTCTACGGGATTTAGATCTATTGGTGAAAAACAATCATTTGCTACGAAACCTTCAAAACTATTCGCCCCATTTGACTTGATTCAGCATATAAATTCCTTTTGTCGTACTCTTACTGGGTCTATTAGTGAAATACGATTATTTACTGCGAAATCTCCAAAACTATTTGGACAATTGACTTAAATTTCGGCAAATACATTCTTTGACAGACGTAGACTTTTAGTAAAATCAGACTTCCATAGTCTACTATCTATCTAAACTAATCGGGCAAGGGCATGTTGAAAGGAGAAAATTCTTATAACAATTTGGAATTGGCCCAACTCGGGATTGTAACTTAGACCTTCAAGTCTCTTAGACAAGCTGCTCACTTGACCACTGAGGCAATAGATAATGAAACACGATAATTTACTGCGAAACCTCTTAAACTATTTGCACAATTGACTTGATTTTTGGCATTCATACTTCTTGAAAGACGTAGAATATTAATAAAATCACAATTCCATAGCATCAAGAACTAAGCGGGCAAGGGCTTGTTGATAATAGAAAATTCCTATAACAATTTGGAATTGGTCTAACTCGGGATTGTTACTTCAAGACCTCTTAAATAAGCTGATCACTATAAATAATGTAACATTAAAACGCACAGGTTTACTCCATTAGTTTATCTTGAGGTGAGAGAGAAGCCTACCAGAAATTTCTCTTATACTTTCGCAATAAATTTGCTCACACAAAGATAGTAGACAAAAAGACCGCTCGACCCCCATTAGTCTGCTGTGTTATATGTACGCGCTCCCAATAATGGATAATATAACAAGATACCGTTACTTCGACGAACATATATAGGCATAATGTTGCGAAGGATACCATGTTGCCATTTTGCTGAGAACTCATTGTGTTATACCTGGTATGGAATGCGAAATGTTTGCGAGATTATGCCAAGTTGACTACAATTTAGTCTATTACTCTTGCATATCAAATTGGATCAAGCAAGCTTGTTTATTCAATTAAGTTTTTACCGTTTTTACATAATCATTTTTTGATTTTGTTGCAACACATAACTGACATTAAAAAAGGAGTTGAAAATCTAAAGTCACGGGGGTTCGATCGTGATCAGTTCGGAGAATAACTCACATTACGTCAATTTTGCACATTTCTTTTATTGCTGATACGTCAGCACCTGACTGTAATCTTACCTAATGGCAAATGATGACAGTCTGAATTGATTACGTACTTACTTAGTGGGAGGTAATGTAACCCTTGATGATTTCTACACAGCATCTTACCAAGTAGGTAGGGTGGTAACTAGGGTATGATAAGTAGCAGTCTATTGCCGTCCCATTACTGGGCATATACCATCACATTCATAGGGAAGAGGACTGGCAACAGGATGGTAACTACCCATAACTGAATCCAGCATTTAATCGAGACTCAGACAAATTAGAAGATTTACCTCACCAGGACTTCTACCTTTGCTTCCATTTGCAATAGTTGAGTCGTTATCAATATAACTTTAATAGGAAAATAGAGGATCTAGTTTTGTTGAAACATTGTTCATAATTGATAAGCAAATATATTTTTCATATTCCTGTCTTTCGTTGCCCTAATAACATCAATTTACATTACAGTTCAAGAAATATCTTTAAACCAAACATCTACAAGGATTTTTTTCCTAGTTTAATTGCGAGGTATCTTTTAATAACCAAACGGTTAGGCTATCTCTGCAATCGTGGCTAAAATTTACGCTACAGTTTGAGGACGATTTTTATCAAATGTTAGTTAAGCTGTTCTTGCACTAACAGCCTCAATTTATGTTACAGTTCAATCAACTCTCCACAAAATCGTCCATTCCATCAATCTTTCCACGAGCACTTTGTTAACTTAATTACGGTGCGGTTCACGTGTGACAAAAGCATCTCACGGCATTGTTGTATGATGAATCGACGAACAATTCATTAATACAGACGCTTGAGCACACACACAATGGATGTCAAAATCTTGGGACAACGGACAGACGCCGCGGATGTTTTATTCATCATTAATAAAATTTGATTGGCAACGGCTTTGGGGCAAACGCCGCGCGAATATTTTTGGGTCATCCCGTTCTCGTATTGAGCATGTCTTAAACCCTTAGTTCTTTGTGTTATAAAATTAAAATTTTCAACCCTAGCTTCGAATGGATAATAGACCATATTATGACCGTAGGACCAGATAAGCTAAATGCGACTAAATTAAATATTTCGCTTGATAATAAAGGATTGCAATATTTTAAACATAGTTTCTATGAGTTCACTAAATATACTACGAAATACCTACTTTTAATTGATAAATACAAAGCAATAGGTAATGCTAATAATCTTTAGTATTCAAGGAACATTATAACAAACTCTTTAAAGCTACGATTATCATATCAATAAGAGATTATCAAAGGACATCATATAAATTGATTAAACGTACTAATTTTTGCGAAACCAAACAAAACTTAACTGAAACTTACTCTGATCTTCATAGTCAAAGCCAAAATAACTAAAGTGAATTCAACAAAATAACCAAAAAGAGAGGAATAAGGAAATAGAGCGACAGAAATTGTCACTATTTGTTCTTAAACATCTGTACAGTAGTTAGTAGAATCGTTATTTCGACATTGTAAACTGATAATTGAAAGAGATTTAAGAGTATAAATGAAGGTGTGGAATAAACACTTCCGATTTGAGAAATAATTTATAAACGATCGCCAATCAATGCAATAAAAAAGCTACAATATCAAATTGTGCAGAAAACTGCACACGATATAAATAAATTTATGGCCCGGTGAAATCGCAAGTCTGGTCTCATATTACCCCACCTTAAAAGGAAGGTATAGATATACTCCACAAAGAAAGTGGATACAGAATGTTATGAATCTACAATATTGATTATTCTACAAAAAATAAATTGAATCTATGACAGGCTTCCGTTTATAGGAGTAGATATATGGTTATACAAAAAGGTTGAAAATTTTATGTGTATCATGGATTGCTATGATATCTGATATTAAATATTCATATTCATTCAAATAAAAAAATAAATGCGGTAGAGATGAGAGCGTTAAGAAGCATGAGTGGATTAAAACTGAGTGACAGAGTAAGAAATAGTGTGATAAGAGAACTTTGTGGTATAAAAAAGACGTAGTGACTAAAATTGAGAAAGGTATGCTTAGATGGTTTGGGCATGTAGAGAGAATGAACGAAAGGAGACTGACAAAAAGGATTTATGAGTCAAGAGTGAATGCGAAAGTTGGAAGGGGAAGACCAAGGCGAACGTTCCTGGACCAAATCCAGGACATTTTAAATAACGGCCAGGTCAAGAGTACTCTAAACCGACGAACTTGTATGAAAGGTTTAATGAGATTGAAAGAAGCGAAGGAGATATGCAAGGATCGTGGCAAGTGGAAGGGTGTTGTCTCTGCCTACCCCTATGGGAATGAGGCGTGATGCTATGTATGTATGTATGTAAATATTCATGCGATAAATTGTTTGTTATAAGTATATTATATATGCTACAATCCAATGGATTTACATCTTAATCTCTTCATCTACTATTTGGGTCGACCTTTTCATTTATTTTACTAGCAAATTATTTTTCTTACAGACTCTTCTCGAACATGTGCAATTTGGACTTCTTCGTGGAGTAAATGAAACTGTACCGAACACTATAGAAGATTGCATCTATTATTAATTTAATCTATTATTGAAATAAAGATATGTTTAAAGAATACAATTTAAAATGAAGTTTAAGTAATGAAAAACAAATCAACTACTATCACTTCTAATTAACTAACTCGTTAATTGTTATATAGAACATGTTAGATTTACTTCAATGCTTTTGTCATTAGAAAAGTAGGGGCTGTTTAAAAATGAATTTGAAATTCCTAATTTTAAAGTCTAAGCTACTCGTAATGTGATTTTTCAAAAAGCAATAGAATTGCAGATTACATCAAAAGAGCTCAAGAAATCAACATTAACAGACAAAGCAATACAAAGATCATTTTGTTAAATCTCCATAACATCATTTGTTCACATAATAAGATTTGCTTTTACACGATTTGTCATTTTGCTGATTGTTAAGAGAGTCGATAAACAAACCTCTAAAAGGTCGACAAACCATTAGCAGACTATCCAGTTGTAATAGACGTCTACAGCCGTCGGTCTATGAGAATCATTTAACATTGATGAGTTTACTCGTTTGCTCGCTGATTTCTATAAAAAACGACGGCGTTTTATAAATTCTTCTCATTATAGATCTAAATAAGCTGTAAGGTGTGAGTCATGTCAATGTGAAAAGCGCAGTTTCACAAGTGACCCCTTAGTATTTTCCGTTTATTTTTAATTGCAGTAATTGTAACAGTGCAGAGGTGAATATTAATTATGAGTGAAAAGATTAATTACACGTAAAAGACGAAATATCGAATCACTCAGTCCAGTTATGTTTAGTTCCAGATAGATTAGCGTAGGCTGTGATCTAACCATTATGTCAACGATAACAGTGGATTTTAGGTAAATGATGATACATTCTACTATAATACAGCAAACCTTCTAGAGGGTGATCCTCCATGGGAGCTAAAGGCGAAAGTCCTCGCGGAGGCTTACCATTGCAGAGTAGTTGCGAGAATTACCAGATATCTAAGAAGTTAGGAGGGTCTGGGTCCTAGCCAATAGAGCCTTGATTTAAAGATGGAAGGCAGACCTCGAGTCTCCAGTACCCGGAAGAAGTCATCGTGGAGGCGATTTGTCCTCATCTGGAGAAACGGCTGGGATCACTTTCCTACAGATTGATTCAGGTGCTTACCATTCATGGTTACTTCGGCAAATACCTGTTCCAAATGTGGGTAGGATGTAAAAGATCGGCTATCTACCACAAGTGCGGTGCCCCTGCAGCCATAGCGCATCACACGGTAAAAGAATGTCCAGCCTGGGGAAATCAGGGACATATTGTGATGTCGCTGGTCGGCACTGACCTCTCACTGGCCGGTATTATAGATGGAACAAATGCACTATTCGTCAGTGAGCAGGCCTGGAGAACGGTTGCGTGACCATAAAAGAGGCAGGGTAAAGGGAGAGTGAATGCCGCCGAAACACTTCAGTCCCGATAGAGGGTAGTAGGAACCAGAAGATGGAGGGTTTTACAACTTCTCCCATTATAAAGAATCTGTGAGCCAGCCTCATCCAATGAGCCAGAGACGAATGCCTCAACGAACCTTTGGCTTCCCTTGAATAGATGACGACGGATCTTCCTGGGTTTTAGTGAGTATTCTCGCAATGCCAGCGAGCCCCACACTCTGTGCCTAAATGCATGTCCCAACGTAAAAAAATATATATATGTCGGAGTGCAAGAGGCTGTGGATCGCTGGCGCCATCTGTGTATCGGCGTGGGGGCAGAGTCAATAAGTGGCAGTCCGGCGCGTCTCTCGGCAGTTCTCGAGTGGCGGTCGGCCGGCGTGGTCGACAATTGAAACTGTCGCATTCTTAGCTATTATTGTGTACTAAGTGTTTAATTGCACCAACATTACCCACGAACGCCCACAGAATAAGAAATTAAATAATGAATCCAATTAATAACGAGGTCGGCGGAGAACCCTACGCCACTGTGCTTCATGCTTCTCCGTTCTCTCTTATTAGGACTTCAGATTAGACAATATTATAGAACTGTCTTTCAGGGAATCAAACGCCGGAGCTTGGTAGAAAATCGAGGCCGTCATAAGATTAATTTAAATAACCAATTAGCAATAAAAGCTTTAAAAGATTGCAAGACTTATACGAAGCTTGTAAGACATTCTGATATATTCTTTATAGCGTGTTGCATAACAAATCGAATTGATCTCTAGCCATGTTACTTTTTATCTAGTTATGGCAAGGTGTTTTAAGTGTTTCCTGTATCGAGTTTTACGCATAATACTATCCAACTTTTAAAGCAGTTAAGTAACTGACAAGTAAATCTAGTCCTTGGTGCTTGTATAGAACAAACGTTATTCCTTTTTCTAAATAAATAGACCGAGATATTATTAATCTGGTTCATATTAATAAAGTTAACGATTTTGAAGTTGGAGAAATGTAAATTATTAATATCTCAGTAAATTTATATGGAAATGCAAGCGGAATTGGTCCTTCAAACCCGTTCGTACCATAAACTGTCCAAGCTTCATTATCATATGCAAACTATTTCAGTAAATGGAGATGATATAGCGCTTGCATATTTGAAATTTAAATCCCACATAGATATAGTGCAATACAATTTAAGTCATAAATATGTTCTTTCCGTGTGTGGATAAATATTATGTATATAATAAATAAAATCAAATACACAAACGAACGCTGTGGTATAAAAAATAATTTGACTAAAATTGGTTTGGGAAAGGTTTGCTTAGATAGTTTGGGCACGTAGAGAGAATGAATGAAAGGAGACTGATAAAAAGGATTTATAAGTCAAGAGTGAATGGTATATTTTGGAAGGGGAAGACCAAGACATTTTAAACAAGGGCCAGGTCAAGAGTACTCTAAACCCACGAACTGGTATGAAAGGTTTAATGAGAATGAAAAAAGCGAAGGAGATTTGCAAGGGTCGTGGCAAGTGGAAGGACGTGGTATCCGCCTAAAGGACGTCCACCCTATGGGAATGAGCCGTGATGCTATGTATGTATGTAAATACACAAAAAATGTACGCGACGCCAATCGATTTATTTAAAAAATGAAATTTTCATAAGCATCTTACCAGAACCCATATTGTTATGCTTTACTTAGTGACTAGCTCTCCAACTTTAAACTCTGTAATACTTATCAAAACATCACATTTCGTACTTTAAAACATCGTCTTGAATAAGGATTTATATTTAAATATTTATATCCTAGATATAGGGATAGAGGTAACCTTGGAGACGCATTGACTTTACAGAGAAATTATGTATCTTCTAACTTAAACATTAAATAGGAAGGGTCTTCTCCTTTTCCATACTGAATATAAAATTCAGTTTTGTGAATGTATAAGGTAGTAATCACCAATGGCAGTTAATGTTATAAAAAACCTATACCACTTTTAACACCAAAAATGTGTAGAATATAGAATCTTAATATGATTGATGACGAATTGGGCCACAGTAATACATCCAACAAGTTTTAAAAGACCAGCGATATTGCACCAGACAAAATAATGTATTGATATATCACACCAAACAATTAATAATCTCCAAAGCTGTTCGCAAATCTACTACCAATTTGGAAGGTTGATTCTACCGAGGAGATACCTGCAAATAACTC
Organism: Elymnias hypermnestra; assembly: GCA_015832385.1. Lineage (NCBI taxonomy): Eukaryota > Metazoa > Arthropoda > Insecta > Lepidoptera > Nymphalidae > Elymnias > Elymnias hypermnestra. The sequence continues at coordinate 3,680,794 of JACTOM010000912.1, read as the reverse complement.
AGTAGTTACTTTGACTGCATAAATGACTTATGAAAGTCCTAAATCAATTTTGAATTTGTGGGAAATTTTGCGGTTTACATTCTGAATAACGCTTAAATATCTATAAGTCGATCTTATCTGTGGACGAGGTACTGTGTATTCGCCATCAGAAATACGAGTGTTGCAACGGTGTCCAAGGCGTGGGTAGTAATAAATTGGTCCAACAATTTACACCCTGAGCTGACTAATGCCGGTCTAATGAACCGGCGACATGGAGTATAATATCAGAAGGATCACATACACAAGTTATGGCTTTCATATAAATTATACATTCGTCGGATTTTACTCAGCGGCGAGAGACCAGAGGAAGTGAACGCAATTAAAGAATGAAATATCACCGGCGACATCGTTTACTATGTAATGGGGACATTTCGTAAATCTGTGTTATGCAAATGCTTGTTTTATCAATATCTATAATTTTCTCCTAATATATAACCGTTGATATGCTATCTACAATTAAAGTTATAAAGTTTTTTTTATTTCGTTCCAACAGTAATTAACATCATCAAATTCTAACGTTGTGGTATAAAAGAAGATGTAGTGAAAAAAATTGAGAAAGGTATGCTTAGATGGTTTGGGCATGTAGAGAGAATGAATGAAAGGAGACTAACTAAAAGAATTTTTGAATCAAGAGTGAATGGGAAAGTTAGAAGAGGAAGACCAAGGCGAATGTCCCTGGACCAAATCCAGGATATTTTAAATAAAGGCCAGGTCAAAAGAACTCTACACCGAAGAAATTGTATGAAAGGTTTAATGAGAATGAAAGAAGCTAAGGAAATATGCAAGGATTTTATGGGAATGAGTCGTGAGTCAAATTCTAACAAGTAATAGTTCCTTACAATTTTAAAATCAATAATCAGAAACAAACGATTTAGCAAGATCTTCTTGAAGCTATTACATAGAAAGAAAGCGTTAAACCTTTTACTTAAACTTTCATTAGATGGCGATTGAAATGTTGAACAAGATTTATGATGGGGGAGTATAAACTGTTGTAGGAATTGAATACATACATACATACATAACATCACGCCTCATTCCCATAGGGGTAGGCAGAGACAACATCCTTCCACTTGCCACGATCCTTGCATATCTCCTTCGCTTCTTTCATTCTCATTAAACCTTTCATACAAGTTCGTCGGTTTAGAGTACTCTTGACCTGGCCGTTATTTAAAATGTCCTGGATTTGGTCCAGGAACGTTCGCCTTGGTCTTCCCCTTCCAACTTTCGCATTCACTCTTGACTCATAAATCCTTTTTGTCAGTCTCCTTTCATTCATTCTCTCTACATGCCCAAACCATCTAAGCATACCTTTCTCAATTTTAGTCACTACGTCTTCTTTTATACCACAACGTTCTCTTATCACACTATTTCTTACTCTGTCACTCAGTTTTAATCCACTCATGCTTCTCAACGCTCTCATCTCTACCGCATTTATTTTACTTTTGTGATTTTTCTGCCATACCCAGCTTCACTACCATACATAAGTGTTGGCACCAACACTCCAGCATGCACTGCATGAATTGAATAAAACATAAAAATAGTGACCATTTACATTAGCGTAAGAAGTCCCTTTTCTCAATTTGAAGAAAATATTTTGGACGATGTGTTTGTAATAATTTCTAACTATGTGAGTTTAATAGAAACATTAATACCTTTCAAATGTATCTAATTTGGGAATCACCTGATGAGTGTATTCAAGGCCTACAATGGACATACTTGTATGTTATAACTTCTTGATTATTTGTCACAAAAACTCAATATATTGAAAGCTTTGAAAGTTAACAGTCCCTTCAAAACGCTGTAACTTATTGCATGCTTTATATGCAAAACATCCGCTTAGGCCATTATTCAGTGCAGTCCAAACTGAAGAATATGCAAATTTTACCCACGCTGTTTCCATGTTGCGAGGCATACAGATATTAAAGTATCTGCACTTATCTTAGAGATACTTGTGACAAATCGTCCCTGCGGGCCGTACGCTATTGACTTGCTATCAGTTAGGCTTGTTTTACACAGTCAGCATAAGTGCGTATTTTTTTTAAATACTGAAAGATTCACACTTGACTATAACTTCACCTGATGGTAGCTGATTGGTAAGAAGTTCACCTCTTCTGGTTACTACATATCCTTGAACCAAAACACAAATTCATTGCTTGACAGCGAGTCTTTTCCTAGTCCATGAGCGAGAGAGGGAGAATGCAGCGGATGCTCCCGCTCACCGCCGAAGGAGGCAGGGTACTAGGCGGCGCGTGTTTGCGCGCCTCCTTCCATCTCCTTGAATCCCCAGTTGAACTCATCTGGGGTACCAGGGACGAAAGCGAAAATTGAACACCTGGTGCCTCACTTACGGATGAAGAGGGTTCCGCTGGGTTTTAGTGGGTATTGCGAGGTCTCCTCCCTCGCCGAATCCCACACTCCTGACCTGCAGGTCGGGGTTCGTGCCTAAATGCATTTCCCAGCGAAAAAAAAAAGAGTCTTTTCCTAGTAGGTTGGTAAGTTGCCACGTCTGAATCTTTCCACTAATCTAGATCAGTCTCCTACATGTTCCATGCCATCTCTAACTAAAACGAGTATTTGCTCTATTAATCGGTAAAATGTTTAAAGTTTTCTATGAAATTACTAACTTAAATTCAAGCTGGATGGCGTAGCTGCTAATTGTAATTGTTTTATTTTACTTGTTGTTATTTAATTAAAATTGAACTCATCGATTTCCTTAAATATATTTTAATCATGTTTTCATGATTTGGATTTACAAAATATCTTAGTATCACTCGTAATAAACAGTAACTCATATCGTGTAAACGCTGCCTTAGACAAAGATGATAGCTCCCGGGGCTAGGCACGGTTCAATTCCAACCACACGCAGTTTGCTTCTATTTTATGTACCAGAAATACTTGAAGACTGCATTGTTTCTAAGGAAAGTTGCTACCTTGCTCTGTACATATTGGGCATTGCAACATAACTCCAGCGTAAAAATGGCGAAGGGAAAGCCTTTCGTGGGAATCGTATCAATGCACTATATAAATGGAACATTATTTTGTAATCCAAATTTATTCAGGCACAGTGGCTGTAATATTATTGTGATTATGTACATCATTCATTAGTCCAAATTTATTTTTCTAGAAAGTCTCCATCAGATCCCTGAAACCCGAGATAAACTGGTGGATTTTTGTTACAAGTCATGGTTACGAATACAAGTTCTTATGAACTAAAATATCGTGAGGAAACTTGCATTTCCTGGGAGTAATATAACATGCCAACTCGCATTTGAGTAAAGGGTGGATCTATAATTTAAAAACCTCGTCTCTTATGAGGGAGGAAGCCTTTTTCTTTGACAATAGTCTGATGGAAGTGTAGCTAAGCAGAATATCTCCAAAAACCTAGCGGGCTCCTACAATGCGCTCGATGAGGCATTCTAATCTGGTAGCCCGGATGAAACCTTATCCAGGTTTAAGGCATCTTCTTCTAAATAAACTTGTGTAATTGATAGCAGAAGCTTTAAATGCAACCTCCCACAACCTCTCAAGTATCTGCTTTAGCACTGGTTACCATTGCACGTGCTATGTTGGTCAACAAGAAGTTTTCTTCTAATCAGCAACACTAGGAGATGCTGAAGCACTATACCCACGCCAGATGGGTTCAGGAGTTTGATGCAGGCTCAGCAATGTTAATAGCTGGTTTTACTGTGCAACCAGCTAAAGACAGTCATCAATGCACTTAATAGCAACCAATTAGGACGTAAACCGTGCAAAATTTACTAACAGTAATAAAACAAGAGACATAGCTAGCGTGTTCGACTTTACGCGAGATTAATCGTCCTATTCTGAATTGGATGTATTCGACTCCTAATGGCTATTAAAGCTCTATTGCAAGACCGACTGACATCCGCTTGCATTCAGCCGTCGAATTTCCTATCTCTGACAATGGTACCACTTCTTGGACGATATCAAATTTTATGAGGCCTGTATATAATAAGACTACGGGTACGGTGTGAAATAGTATAGAAATAAATAATATTGGACTGTTTAAACCAAATACATATAGTCTATTTTTATTATTATTGTCTTTCTGCCTTTCTCTATATTTGGCCACGTTAATCTCTAGAGCAACTGGACCGATTTTGCCTGGACTTTCTTACTAGAAAAGATTGAAAGAACAGCATACTTATTCCTTTATACTGGAATAAAAAGAACCAGCTATAATTAGCTACAAGTTTACGTTACTATCACATTTGTTTGTGGTTTCCGTATACACTAAGGATAAAAATTTGCTTATGTTATCTATCTATCATATATACATACATATATATAGCATCACGCCTCATTCCCACAGGGGTAGGCAGAGACCATGTCCTTCCACTTGCCACGATTCTTGCATATCTCCTTCGCTTCTTTCATTCTCATTAAACCTTTCATACAAGTTCGTCGGTTTAGAGTACTCATGACCTGGCCCTTATTTAAAATGTCCTGGATTTGGTCCATGAACGTTCGCCTTGGTCTTCCCCTACCAAGTTTCGCATTCACTTTTGACTCATAAATCCTTTTTGTCAGTCTCTTTTATACCACAACGTTCTCTTATCACAGTATTTCTCATTCTGTCACTTTTAATCCACACATACTTCTCAACGCTAAACCAAACGGCCACTGATTTCCACCAAAACTATACATCTGACTAACTTGAAATTAAGCAAAGCATAAATTGTTTTATCCTTTGTCTTTTATAGACTCTGAAACCATCAGTTTCCCAAATTGGGCACAAACCAGACCATAATGTAGAGGATTGACAAGAAATTGACTGTGTAACGGACTTGTCCGTACATAAATAATTATATTTATGGATTTTTCATACTTTCATACATATTATAAAAAGAGTATAAAAATATATTATTTATTAATCATAAAATAAAATTAATATATTAAGAAGATTAAATAAGCAAATAATTACAAAATATTATCAAAGTCGGATTCACGTATAGACGGGGCGCGTTCGTGTATTGAACCGCGCGGATCGTCACGACAGCCTCCGCGCATATATAGGGAGTGGTGAGCGGCGCGAAGCGATGCGGCACGGAGATGTCGCGAATGTATGACTGCATGTATTGTATGAGATTATGCGCCTAGCGAATAGAGGGACCGAATTTAAATATTAAAACAATATTTAAATTATAATTAAATATTATAAATAAAATAATAAATGTCATACATTACTACTGGGGCGATACACATATTAGTTGAGTTTATCTTGACTATTTCGAACGAGCGTGCTTCGGCATGCCTACAGTTGGTGTTGCGATCCTACCTTTCACTAGGAGAGGTTGGGGTTCGACTCCAGCTTATTATGGTGTCTTAAATGATANAGCGGTAAGTGGTTACTCCACTTACTGCTTATTTTAATATGCGATAGAAAAGAAGTCTGTTGATAGACCTTCCTTGATGGCTATTATGATACATTATAATATTATCCCACAGTCACCCGTGAGATGACTGTGTTTTATTTTATTAAAACAAAAACTACTGATCCAATGGATATTATTTAACATATAATTAATGTTCCCTCAAATTACTATTTGTAATGCCTTATGGATATAATAAAATAATATTAAGATTATCAAATTTCACATTCTCTTTACCTCTGACGCTCTAAAAGGATTTGGATTACTATGAATACAACATATTAATGGGTTCTAACTAGCTGGACGATCGTATATGGCCAAATATAATTATCTTATTATACTCCAGCTATGCTTTTAAATTATGCCAGATGCGAGAGGATGGTTTATGTATATTTTTATATTTATGAAAAAAAAAAAATTATATTGAGTATTGATGAGTGAGGTCGATACAGTTACAACTGCTACCACATTAAGAATGGGATCCCTACATTAATTCCCTTAAAGGTATATATGTATTTTCTAGAATATTCCATTAAAGTCAGTCAAAGCATAGTTCGAATGTTAATTCGTGATGAATGGGCATACAGGCCCCATGTTGCTTTTATTCGTAATCACCGGACCTTGCACCGCATTGTAATAATAGTGATCTATCAAAGTACAATTATATCGAAGTGAGTAAATAACACCGTGCTTGGTCATTATCGTGAAGGTCAGGCCAACTGTCAAGTTGCTTTGTCATACAGTTATTAAGTGGGCCTTAGATCATATTAAAAGCAGTCTATTTTATACACACATTAGCTGAAGCTTCTTTTCGTTGGTGTATACATTTAGAGACCCTAACATTGTGAACGTGGGACTTGCCGAAGGAGGAGACCTCGCAATCATCAATAAAACTAAGCGGAACTCTTTTCATTTCTAAATTAGACACCAGATAATCAGCTTGCGCATTCCTCCCAATCGTTCCGGTTAAGTTCAACTGACGATTCATGGATGGCACATTTACTACAGTCTCCCTCTGTCGCTCGAGAGCTTCCTTTACGAGATTACGGTCACTTCCACTCAACATCTCCCACAAGTGAGCATCGTGACTATAATACTGTCCAGCGAGAAGTCCTTGCCGATAATTTTCTATAAAGACTATAGAACCTGTTTTTAAGTGACATAAAGGTTTTATGAGAGTCAAGAGTGAACAGGAAAATTGGAAGGGCAACCAAATCCAGGGCATTTTAGATAAGGGCCAGGAGTAATCTAAACCGACGAACTTGTATGAAAGGTTTAATGAGAATGAAAGAAGTGAAGGATGCAAGGATCGTGGCAAGTGGAAGGACGTGGTCTCTGCCTATGAAAATGAGGCGTGATGCTTTGTATACATGTGTTTTAGGTGAGGAATGTATTAAGGCGGTCGTGAGACTAGGACTCGGCGAGGGAGGTGACCTTGCAATACCCAGTAAAGCCCAGCGAAACTCTCTTTATCTGTGTTAGTGGAATCTCCAAGGATCAATATCTCACTCTCCGATGTCCCGGATGAGTCCAATTCATGAGATGTGAGTTCAGGAATGCAAACGATGTGAGTGAACGGTGAGAGAAAGCATCTCATTCCCGACGACGATACACATTAGCTGACCCACACAACTCCATTTGCATATACGTAAATGTAGGACTGAACACACAGGACAAACTCATTTTTTTTTTAATAAAGGGAGTCTGTTAATTGGTACTGGAAAGCTGTTAATTTGAAATTAAATTAATGAAGCTATAAATTAAAATGCACCATGAGGTTCGTTTTGTAAATTTGATGTATTTAATTGTTGTTTTAAATGCATCATTGTGCTTTTCGATGAAGAATTATATCGTGAGGAAACCTGCTTTGCTCCAAGTCTGGAATAAATACCTGCCAAATCGCAATAAAGTTAGTAAGCTGCTACTTACAATATCAATTACTCGATCTGTATGTTATTAAAATTGAACAAGCATGTCTGAGGTTTATTGTTTGCATACATTATAATACTAGGTTAACTTATTAAAATGTCCACGCAGAAAGCCTTGTAAATATAACTCGGAAATGGTTCCCACAGCCTAGACTGTCACAGTACTGATTATAGGTATATTAAGTTGTTCTGGTGGAAATATTGACCGTGATGATTTAATTTAGTCACTTATGCCATAAATCGCTCAATTTTCTAGAGTGGAATGCGAAAGGGATCCTCTAGTGATCTTTTCGTTTATTGCGGACAGATTAGTGCTTGATTGTGATCACACCTGATGTAAAATGATGATACAGTCTAAGTTAGAAGCGCCCTAACCTGGTGAGAGGAAATTTTACCTATTATGGTTTCTACAAACAATCGTACTGGAAAAATAAGGATTTGCTAGATTTTTTTGGGTTTTCTGATACTTCAGCGAGTCTCACACTTCTAATTGGTGGGATTTTGTCTTCTACTGGGATTTATAAAACTATTACCACACGAAAAAAATAATTAATGTATGGTTTTAGGAAATCACTGAATGAGAATATAAATGCTGTTAGATTAGAGCTTGGCTGTTAACTTCCACTACGCAATCAGCTGTAATGCTACACGCGATAAATAGACGAAAAAATTTGAAGCGCTGTCCAAGTAGTTTCACTTTAAAAAGCATGTGAATAGGAAATGACATTTATGTTTTAAACTGTTATATTCAGAGGCAATTCTCTAAAATATGGTATGACAAGTTTGTTTTTACTTCTTCTATTAAAAGAAATAAACAAACACTACCATTTCAAAAGCTTTAGTTATTCAAATATATCCCGGTTGAATTTCGACATTAATATATTCCTCTAAATCCAATTTTTAAACCGCATAAAGTTCAGATAACGTAAACAAAATTATAATGATACCTTTTCAATTACGTTTTATACATTTTATTAGGGGTTTAAAGGGACTTATAACCAGTTTTTATGTGCTCTGTGTTGGATGTCCCGCGGTTTCGATATGGCGCGAAGGAACCCTATCCCCATACGGCACAGATCTATGAATAAATAATTAATACGAATAAAAAATTAAGATTTATAACTCTTTAGGCACGCAGATGACCCTCGAAATTATACAAATCTAATTGGACATTTATTAACGCTATAAAAATTAGATTTTTTATAATTCGGTTTGTTTGGATATGAAATTAATTTTTATGATAGTTAATTTAGTGGGCGCGGGTTAAAGGGGTTGACTGTCGAGATGGAAATTATAGGTAAATGACGTGAAAGGCTTCGTGATACTTTTGTATATGATTGCCTAATTAACGTCACATTCTCCAAGGCTTTAGCTTTCTGGAATATCATCTTATTACCATTAATTTATCTAAGTGTTAATCCACAGTCCAGTTTATTATAAACTATTAGTAAATATCTCTGATGCTGTGACTTCACCTCACCTTGAGGGCCTCGCTGGCGCAGTGGTGCGAGTATTCGCTTTGCTAGCGGAGGTCCCGGTATAGGACGAATTTAGGAAATTGTATTTTCTAATTTGTCTGAGTCTGGACTGGTGGGAGGCTTCGGCCGTGGCTAGTTACCACCCTACCAGCAAAAACGTACCGCCAAACAAAGAGATTTGTGTTCCGGTACGGTGCTGTGTAGAAACCGAAAGGGGTATATCGCCTCTTAACAGATTAGCACGCTTTCATCTTAGACTGTATCATCACTTACCATCAGGTGAGATCACAGTCAAGCGGTAAACTGTCAGCAAAAAAAAAATTCATGTGCACATGGACATGCGCAATATGGACATGAGTCCATTTGGCTGACAGCCACCGACAGACACAGCACCTTCTTCATTTGAACCTTGATAGTAGCCATGACTTCATCAATCTTCTGTGTCATGGACTTGTGATAGGAGAGAAGACTAGGGAGCTTGCCCGCCTTGTTGAGATCGGGACCCAGTGAACGAAGGATTTGTTTGATAAAATACTCAAAACGCCAGGAAAGCATCATATCCAATAATATATACAAACTGGTAACCAGCCCTCGCTTTTCTAATGTCTCTTTCTCTCGTTCTTTATCTATACTCATTCATGACTGGTGACAGTGGTCCATGCTTTCAACCTGATTCTATTGGTAGATACTTCATTTGGATATAGATTTGATTAGACTCGCTCAGCTGAGCGATCAGCCCATCGTGTTTATAAACCGCCTCGCGATCTTTTTTCATCAGTATTACCGTTATTATCAACTTTTCCAAACTGCAGTTCTCCATCATGATGTATCCGAAATAAGCCAGAATTCGTTGAGAACATAAGGATACGAGCCTAACCTTGCTTCCGATCTGCGAGAGAATGGATGTGATTGTGCGTTTAGCTGTTCAAGGAATTCTTAGCATTCGCCTCCAACACCACATCTTGAACCCATCGTCGTCTTTGTCTCAACCAATGGACGTCCACAACTGGACAAAGTTCTCTCTTAATGAATTCCAATGGGCCCAGCGGCTGCCAGCGACCCACCTGGGGGGGTCTGCCGACGCTGCGTTTTCCGGTGCGGGGCCGCTACTCTAGCACCTTCGGGCCCCAACGTCCATCGGTTCTGCGAACTATGTGCCTTGCCCACTGCCACTTCAGCTTTGCAATGCGGTAGGCTACGTCGGTGACTTTAGTTCTACGGATCTCCTCATTTCTGATTTGATCACCATATATGCATTTTTCTTGTCTTTATGATCTTAGTTTAAAGCATAGGGGGTAAAGGAGAGAACGACAACAATATCTAGTAAACTGGGAAACCAGGTGGCTCTAGCGTCCTTCGAATATAATTAGCTCTTGAAATGTCGGTACGGAAAGCAAGGGAAAACCACTGCAATTTTCTCAAGAGAGACATGTTAGATCGAAACGTCGCTGGGCTCGTCTTATTCCTGGATATAGTCTGTATTCCTTAAGAGATTGTTATATGCCACTGTAGACTTTTATGTAGCGATTAGGCAGCGTTTAGCTAAAAGCTCCCAGGGGGTTTAATTAGTTCCGATTCTAACAATTATTATTTTATTTCAACCAATTTACACGAAACTACGACTGAATTATATACATAAACCTTCCTCGTGAATTGCTCTATCTATTGGTGAAAGCTGCGTTAAAATCAGTTTAGTATTTTTTTATTAATAAATAGATGCAACGGAGGAGTCCTTATACCTTTGACTGCGATGAACTTTGAAGCTATTTAATTGATCATGATGTTTTTTTTTTAAATTTCATTACAACATAATACATTTTAACTTTTGACTGGATGGATGTAGACTGCCTCATTGGTCTAGTGGTTAGCATGTTCGACTACAGACATGAGGTCCTGGGTTCGAGTCCCGGGTCGGGCCTATTCAAAAATCAATATTGAGTTTTCTGTTAAGAGTTTCTTAATATTTGCCCGAGGTTGGGAACTTGGCGGTCTGATCCACCCCCGTGCCTCGGAGAGCACGTTAAGCCGTCGGTCCTGCGCCTGATCTCTCGCCAGTCGTGTCGGATTCCCGTCACATCGGACTATAAGAGTGAAGGAATAGAGAGTGCACTTGTGTACTATGCCTGCCAATCCGCAGTGGAGCAGCGTGTTGGGTCTATGCTCTAAAATCCCTCTCTCATGCGAGTGAGGAGGCCTGTGCCCAGCAGTGGGACGTAATGGGCTGCTACTTACTTACTTTTCCATTTTACTTTTGACAGTTAGAAACAGAAACATTTTAAGACACTCCATTTATATTTTCTTACTAAATAAATTAACTTTAACGGTGTTATACTGAAGTCTTGTTAAAACCGTATATTGGGGGTTACTACTTGTTTGTGTTCCATCGTAGATATATGGATACAGATTGTACATCACAGGCATATGATCTCAAAATCCTTCCCGCCGCTTCCCATCGAAATTTATAAAAAAAACAACTCAAGTGTACGCCATCTGGCATCTACATGTGTTAATTCTCCGCATATGCGTGGATCATTCAAAGCATTTTTATTGGAACTCAGTTGACGTAACGCGTTATCAATAGGGTTATGTATGAGTTTGTTACCCCTAGATTGATCCAGGGGTGATCAAACTTTGGCATATACAAGATCTATCTTTTATCTATTTATAGAATTCTTACGTTCTTTATAACTTCATTTTTTTCAAAATCTTTCTCTGTTCAAGCTGCTCGTCTTTGGAACTCACTGCCGATCAAATAAAAGACTACTTCCTGTCCAAGACTTGACTAATTGATACTGTTATTATTAATTATTATTAGTGTTATCACTATTAGTTGTAAATAGATTAAGTACAGCTTTCTCTGCTTCTTTTGTATGTGTCCTTCTGAGCGCTTTTTGTTGCCTAATAATGTATACGTTTATGTCTTTATTTTATGTAATGGGTGTGCAATAATATAATTTTCACAATGTTTCTTTCCCCATTCCCTTCTAGTAAGATATCATGCTGCTTCATTGGTCTAGTGGTTTGCATGTTCGACTACAGACATGGGTTCGAGTCCCGGGTCGGGCCAATTCGAAATCGATATTGAGTTTGCTATTAAGATTTTCTCAATATATGCCCGAAGTTGGGAAGTTTGCGGTGTCGGTCCTGCGAATGTTCTCTCTCCGGTCGTGTCGGATTCCCGTCACATCGGACTCTCGTAACTTTTAATGGACTAATGTCGATGTACCAAAATTTAATCAAATATATTTACATAACACAATACATGTATCTATTTTATTAAAGTTCTACTATTATACTGTCCCTATATATATATATAATTGTTTAACTCAAATTTTTCACGGATTGAGTTTTAGGTTATGTGCTCACTGTCAGTGGTATATGTCTATCGCACACTATACAATGAATAGAAAGAGGGTGAAGCGTCTGTCCGCAATATCGTTAGCGTTGTTAGCGCTAGAATAGAGTGAGAGTGAAGGAGCCTACCGTTGTCTTATTCATGAGAGAAAGGGAAGCCAGACTAACTGGTGACGTAACGAAGCCGCATACACTCCCATAAGAAGTTATCACTTCAGTTTTAAAATCTACATTATAGTAAAATGTTTCCAGGCAATTAAATAGTAATAACCGAACCGATTGATAGAGGATGGTGTGAAAATAAAGTAAAACTATAATAAAGTAAACAAATTAACAGAATAAGTAACAAATTAAGGAATTTTTCCCTAATGATAGCATTTTGGTGGTCACATTTCTGAGACGGCGCCTTCTCAGAGGGACGTCCGGATCGTGACATTAGATGAATGGGTGATCTTTTATCCTTTTAAAGTCCTGGTGGTTTTCTATTAATAATTAATGATTTCGATTGTTTTTCTTAAAGTAATGCAAAACTCTTAAGCGTCTCTTTATAAAGAACACAAGTAAGGTAAGAAGCAGCCCATTGACGTCCCAGTGCTGAGCACAGGCCTGTTCACGAAAGGGTGTTTTTAGAGGATAGATATATAGTACATAAGTATCCCTCATATTCCTTCACCCTCTCTATACCTGCACTCTCGTTGTCCAATGGAACGGCAATCCAACACGACTAGAGAGAGACCACGAGCAAAAATGACACAGTTATTAGCATTAAATACATCAGAAAGCTATGATGGCCTAGTGGTGAGACGCGTAGATCCTCGTTTAGAGAAATTATAGGATCGAATCCAGTTCTTTCCAACCCATCACCGTGCTTTTCGTTTAAGGAAAACATCGTGAGTATACTTGTATATCCAGGAGTAATCCCGAAGCCTATCAGCAGTGGAACAGCTCGGTGAGTATGTGTTCTAAAATCCTCTCTCCTATTAGTGAGAAGGCCTCTTCCCAGCAGTGGGTCATTAATAAGCTGCCACTTACCAATATATAAGAAATAGTAGCCAAATACTTTTCAAATTGGAGCGTTGTTGTATCAATTTCGACTATTACTAAGGTTTCTCAAAAGAGCCGTTACGCCATCGAAAGCGGACTGGTTGTGTGAACAGAAACTAGTTCCCATTATAATGTTATGTGCATAAAAAAGTACACATTAAAATCTGCCGCGATGTTACTTCATCGTTCCCAAGCTTTGCACCTAAAAGACAAGATCGTTGCCTGTTTAATTAGGTATGAGCAAGTACTGCTTTTGGCGATGTCTCTGACGTAAGCTGAGTACTTCAGTTATATTTTTTTTAGTGAATACTTAAACTTGGCTGAGTTGACAGCAGAAATCATATTTAACAATGTCTCTGTTTCAAAAATTATAATCAAATGTTTATTTTCTTTTATGGAAAATGATGGATTTGAAAGAATCATCAAGGAAGTAGATGTCTTTATATAAAGAGAAACTTAATAGTGCCTGTCTAGGATTCAAATCAGTCTTCTAAAGCAGAATTGATGAATCACACAATTAGGCTATCATGAATTGGAATAGATAACTGGTAATAGAGGTCCTGGATAAAATTCGATGCAGTCCAAATTTGCATTTTGGATTGATAGATTGCGTCGGATTTTTTTAGCTTAAAAGATGATAAGCGTCTCAGGACTCTAAAACGTTTCTTTAGACCAAAAATTCACCCTTAAATATCCAATAACTGGTTATCGTTTCAAACAATTTAAGTTTTACGAAACAGTGAATGTTGCTAGTAGTTAAATGCCTAATTTTACTTAAAATTATTAATTGAAAATTTTAATAATGGCAAGCCTTAATGAATTCATTAACTATTTTAATGTCATCTCTGCCATTAACGAGTATTAACAAAGAAATGCTTTGAATAAAGTATTTGAAGGAAAGCTAAAGAAGGCACAAGTATTAATTAATGGAAAATAAGCTATCATTATTGCCCAACATAAATTCGTCATTTAGTAATACAACCGTTGTACCTAATGCACAAACATCTATTAATAAAGGACGGCTGTATTCAATTAAAAACAAAGAAATTTGAAATTCAGATAAACGTGAATCAACAAAAACACTGGAATGTATCATACTTTAAACAAAAATCGATATAGTTTAACCCAGACGACTGGGTGATACGAGACAAGAAAGAGATGGGGTATTGTAACCCTATTGTTAGAAGGAGATGGAGACAGTAGTACGTTGGATGCAGCTGTCGCTCGCTCACGTCACAGCGGCCTAGGGACTTATTGGACCCGCTCGACCATGGACTTGAATAAACATTTGTGAAAGCTATGGTACGTTAACAGTAACATTATTATTATATAGAAGACGTCCCCACTTCGCGACGATTTGTTGCCAATTAATTCAATTTATGTTACGAGAAAAACCGACTGAATTGACAAAAGTACGTTTTTCTTTAATAACTAATGCAGCAGATATTTGTTTATCGAATGAAGAGGGTTCCGCTGGGTTTTAGTGGGTATTCTGGTGATCAATGAGTTCCATACTCCATAAAAAAAGCTATTTATTTATGCATACATACATAGCATCACGCCACATTCCATTAGAGGTAAGCAGAGACCACCTCCTTCCCCTTGCCACGATCCTTGCATATCTCCTTCGTTTCTTTCATTCTCATTAAATCTCATACAATTTCAGCGGTTTAGAGTACCTGGCTCTTATTTAAAATGTCCTGGATTTAACCCAAGAATGTTCGCCTTTGGTCTTCCCCTTCCAAATACCCCATTCACCTTTGCGTCAGTCTCCTTTCATTCATTCTCTCTTCGTTCCCAAAGCATCTAAGGATATCTTCTTTTAAACCACAACCCTATAAATATTTACAGTGAAAAAAAATCAAGGCATGATGGTCTATTGTTTATTACATTCTTATTAGTATAACTCAGAATCTGAACGCCCTTAGGAACAATCTTATACACCTAATTGTAGTTCAAAATATGTTAATTTATACATTCAACATCTTAAAGACAATATTCGTCACGAAATTGAAGAAATTCAGCCTGAGATGTAGCAGGATGTCATGAAAAATGCCTTAAAAGAGCTGAAAGATGCATAGCGCATCCCGGTCACAATTTAACTGATATAATTTTCCAATCATATCGAAAAAGAAATGTGAAGACCAAATAAGTTTTTTATAAAAACCAAAACTACTTATCTTTTCTTTGAACAAAGTTATAGGCAATCAAAATGGTAGCGGGACTTTTGCTCCATCCTATATTACACAAAAATAAAACGATGTTACCGAAACTGCTTTCAATAGAAACACAATATTGACGTTCCTAAATACGGATTTCCTGATATTCCTTTCACATTGGATTCTACATTAAGAAATAAATGGATAATCATTCGTCGCTTCAACCGATGGACGTCCACTGCTGGACATAGGTCTCACGAAATGATACCCATAAGGCCCGATCTTGCGCCGCCTGGCTCCAGCGGCTACCGGCGACCCTCTTTATGTCATCGGTCCACCTTGTGGGGGGTCTACCTACACTGCGCCGCCCGGTGCGGGGTCGCCACTCCAGCACCTTCGGGCCCCAACGTCCATCGGTCCGTCGGACTATGTGGCCCGCCCATTGCCACTTCAGGTTCGCGATTCGTAAGGCTATGTCGGTGACTTTAGTTCTGCTACGGATCTCCTCATTTCTGATTTGATCACGTAGAGAAACTCCAAGCATAGCCCTTTCCATCGCACGCTGAGTGACTCTGAACTTTCGTATAAGGCCCATAGTCAGCGACCACGTTTCGGAGCCGTAGGTCATCACTGGCAACACGCACTGTTCGAAGAGCTTTGTCTTCAGGCACTGAGGGAAATTGGACGAAATTATAATATCTTATATATAAAATGCTCATGTCACAGTTTTCCTACCTATACTTCTCCGAAACGGCTTTACCGATTTGTACTAAATTTGAGACTGAGAATCAGCTACTATCTATTTTTCATACCCCTAAGTGATAAGGGTTGTTCACCCTTAAATTTTTTTTTGTTTTTTTTGGACGAAATTTATTGTTTTAATTTTTTGTGATACAAAAATACATATAACCCTAAATTTTCACCTTTCTATCACCAACCCCTATTTTCTAATAGCGATAAAAGTAATTATATTATATAATACTAGCTGACCTAGCAAACTACGTTTGCTAGGTCAGCTAGTATTATATATAAAATTCTCATGTCACAGTTTTCGTACCTATACTTCTCCGAAACGGCTTGACCGATTCTCATGAAATTTTGTGAGAATATTGAGTAGGTCTGACAATCAGCCAACATCGAGTTTTCATCCCTCTAAATGTTAGGGGTAGTCCACCCTTAACATTATAAGGGGTAGTCTAAATGTTAGGTTTTTTAGATAAAATTTTTAGTTTTTATGATACAACATACAAAAATACATACAATCCTTAACTTTCACCCTTCTACGATCAACCCTTATTATTTAATATCCATTTTAGTAATTATATGTCAAAACAATGTTTGCTGGGTCAGCTAGTATTTATATACGAATATAAAAAAATAACCATTAGATCGTTACATTTTAGTTCTACTGTGAAAAAGGTTACATGTGTATCAAATCGATAACGCCGTACTGTAAAGTAAGTAACAGGCCATTAAAGTCCCACTGTTGGGCACAGGCTTCCTCACTCATATGAGACAGGGTTTTTAGAGCATAGACCCACCACGCTGCTCCACTGCGGATTGGCAGGCATAGTACACAAGTGCACTCTCTATTCCTTCACTCTCATAGACGGTAATCCGACACAACCGGAGAGAGAGATCGGGCGCAGGACCGACGGCTTAACGTGCTCTCCGAGGCACGGGGGTGGATCACACCGCCAACTTCCCAACTTCGGGCAAATATTGAGAAAATCTTAATAGAAAACTCAATATCCATTTTTGAATTGGCCCGACCCGGGACTCGAACCCAGGACCTCATGTCTGTAGTCGAACATGCTAACCACTAGAGCAATGAGGCGCCGTTCTGTAAGTCTCACTTATTGTGCTCAAGCTCAAGCTCAAGAGTTTGTTTGAACGCGGTAATCTCAGGAACTACTGGTCCAATTTGAAAAATTCTATCAGTAATAGAAAGCCTATGTATCGAGGATGCCTGTAGGCTATATATTATCACGCTAAACCTAACAGGAATGGTGTACCAATGAGGAATGTTTCAAATTTGGGGTTTTTGTCCTTTTGAGAGCTTTCGCTGAGTGCGCTGCGTAAACGGTTAAAGTTTCGCAAAAATCATCTATGACAGAATTGCTCCCCTTTAAAAGTTCTCATTCATAAAAGTTTCAGGTCTACCTTTTAAGAATGGCTCACTATATCCTTTTTTGTGCTTACCAAATTTTATCCATCTTTGTCTCTAACGTAATATTTTTTTTAAAGAATAGATTTTATAATAAGGATAACTATTGAAAGATCTTGAATCTATTGAGGATATGGAGTAATAACTTGTTACTTAAATAGCAATACATCGCAATGATTATGTTAATCATTTTTAGCGAAGCTGCTTATTACATATCGAATACTGGTACTTCTATTTATATCATAATCAATAAATGTACATCCGCTAAAAACAATAAGTTCCCAACATTTATCATCTATTAAAAAAAAAGGTAAGTAGCAGCCCATTAACGTCCCACTGCTGGGCACAGGCTTCCTCGCTCNCAATATCGATTTCGAACTGGCCCGACCTGGGACTCGAACCCAGGACCTCATGTCTGTAGTCGAACATGCTAACCACTAGACCAATGAGGCAGTCTATCATCTATTACTTCATTATAAATGAATTCAATCATTCAATGAGCCATAACAAGAACGACAGTTATGGTGTTTGCGGAACTGCATAATTACATATAGCGACAATTCACCAACCATAAATCCATAAATGGCTTTACTTATTCTGTGTTTGGATTCTATTGTCTCCGTCCAACTGGTCTAAGGTACACAGGATAAGCTCGCAAACAATTAGATTCTGGTTTTTGCCCCACGGTCGTGCAACAATCACAGATAAGGTAGCCCATAAATAACCTCTAATTACTTCCTTTGTTCATCGGGAATTAGAAATGCTTAGGGCTGATTAAACTTTACTTAAAACTAGGAAAACATTCGATCTAATTACGTGTGTTGACGATAAACTCGGACATCGTTAATTTTGTTTGTACGTGGTAAGGTTACGTTCATGGGAAAGGCACGGATACTATTATTATAGAAAGAAAGAAGAAAGAAAGAAAGAAACATTTATTCTGTAATGGTGTTACAAACAGTATTCTTAATCTCGCTTTGCAGCGTTACTGCCTGTAACACCACCTGGAAAAGGTTCACAGCTCAGCAATTGTCATGTGTTATACAACACATGACGCTGATTTTCAGCTGTGACCCCGGTATAGATAGTAATTTAGTGTCTTCCTCGCTCTCAGCCTCTTGATTTCTGATCCCGTCCAAATATGGGGAACTCTAAGAGTTACTTACATTTATAGTTTCTACACAGCATGGTACCGGTATGGTAACTAGCCACAGCCGAAGCCTTCCTCTAGGCCCAGGCTCAGACCAATTGAAAAATGTTTGAATCGGCAAATATCGTTTTTTCTATGTATTACTGAAATGAATGACTGATGATAACATTAAAGAACGACTTACAATTTAAAGTTACGAGGGTTCCTTCGCGCCCTGATCTGAGAAGAGCCCACAATAAACTCAGTCGGGTGTACGTTTTTTTTGTTATCATCTATAGAATATATATTTTAAATTTATTCTATATCTATATACATATAGAGCAATTCATTCACTCCCACGCTTTTTTGAATGCTCAATTTACCCTGCTGCCGATGAAACTCATATTTCCTAACAAAGCAAGTAATCCTATTACCAATATCGATCTGTAAAACCTAATTCGATGAATTCGTTAATTATTCTGTATCACCAGCGGCCGCTCAATGGTCGAAATTCGACTAAAATTTCAACATTACTAAGGTTTTATTGTAAAAAACTGTACTCAAAAAAAGTAGTTGTAACAATCTATTTATATAAAATAGTTCTATTTACCTATATCGCGGCATTAGTCGTACATGGCTGTACCGATTTCGACAATTCTAAATAGTAAAGTGGTCGAGCGATGGAGAGGGCTATGCTCGGAGTTTCTCTACGTGATCGAATCAATGAAATGAAGAGATCCGTAGTAGAACCAGAGTCACCGACATAGTCCTACGAATCGCGAATCTGAAGTGGTAATGGGCGGAGCACATAGTCCGAAGGAGCGATGGACGTTGGGGGCCGAAGGTGCTGGAGTGGCGACCCCTCACTGGATGGCGCGGTGTAGGCAGACCCCCCACAAGGTGGACCGATGATATAAATAGGGTCGCCGGTAAGATCGGGCCTTGTGGACGTCATTAAGTGAGACCTATGTCCAGCAGTGGACGTCCTTCGGTTGAAGCGACAACGACGACGTCGAATTAGCAAAGTAAGTAACAGCCCATTAACGTCTCACAACTGGGCACAGGCCTCCTCACTCATATGAGACAGGGTTTCTAGAGCATAGCCCCACCACGCTGCTCCACTGCGGATCGGCAGGCATAGTACACAAGTGCATTTTTTATTCCTTCACTTTTATACTCTGAAGTGACCGAAATCCGAAGCACGGGGGTGGATCACACCGCCAATTTCCCAATATCTGGCAAAACTTAACAAAACATTCAATATTGATATTGCCCGACCCGGGACTCGAATCCAGGACATGTGTTAGCGATCATGATTATTTTATTTGTAGTTTGCTATTAAATTACTATATTTGTTTATATCAGTGAAACGCTTTAATTATTTTTTAGTGGGGCGTTTGGTATAAGAGGGGTAGCACAGGGGAATGAAGCAATATTCGCCTAGTTCTTAGTTTGTATCAACGATAGTATTGTGTTTTAAGTCATTCAAAGTATGTAATATAATAAAGAAGAATTTGAGAATAGTATTACTTAACCTGCAAATTAGTGAGCGACTTTAAAACATGTCTGTTGAACATGCTAACCACTACACCAATGAGGCAGTAATATCACACTTATATAGATATATTTATCAGCAAGTTTCATATCTTAATTTAAATTTAAATAAATAAAAGCACTATAATCTCAGGTCGTCGAATGTAACAGTCTGTAACAAATATAAGTGTCGCAATGTATATTAATATTCTAAGTTACGTTGAAACATAAAATTTCTTTGTTGGTTAACGGACGATACCGTTAACCGCATGTGATACGTTAACTCGTCTGCATCGGTCAAAGTGTACACGAATTGAGATCACAATCTTATTCATACTATGCTCGATTATAATTTAGGTGGCTTCTATAACTACTGACACCTTCACACCTGATGGTAAGTGATGATATAGTCTTAAAAAACACGCTTGGTAATGAATAAGCAGGTATGTATGTTTGTAACGTTTTGACTCACTGAGCGACATAGGATGTATTACTTGCTTAAATAAAGAGGGATCCCTAATGAAAATGCATAATGTAACCCAAGGTGTGAAACAAAAATTAACGCGTACGCTGGGGAAACTATTGGTTATGTAACAAAAAAAAGTGTTCTACAATATTATAGAACGTATTAATATATACAAAAAAGTCTGGGGTACAATAAGTCCCACTACAGTAGTTACAGCATCTACCTTTTTTACATTTTCAAAGTTAATAAAAGTGCCGACAATAATCAAACCATATTATTAATACTCTGTATTGATCGTTATCCTATTAATATATTTTATTAAAGACCGTTTACATACCTGTAAAATACTTTCTAATTTATAAAAATGGGATACACCCTTCAAAAAATATAAAGAAAGGAACGTTACCCTCATCCTTTTTGAAATGTACACTTTTGCTCGACTTCTGCGTCCAAATAATTTAAGTTTACCAACATGGTATGAATTGTTTAAAAAAATATTCTCATTAAGTGAAATGATTGTAATTTCTTTTGAGAAATAAATGTCTTTAGCCTTAAATGTCAACCTAATCCACTAAATTACGATAAACGAGTAAAAGTTCTATCATATAGACACGTAATTTGTTCACGAAGAAATTGTTAAGGAGTTTTGTCACTTATTGACTATGCCACTCCCGTAATTAAAAATACACATTTAAACTATATAAAAAACTTAAACTAACAACAATATAAAAACATCTCAATCTAATACTAATTATAATCTAATAATGGAGATGCGAATGTTGAGATTGATGTGTGGAGTGACAAAATTAGATAAGATTAAGATTGAGTATATTAGAGGAAGTGTGAAAGTAGCACCAGTGACCGAGAAGTTAAGGAGTGGAAGGTTAGCCTGGTATGGACATATAATGAGAAGGGAGGATAGCCATGTATGCAAGAGGGTCCTAAATATGATGGTAAGCGGCAGGGCCGGGAGAGGGCGACCAAAAAAAGTGTGGATGAATTG